>MU390276.1:0-249781 GCA_022578715.1 Nemania sp. FL0916
AATTATAAAAATTTATAAATATATATAATAATTTTATTTAAAAATATAATTAAATAAAAAATTTCGAAATAAAATATTATAATTACGTTAATTATTAAAATTAAATTATTAGTTTTAATATAAGTTTTAAAAAAAATTATTTTTATAAATTATTTTTTTAAAAAATTAAATTTAATTTTTAATAATAATTATATTATTATTTAATATTATAATTAATAAATTATAAAACTCGTAATTAAAAAAATCGTAATATTAAAAATAAAATTTAAATATATTAATATTTATAAATTTAATTATATTAAAGAATTATTAATAAATTTATTAAAATAAATTATATTTTAAATAATAATATAATTATAAATAAATTTACGAAAAATTTATTTAATATAAAATAAATAAACTTTTTAAAATAATTAAACTTAATTAATATTAAAAAATAATTTATAATTAAATTTTTAAAAAAAATTATAAACGAAAATTTTAAAAAAAATTATAAACGAAAATTTTAAAAATTTAAAAAACATTTTAAAAAAAAATAAATTTAAACTTTATATTTAAAATAAAAATTTAATTATAACTTTTATAATATAATAATTATATTATAAATTTTAATATTATAAATTATAAATTCGATTTTTATTAAAAATATTATTATTTAAATTATTTTATTAATTAAAATAACTTAAATAAATTTTTTTTTTATTATATTAAATTTTAAAATATTAATATATTTAATTATTAAAATTATTATATTTAAATAAAAACTTTATTAAAATTATAATAATAAAATTAAAATATATATTAAAATATATATTTTAATAAAAATATATTAAATAATTAAATAAAATATTATATTTTTTAAATTATTATTATATTAAACTATAATAAAATATTCTTAATTTTTACTTAATTTATATAAAATAAAAAAATTTTATATTATAGTATTTTAAAACCCCGAAAGTTAGTTGTTAGAATAATTTAAAATAATCAGTCAATTATACTAATCCAATAAAATACATATTTACAACCGGTTTTCTAACAACATCGCTCGTAGAGATAATAGTTGAATTGCTGGGCGCTAGCACCTGTGCGAATGGGGCTGATAAGTACATTATGTGGCTCAAGCTATTGGCTGATCTCACTACCATTTAATGCTAGCCTGACCCACTTTCACTAGCGCGGCGTACGCATGCTTGCTTGCGCTAAGGTGGTTTCGAATGACCTTCACTCGTGTAATTCGAGTTGACATGCAACAGCCTACAGGTTAATTACAGCCATAAAACCCTCTCCTCCCGCGACATATTTACGAGCCCAACTGCCTCCCATACGTTATTCAACATATCAAATCGCCGAGTTACAAACTAGAAGAACGGAAACCAAGCTCATTGGTGGCAGCAACCCGACAGCTCCTAAGATGGCCCCGCGCATCGAACCCGAAGAGATCGAGACATACTGGAATATCTTCTCGACACGAACCAATGGCGGCAAATTCCTGACGGGCGAGCAAGCAGCACCGCTGCTGAAGAACAGCGGGCTGCGGGATGACCAGCTGGAGCGCGTCTGGGACGTGGCTGACGTCGACAATGACGGTAACCTGGATTTCGAGGAGTTCTGCGTCGCTATGCGCATCATCTTCGACACAGTAAATGGAGTGCGTAACTTCCCTTGCTATACTCACTAAATCTAAGGAGGCGCATACCTGACGCAATGCATAGGAGTACGCCGAAGTGCCGACGACACTGCCGGATTGGCTCGTTCCCGAATCGAAATCACATCTCGTGCAGGCGAGTCGAGCACTCACGGGCAAGCAAGTGCAGTTTGAGCAAGTAGACGACGATTCCGACACACCCGGCTTGAAAGACGGCTTTGATTGGTATATGAATCCGCAAGACAAGGCCAAATACGAGTCAATATATCAGGAGAACAGGGACATGCGTGGAGAGATATCATGTGTGTATAGCTACTCCTGATCACAAGTCTTTCTACTGGATACCCCTTGCTAACCAGCCCACTCGCTACACAGTCAACGCCCTCGAAGACTTATACGAATCCCTCGACGTTCCCGACACCGACATCCGATCCGCCTGGAACCTAATCAACCCATCTGCCGGGTCCTCGATCAACAAAGACGCGTGCCTCGCCTTCCTACACATCCTCAATAACCGGCACGAGGGGTTCCGGATCCCGCGAACCGTACCCGCATCTCTACGCTCGTCCTTCGAGCGGAACCAGATCGACTACCAGCTAGACAGCGAGCGCAACGCACCCGCATCCGCAGCGTCGCGGTGGGCCGCCAAGGCCGACGACACCACGAGCACGGGGCGCAAGGCCAAGTTCGGCGACCAGTACCTGACGCGGCTGGGGCGCAGCAGCTTCAAGACCGCCGGCACGGATTTTAGTACTGCCAAGTCCGACGCCGAGTGGGAGGAGGTGCGCCTGAAGAAGCAGCTCGCCGACCTCGAGGCCAAGATGGAGAAGGTCGAAGCCGACGCGAACCGGCGACGCGGCGGTAAGAGGGAGAGTAAGCCCGCGCTTGTAAAGAGGGAACTCGAGCAGCTCCTCGATTATAAAAGGAAGGAACTTAGAGATCTCGAGGAAGGCGGCGGGAAGGCGAAGACTGGGGGGAATCTCCGGGGGGTCTCGGATGATTTACAGACGGTTAAGGAGCAGGTAGATGGTCTGGAATCACATCTTTCCTCGCGCATGCAGATTCTCGAACAGTTGAGGAGGGACATTGAGGCGGAGAAGACAGGGAGATAGGACTACGGAAGTGGATGGAGCGAAGTGCTCAAGTATAAATCACGGAGGGTCAAAGTTTGGCATTTGGGCTACGATACCAAAGTATGCGGAAGTTGCGTAAAACACCCCCCCCCAGAATGACCAGATCATTAGTCTCATTTTTGGAAGTCATGGCGAACTGATATTTCTGGCGAGGTCTCTGTTTTTCTTATAGAGATAACGATTGAAGAGCAGTCTATAATGTATCAATTCTTGTCATTAAACGTAGGCAACTGTGTCGCCATGGGTGCGGTATCCCAAGTATTATCAATTGCCGACCAATTCCAGAATCCGATAGTCTATTTTGTTGAGGCCTAAATGAAGGAAGAGACACTTCGCCGAGGCCGCTTTAGAACGCGCTCCCATCGACCCATGCAGGTAGTTTGTCGCTACCCAGAGTCTTGCCTTTGATGTAGTAGACCATGAAACTGAAGGCCTTGATGGGACCTATGCGGCCGGCACCCCGCTCACGACCCGTGGTGACCATAAGGATGTCGACGGGGAGCGTCTTGACGGGGGTTTGGCTCTTGCCGCGAAGCACGGCATCAATGTTCTTGGCGACGCCGGCAGCCTGCTTGTCAGTGACCACGAAACTCGCGCGCGGTTTCCAGACGACATCACCAGCCGCCCAGACGTCTTCGGCCCCCTTGGCGCGGTAGAACTCGTCTACGTCGACGAACTTGTCCGCGTTGAGCAGCCCCGCCGGAAGGAACGAGGTGTTGGGCGTCAGTCCCAGCGCCGGTAGGTAAAGGTCCGTGACCATTGTCTCAGGTTTTTCGTCGTTGGTGCCACAGTACTGGATTTCGGTCTTGCCATCGGCTGTCGGTCTTGATCCCGTGATCCGAAACGGCATGTAGCGACTGATCCGGAATTTTCCCAACTCGTGCGCCACATTGCTTGCGATGCTGTCCCCACCTAGTAACCCAACGGCCGGCGTCAGTAGCACAATCTCCTTCTTATCCGCCGGGTCCTTTGGGCTGCCGTATTCGTAGGCGAGCTCGGCAGCCGTCTCGATGGCCGTCGGACCCGCGCCCGCCACCACGATGTGCTTGGCTTTGCGCACCTTCTCCTGCGTCTCAGTCATGAGCGCCATGAGCTCCTCATGTGTGCCGTTGTTCTTCCAAGGCATGTTGACCGTGCCTGTGGTGCTTGTGCTTGTGCCTGTGGCCACAACGAGGTAGTCGTAGATCAGTTCACGCTTGCTGCCATCCGCGCCCACAGTCACCTTCACCGTCTTGTCGGTGGTGTTGGCGGCCTCAGCGGTGCCGACAATGAGCTCGAATGCAGTTGCCGGATACTGGGCAAAGCCATTGGCAAGGGGGGCTGTATACTGTTCCTGCTTCATGATACCTGGGACAATGGCACGAACCGAAGCCATGTTCCAGTAGAAATGGCTGTCCTACATTGGTACATTAGTATACGTTCCTCGAGTCCTTTTACTAGGTTTATAGGTTTGAGCTTCGCCATGTTCATGATCTCTCATAATGGCGAGATGAGTGTGCAATTAGAGCCGTTAAAATGTGCTTGGTAAATTGCTGCAGTGGGGTCACACCCGAACAAGCAAGTTTGGCTGTACAGTGGCGTATCCGTACCTTTGAGACGAGAATAATTTTCAGATCTTTCACGTAAGGCAGAGTGTATTTGAGCAGACGGTGGGCAATCTGGACACCGGCGTATGCGCCACCCAAAATCACCACTGTCTTCGTCATCTTGTGCTTGTCGGCTTTTCACACAGTCTTTCCACAGGAATGGGAAAGGGATGTTGGCGAACTCCGGCAGACGTGCAGATCAGGGCGCAGAGATTCTTCCTTACGAAAGCGGAGGAAAAAAGAGAAGGGCTTCAAAGTAGGGTAAGTAAGAGATATTACAAAAGATGAGGAAAGGGAGGATGTGGAGGGAGCTCGGGGTATTTTCGTGAAACGAAACCTTCCGACAGCCCGGGATAACAATTAATAGCCCTTTGGGATCATTTCGCCATCTTCACATGAATACAGCACTGCAGGCATGTTACACACACCCGGCTGGAGCCCCACGAACAATCCAAATCTAAGACACTTGGTAGGCAAGTGCGATGCTGTTGGTGTGTGTTCTGATACTGGGCTACAAGGTAGGGACACGACAACCGGGGCTGGCATTGACTGTCCTTGCAGGATCTGACGCGTCTTGCAGCGTAGGAAATCGCCTACCATGTAGTAGACCGAAGTGCGCTGCTGAGGAATTGATGATGCGACACATGCTCCTGAAGTTTCGACCGATCGATAGCATTTTATAGACTGTTGGATGTAGTCGAAAGGTATTACCCGTTCCAGCCACAGTCAGCTCATAGGTAGGACGCTACGTATGAGCCTCAAGAGGCCCACTCAGACCCTGATGCTCGGGACAGCTGGAGTTAGTCAATTTCATTGGCTGCCACTGAACCAAGTTTGCTGCGATTTGGGATTGACAACGGCAACAATTATGCCAATAGTATGCCCAGGCCGTTGATTCAATCAACGGCGACAAGAACCACAAGATAAGTAGTTATTATAATTTAATTAGCGAAGGGGCAAACGTGAGGCATAGCCTATCACATCGTGATAACCTGTCGGCAGCAGCAGCGAAGAGCGTTTTAGGTTTCAGATGCGTAGGTAGTCGTCGGTCCCGACAAGTTTATGACCCCTGCTGTACGTGCACAGAGTACATACGAGAGTACTTATACAACGGTACAGTGGACTGTTCAAGTATGATCTTAACAGTGGGCCTATTAGAATCGAGACGGACCTGCGCCAGCCCGCTGAAGAATTCTAGGTATCTCGGCTGTGCTCCGTCAAAGATTTAGTCCTCGACCAACATCAAGTTCCACGTATTATTAGATAGGAAGACTACTAGAAACATATAAAGCTCAATTACCATCTATTAATGCTCAGCTAGCAATGAAATAGCGCAACATGCTTTGCCTTGTATATGAATTTACTCCCTTTAGTTGATCTTCAATTTATTGACCTAGCTATGATATACTACTCCGTATTACCTAGTATTTCGTACGACAGTACCTATAATGTGTGCCTGCGATTACTACGAAGTAGAGCTGGACGAATCTATCTGCAGCACCGCAAGGACAGCATCCCTGCTAACTTGTGAGTTTGACCGCAGGTTTAACCAAGAGAAATCGCGGAATCTAGGCGCTGTGATCAATTATCCCTCTACAACATCTTCCATGTCGATGTGAGCATGTGTACTCATATTTGTGACCATATGCTGAACTCGAATGATATCCTATTACTCCGTACTTTCGCTAAATTCCGAGGTGGCTCTGCAAGTGGAGAGACCTTGAGCAAGCCATATAAGGTTACCTATCAGTGTCCCCTGGTAGCCCGCTATCATACTCACAACACTGCTAAATCTTGGGGTTTCCAGCGTTCTCAGGGCCCCGCAAGCTAGTGAACGCTGAGATATCTCCTCCGGTTTCTAAGATTCGGAGGTGTATATTTCGTATCGCTAAATCACAAGAGTAATAACCTTACTCTAGGAGATTTCAGATTTCTATCAAGTTTTGATGATAAGCGCGAATGCTGGTAATGATTTAAATAAAGATTAGATGCAGCCAATGAGGCCTATTTTTAATTAGGTATAGTCAGACATGTCACATTTATCCTTGGTGTAGATGCGAGGAAGTCGTGATCGCCTAGACTATTGAGCGAATTGAGAAGGCTCCTGCTCAAGTGATGTCGTCGTTTTACCTAACCCAGTGGGCTTGATACCTACCCCTTGACAACCAACATGCCTAATTCACGCCCGTACCTTACCGCCTGGACCTGCGTCTAGATGCTCTCAACGCTCTGATCCCCCGCCACACGTCAATCTTCTCAACAATTTTTCCAGCTTGACGTATGAAATACCACCTTATCTATCCACGCTAAACTGATAGAGAACGCGGGCTGTTCTGTCCACCCTGATTCTCAGCACAGATATCAAGCTCATACATCCAGCTCAACATATACTACCGCCAAATAATGGTTACCTAGGCCAAAACTCCCCAAAATAAAACTTGGCTGTCACGTTGTTGATAAGCCACGAAGTGAGCACTGTCGCACTTATCCATGTGATGACTGTTCACAGGGAAAGTCTCCTGGCCCAGTGACCGCCTCGATAACTCTACCAGTATTTTAAGTTAATATACAAGCAAGACCAAACCATGTGGGATGACCATGACGGCGGGCTAGGCCTGCTAGGCCTGCTGGTGGATGCTTACGGGCCAATGAACAGGTGACGGGACTTACGGTTCGTTCCTCACTAAGTGGGATGAGGACCCCGCCGGCACCCTGTTGCTGTTGGTGATATACATGGAGAAGTCTGCATATGACGATACTCTGCTGGAGCCGACCCCGCCAGATCTGCCCACATATTTAAAAGTCACCAACCGCCTATGCTCCCTTTCCCGCTGTCCCATCACTAGCTATCACGTCTGACGGCCGACTTTTGAAACCTCCCTACGAATATCTTGTTCAGCGCCGAAGTATCCAAGTAACCATCCGCCATAATGCCGACAAAATACTCGCCTCAGGCGCTTGCGACTTTTGCCAAGTACCCGGACTTCGAGAAAGCTGTCGATCGCGAATCGAAACAGCTCCTGAAGAAGCCTACCGATACTGAGAGCCTTGAACTTTACAGTTAGTGATAGCTCCCGGTTCCCTGACATTCTGAATATTTTCCCGTCTCTTTCCTTGCATCTCGCCTCTACGAGTGCCTATATCTGTGCAGTCTGGTGGACAAGTGCTGATCTTGTGCGTATCGTTCACATTATAGGTCTCTTCAAAGTCGGTATCGATGAAGACATTAAGGGGGAATGGGGATACCCGAAAGGGCAGCCCACATTCTACAGCGATATCAAGGTTCGTCATTATTATTTACCACTCAATAATTCTACACGCCGACAAATATGCGACTCGGGATGTCCCGGTTGGCATATCTCAATAACGAACTCTTGCTGTAGAGCAGCAGCACCGCTTGGCTGACATTCTCCCATCACGACAGGGCAACAGGAAGTGGGCCGCCTGGAATAACCAGCTCAAGGCTGGCACAACTCCGGAAGAGGCGAGAGAGCGTTACCTTGCCTTAGTCGAGACGCTGAAGGAAAAGTACGGCTTCGACGCGAACAAGGATCCCAATGCGACCAGCTAGGCACTGGCCCTTGCGCTCCTTATTTTCGTCGGCTCGGCGCTGTGGCTCGTCTTCTTCGTCCTGCCTGCTATGACGAGGCGGTCGACCAATTCGGACAAATCGAACAACTCGATGCATAGCTAGCTTCCTTCCTCCCCGTCCTCCTATTCCTTATACCGCCGCATAGACCTCGAACCGATACTCTCTACACCGATGATGGGTGATGCTTGGAGCATTAGACGTGTATACGCTGGAAGACCCTGGATATTATTGGCTAAGCCTTGGTATTGGTTAGTAGTACATTCATATCGAGACAACCTCACATACACGAAATATGCACTCCAATTGGATGGTTCAATACCATCAATAAATCTGCATTCTTATATTGCAAGTGAAATGGTGCAAGCGATACGTCGTTAGGAGTTGCATAGGAACTAGCTTGATTGAGCTGTGCGAAATCTGAGCTATCAACTGTTAGTAGCCCGGCCATATGCGTCCCATCCGGTCGGGTTCCGCATAGCCAATGGTGGCCACCCACGGAACCTCCGTGTTCCCATACTTCTGCAGCGGCAGGTCGTACGGGATTCTTAATCCGACCACTGGTGAGGTTCCATCGCCCGCCTCATCGTCCCTCTCCGGCTCATCCGTCTTGAACGTGCCTACCATCCTCGCCTCCGCATCCCCAGCTAAGAGTTCCGGCCAGACCAGGACCCCGATCTCCCAGGATGCGATGCGCACTTCGCCGGCGCTGTTGAGCGCGTCGCCCCACGCCTGTCTAGAAAGGTTTGCAGACGTGAGCAAAGCCCAGTCTATGGACTTCTCGCCGTAGCGGATGTATGTCTTGATATGTGGCGCCGCCCGCTTCCGACCTGCGTCCCTACTAGCGGCCGGATCGCCACCCCTGGACGCGGATGTAGATCCCAGAACGCCACGCGCGCTGTCATTCGCCCAGTGGTGGAACAGCGGCCGTAGATATTGCAGTTGTTTGGCCTGCGCAGCCGACTGGGTCTTGGTATGGATCGAGCCGCCGGACTCGTAGCCGTCTAGAGACCGCCGGATCTCGTCCGGCGTGGGGAAGATAACTTTCAAATCTGGTCTGGGTTTAAAGGAGAATGCATCCTCTTCAGGCCGGAAGTAAGACATTGTTAGTGAGTCGAAGAGGGTGCGCTGCAGCCACGTGTCGTTGGCCCCGAGCGTTGCGATCGAGGAAATCTGGATAGCGATATCCGAATGCCCGGCTTGGACGGGAACGTTTTTGAGGACGTTCCTCAGCCCTGCCCAGCCCCAGTACGATGCAATCACGCTCTCCTCAAGATCATGTTTTCCTGGCACGCTGGCGACTAAAGCGCCGCGGACGCTGGAGAAATCGTAGCTCGCGAGCTCCTGGACTAAAGAACCGCAGACATTCCGCATTTTGTTGTACGCGCGGAGATAGTTTGTTAGATCGGCTTTGAACCGTTCTCCACTGCCTACTGCCGGTGTGGTTTCCAGTTGGGAATTGGACTGTTTGGGAAGCGGCGGAGATGCCCAGACGCCATTCGTCATGTTTGTCCAGTCTTTGGCAATCATATTTGCCGTGTGGATGATCACTTGCGCCATGTCGTCGTGTCTGAACAGAATGAGCATCTTGGAGTGATGAGTGCCAAACATCTCCGGCATGTAAGCCGTGTGAAGAGTGACATTTTTGTATTGCCTTGCTTGTTCCTAGCGCTGTTGTTAGTAGCTGAATTACGAGACTGCTATATTGACGCGGAAAATAGGGGTAATATAACATCAAGCGAGCGATCTCATGGAGAGTATACCTGAAGAAGTACCCGGTTCGGATCTTCCCGCTTCCAAAAACCATGGACAACGTGAACCCGAGTCAGCGCCCGCGTGTCCTCGTCGAGATGTCCTAGCAAGAAATCAATATCGTGCAAATAGTTGAAGTCCCAGAGTTCGGCAACAAGAGGATCTCCGATTAGATCACCGAGAGATACTGCGCCGACATTGCATTCGTCGGGCAGATCTCGAATGGTAGTGAGTCGGAAGGGTGATGCAATGCATGTCCTTGTTTTTGCCTTCTTCGTCCTCGGTGGGCTAATTGGGGGAAATACGGAGGAAGAAGATGCAGGCTTTTTGCCCCGAGAATACAAAGTGTCTTGGGAGGAGTCATGATCCTCATCGCTGCTCAGACGTCGTCGCTTTGTTGGCGGTTCTGCCATTCTGAATGTGCTATACGCTAGACTCTATGATCGAGGGACTGAATAGTTGCCACCAGGGCCTGAATTTCATACCCGGTAACAGCTTTGAATGCAGGAGGTGACGGGATGAACTGAAGATGCTGTCTAAGCAGTAACGTGCTATATAAGATCCCGATTTAATGGAGCTTGTTTGCTAAGGTCGCGGTTTCTTCTAGTGTTGGAACCCAGGTCATTGTGATTTCACACCTTCCTGCGCAATCCATTAATTCGAGACCAAAACTGGCAGCGACAACGCATTTTAATCCATTGATTATGGCACATTTTAATGTAAAAGAGATAATTCATGAAGAAAGACCTGACAATTATCGTACTATTAAGACTGTTTTCATTCCTGCTGATATCGATAATATATTATGATGCTGGTGCCTATCCAATTCCCCAGCCACACATAAGTGAGCTTCCAGCCAAGAGGTTCCGTTCCCGCCCCATCGCCTGCAGCTGTGGCTGAGACATGTGACAGCACTGAAAAGCTGACTATCCCTAAATAGGCTAGCATATATCCCCTGAGTCTCCAGTGCGCTTGGACACTGGCTTATCACCCAGCATGCAACTCAGCTGTGCTTGCCTGAACAGTCCTGCAGCAAAAGGCAAATCCTGTTTCATCAAATCAAATGGTATCTTCGCCCCCAAAGAACTGGGAGGTCTGAACTTTGACCGTCTCTCCGATTTCATGACTGTTCACGGGCTGGATTATCTTTTCTCACGCACTCCCTTTGAATTGAACCTGGGGGTTGTCCGCTTTTCTTTGACAGCCACCTCGTCCTTTGCTATCTTGCACATACTAGCATTTTAATTCCCCGATGCGCCACGCCCGATAACACGCGACATCCCCGAGCCCCTGATCCGTCGTCTTCAATACGGAACAACAAGCATCGCCGCCTGTCGCTGTATTCATCGCCCCGTCAATCGCGTCCTGTCTGTGTGCGCCCACTCTTGCGCTGCTCTCGTAATCACCTGGCGGCTGCGGCTGCGCGTGCGACCAGAGACTGGCCTGTGTTGTGGCCTTCAACCCAACTTAATTCTTCTCGCGTCGTCCTTCAGGGCGATAAACCGCAGCCATGAGGCTCACTTGGCTTGCGCTGCTCCTCGGCGCAGTGACGTCTACCATTGCCCGAGACGTTGACGATACTGAAGCAACAACGACTGCCGATGATCCCGACCATGAGGACACCTACTTCGACGGCAAAAAGGTGCCTCCGCTCCTTGAACTGACCGCCAACACTTTCGACAAGGAAGTCAAGGCTTCGAAATTCCTGGTCGTCAAATATTTCAAGTATGAACACCCCTTCGTATCACCACCTATGAAACTTTACTCGTATTCAACTTGCCGTGTTTCGAGACACCCGCTCCAAGGCGGCGAAGCTTCATGCTGACATCTCACATTATCAGTCCTTATTGTCCCCATTGCCAGCTCTATGCCCCGACGTACCAGACCATGTACGAGTTCTACCACACGTCAACTGGGCCAGATCCCGATTCCCCCTCGTCGACCATCCCTTTCGAAAAGGCCTATGATATTCGATTTGCTACTGTTGATTGTTTGGCGTACGGTGACCTTTGCACTAAGCACGACATTGCCGCCTATCCCCGTACTCTCATGTACAAAGATGGCGAGCGGGTGGACTTTGTGGCCGGTGCGAAGCCGATGAAAACGGTTTCTACCATGATTGAAACCGTACTCGAAAAGGAATATCCCGGAACGCGGCCAAAGGACATTCTTCTACCGGAACCTGAAGCCACAAGTCTGCCGAAACCCGGAGAGAAGTCGGAATCCACGAGCGAGAAGTCAGTGGACGATGAGGAGGAAGAAGAGGAACATGAAGAACAAGAAGAAGAAGAGGAGAGAGAAGAGGGAGACAAGGATCACGCCGCCTCCAAGACTGTTACTGAGAAACCGGTTGCTGTCGAGAAGACAAAACCTGCAAAGCCGAGCGTTACCCCGAACAAGGAGGGAAATTCCGTTTCTCTCACCGCGGAGAGCTTCCAGAACCTTGTGACTATGACACAAGAACCGTGGTTCATCAAGTTCTACGCCCCCTGGTGCCATCATTGCCA
The DNA here is from genome assembly GCA_022578715.1 of Nemania sp. FL0916. Taxonomy (NCBI): domain Eukaryota; kingdom Fungi; phylum Ascomycota; class Sordariomycetes; order Xylariales; family Xylariaceae; genus Nemania; species Nemania sp. FL0916. The sequence continues at coordinate 12,216 of MU390276.1, forward strand.
AGCCATGGCTCCCAATTGGCAACAAATGGCCAAGGAAATGAAGGGCAAGCTTAACGTGGGTGAAGTCAACTGTGATGTCGAAAGCCGGCTTTGCAAGGACGTGCGCCTAAAGGGCTACCCCACGATTCTATTCTTCAAAGGCGGCGAACGGGTCGAGTATGACGGCTTACGAGGCTTTGGTGACCTCCTTCACTATGCCGAGAAGGCTCTCGATATTTGTGATGGTATCAAGGACGTGGATGCGACATCTCTTGCTGAGCTAGAGAAGAAGGAAGAAGTCATTTTCGTCTATTTCTATGATCATGCCACCGCGACCGAAGATTTCCAGGCTCTCGATAGGTTGCCTCTCAGCCTAATCGGACGCGCCAAGTTGGTCAAGACGCAGGATCCACAGCTGTATGAAAGATTCAAGATTACTACCTGGCCGAGGCTGCTCGTATCCAGAGAGGGACGGCCTACATACTACACGCCTTTAACGCCACGAGAGATGCGCGATACTCACATGGTGCTTTCATGGATGAAGTCCGTCTGGCTGCCCATTGTGCCAGAGCTTACGGCTTCCAACGCTCGAGAAATCATGGACGGGAAGATGGTAGTACTTGGCATACTGAACCGGGACGATAAAGACTCATTTACCGGAGCTTTGCATGAAATGAAAGAGGCTGCCAATGACTGGATGGATAAGCAGATCCAGGCTTTTCAACTTGAAAGACAGAGCCTCCGTGATGCGAAGCAGTTGCGACTCGAGGAGGCCGAAGATCGAGGTGATCAACGAGGCGTCAGAGCGGCCAAAAACATTCGCATCAGCATGGACTGGTCCGATCGCAAAGAGGTCGCTTTCGCCTGGGTCGACGGGACTTTCTGGCAGAGGTGGATCCGGACTACCTACGGAATCGACACCAAAGATGGTGATCGCGTAATAATCAATGATGAGGACGTAAGTTCTATCGCACTGAATTCCTGATCGAGCCAGTTTCTAACCTGATGTGTAGAACCGAAAATACTGGGACCAGACTATTAGCGGATACAACATCGTTCCCTCGCGTGTCTCTATCTTGGAGACGCTATCTAAAGTTACCTCAAATCCTCCGCAAATCAAGCCTAAGCTCACGATTTCAAGCTTCGAGAAGGTCTTCTTCGACATCAAGATGAACTTCATCGAGCACCCTTATCTCACTGTTGGTTGTATTGCCGGTGTGGCATTTGGCATAATATCTTGGTATAGAGGCCGCCAGCGGAGGAACCGTTCACCATTCAGGTTGGACGAGACCCTGCCAATCAAGGAGCTCAAAGACGGCTTCCTTGGTAGCACTGCCAACGGTAAGAACGACTGAGCGTATAATCCATTTTACTAAGGAATGGAATATGCGACTACCATGGCGCCGTGGATTTGATTGGCTCCGAATATATTATGAGATTGGGAATTCTGTATAATATCCTTTTGCCCAGTCATTTCACTCATGTCCCCTATACTTCCTAAATACGGCGGTCAGCGATTGTCGGAGATGACGTTCAGGGACATTGGTTACGGGCTCGGTTTGTGCAGTAGCATACCTGCGGATGATAAGAGAGGATCGGTGCCTATTGATGACGAAATTGAACAAGTCCTGAGGGTAGACGGAAAGGAAGGTCCGGCGTATATGTCGGCGGACTGCCGATGGCTCTTGTGTATATGACTGTGGCATAGCGATTTGCGGCAAAGGGTATGGTAATAGTCTATTGTTTAGAGCATTCATTCGTAAAAAGCTCTTGTCATGTTTCTATTGCTCGTGACGCCGTGCTAGTAGTGGTCTAATCCTAGATTTCAAGACGAGGGCACGTCATTATTGTGGGAAACTGATGGTGCATGGCTTTCTTGTACCTAATGTGCTGATAGCTGAGTACTTACGCTTGATCCTAGGGATCTTGATACATGAAGTTGAAGTAATAAGGGACCGCAGACCTCCAGCTATAATACTCTTGAACATTTGATATTGACTGTGATACGGCAATTGAAGAGATGGAGCACCTATTTCCATCAACTCTTTCTAACTACGCCAATTGATGTTCTATGGGAAAACAACAATATGGCTAGCCCCAAGCTTGTAGTAAATCAAGTATAGAGCTCATCAGTAAAAGCATTCAAGCTCAAACCCTCCTTCGCAAGATCCTCCACATCAATCAGGAAATCCAACGGCATCTCCACAAGCGTGCCACGCACGCGCGACAACCACTCCTTGACCTCACCAACGCCGCCCGGGAATTCCTCACGCACAACATGGCCATAGTCCACGCGGCCATTACGATCTTCTTCCCTTTCCTCTTTCTTAGCGCCCGCAGAGCCAGGGATCACGAAGTGCTTGCTAAAAAAGTCGTCGTAGTCGGCCCAGCTGCGCACATGGTCATTCGGCACATTATGGAAGACCTTGCTAAACACCTGCGTGTTGATCCTTGCCTGCTCCATCCAGTGATTCCAGAAGCCATCGGCCAGCGGGTCCTCGACGGCCGCGTCCGCGCGCGAGCCCCAGTCGTAGTCCTGCGGATCCCGCGTCACCGGCGTCCAGTTGCGCGTCGGCTGGTCCCAGCGCTGGTCCGGGAGCCAGCCGAGGTGCTTACGCCAGAGATACCGTCGGAGAGAGGTCGCGAAGCGGGAGGCTTGGTATGGGCGCCCGTCCATACGACTCTCGACCAGGTCTTGGTCTTCGATGATTACGGCGATTTCGGAGTCGTGGTTCCCGAGTTGCGAGCGGTCGTTCAGGTTCGCGGACCCGCAGATCACGAGCCGGTCGTCGGCGATTAGAACTTTGGAGTGGATGTATAGCTCTTCGGAGACAAAGGCGTTGATCTCGGATTCTTCGTCGCCGTGCCAAGGGACGCGACGGATGTCGGGCCCGCCGTCCATGTAGCATGAACTTACGGTGTCCCAGGTCTGGTCTGGGACGCGGGAAGCGGCGGATTGGTACCGGTCGTATTGCTCACGGTACCCTCCGTCTTCGCCCCTACCTACGAGATCATCGTGCTGGCGCCGTGCGTCATCGTAGCGGACACCACTTCTGTCCTCGGCCTCACGCATTGTTGATGAGGTATTGACGCGGTCGTAATTACGGAGGTTGTAGAACCCGATATACCGTTTCCAGTCCTCAATACCATTTTGCTTCAAGCTTTCGATGATGCTATGGCCGCCTCGATTGATGCTGTTGTACTGGTACTCCATGATGGCGCGTGTGCCGAGCGCGCCGTCGGATTTCAAGTCGCCAGCGAATGCGGGGACAGCGGGCATGAGGATTATGATGCGGAATGTTTCGCCATTTGAGTGCGCGCGGACAATTCGCGACACGATGCTGGCGCCGATCTTGTTTTGGATGGGATACTGCTTGGTCCCGGTCGCGGTGATGAAGAACTGTGAATGTTAGGAACCGAAAAGGTGGTTGAGGTGAGCTCGGAGTAATCACCTGATTTTCGATATACACGTAGTGCTGCGCATTCTCGATAGCATGTATGTACGCATTGGCAATGGAATGCTCCGTTGGGTGACCAGAAGACCACTCACACGCGCTTCATAATAAGTCAGCGTGTTATTCGCGAGGTTTGAGCCAACTTAGCACTTACCTGCGGCAGAGCTGAATGCTGGCACTTCCGGAGCCGCCCTGATGCTCGCGGCCTTCACCCCGATGCCCTTCATGGTGATGCCTACCTTCTCCCATGAAGTGCGACACTCCTTGGTTGAAACGATCTTCGAATCTTCCCAAATCAGGATGGTGGAAATGATGCTCATCTTTGTTCTGCCGTTCCAGTATTCTATATTTGCCAGGGTCCTTCTCAGCGTACTTCTCCTTAAATATGAAGTTCCTATGCAGTGTTAATAACGCTGTCAGAGATATTGGGCGAAGACGGGGACGGACCAGCGATCGGTGAAGTGCTCCACAAGACTGTTCACAATGGGACCGCTCAGGGATATCGCAATATCAGACCAGCCCATTCTCGAGCTCTTTGCCCTGTCCACTGCATCCAATTGTCAGTGTCAAAAATATTCTGGATGTCCTCGTCACATACGCTGATTGTGATCCCAGTTCTCCACGCCCTCGAAATCGTAAACCCGAGCATTGTTGAAGTCTTGGCCGGGGAAGATAATGGCATCCAAGTTGCCAGGATGGGCATCCGCGATTGGGTGGCCTGCATTTAGTCAGTCAATTTTCTGTAGCTTGGATATCTGCTGATTTAAGAACGCACTGTTTGTGTCGTATCTCCCGAAACCTGTGATGTTATTAGCCCGCCGCTTCTAATTCTTGTTATGATTATTATAGGTGGAAAACTGGCAGGAATCAACGTACACATGTCTAAACCACCCATGAACACGAGATGGTGGTCGATGACGCAGAGCTTCTCATGATGAGCCCAGTATAACACTGTATCGCCAAATGAACCGTAGAGTTCCTTCAGCGCATCGCCAGACACTTTAGAGAGGCCAAAAGCGTTCATCTTCAGATTATCTAACGATAGACCGGCGAATGCTTGCTGAAGTCGTGCTCCGCTCGTTGGAAGATGGTCGGGATGTCGGAACACCTTGATGTTTGGGTGCAGGGCTTCTAATGCATGCTTGGTATGCTAAGAATCGGATTAGTCTCTGGTATAATGGAATAACCCATGACGTCTCATACCGCCGAGTCCACTATGAAAGATGTAAAGTCAGCGTAAGTTCTCTACATCATGAGTAAAAGTCCTTACAGGTCAGAGCTTGGGTAACCTCCTTGTAGACGATGATATTGATATCTACGCCTCTCTCGGCAGCAGCCAAGAGCATGTTGTCCAGGCGGTACTGTTCATTTTGAGAAGGTGGTCGTCGGAGGTACAGCTCGGGGCTCAGCCACCAGTCAAGTATATAGATGCTCTCTCGAGCCTCTGTGATTTTTATTTAGCTTAAGTAGCATTCTTTTTATGAAGCGACATGAGCCATACCTTCGAGGGCCATTGAGACGGCCCAGAAGTAAGAAGCACCATCCACATCTATGCGATTCAGAATCAGTGGTATGTACAACGTACGCGATCCATAACCGTTTCACAAGGGTAAAACACGAAATACGCCGAGAGGTATTCAAAATGCTCCAGAGAAGAGTCTCATGCCTGAATCAATGAAAGTCCAAAGCACTGGAGGAATTGCTTACACCATTTGACATTGCCGGAAGTTTGAGGCGAGAAAGATTGGAAGCGATTGGCAGTATTAACCGGCTGTATTTCAACCGGATTGTGTTGGACCTGCGTTGAAGAGCTACCATCGTTGTCTTTATCTTCAACGCCTAACACATCTTTGAGGATATGATCTTTCACGACGTGCTCTGCTTTGCGGAGAAATCTGTCCATGTTGATCACGAATCTGGCTGTAAGTCTGCTCTAGGCGCTTATACTGGTGCTGACACTCGCGGGGATGGGAGGACTCCGATTGCGAATTGCAAAGCAACAATTCCTGCTTGACTATCTATCCGGGGGTAAAAGAGGTAGTGCAGATATTCAATTCGCAGTGCAATTATGTGAAAGACTGAGCTTAGTGAGATACAAGGAAAAAGAACAATCCTCGAGGTGGAATTGGGTGCTGCTTACGGCAGCTTGTGTCGCGTGTGATGGAGGGGCGGTTTCATAGCTACCGGTATGCGTATGAATGTAGGACGATAGGCACCAAAATAGACCGCCCCGTTTACCTGGGTCTGACCCCGGCAATTTCAGCTGGGCCACTTAGAGTACTTCGTAGTGATTTGCTGGTCCCGCGAAGGCGGCATGTTTGCTGCAGATATTGCCGCTGCCGCCAATTCACGAGGGAGCAACATCTTTACATACAGCCAGGTGGAAACATTCACCAGCCTTTCGCAAGAGGTTTTATAAAACTATCTACGTTACGGCGTCGTGAGTGTCTCGCATGTATGTACTGGGTAACCTAAGATGTACGAAGTACATGTAAGCAGCAGGTATTATTGTCACTGCCACGAAGCACCGATCAATGTTACAGCGCACTTGCACGATAGCGCGATGCCGGCTTCCAAGTTCCAGATTGCGGAATACCTAGAGGCAGCCAAGGGCTCCTGCCCAGGGGTAGCCGATTACAGCTGAGGACCCCACCGTTACTTAGGTACCTAGGTTTACGCTAGAATGGTAGGCGGTGAAGCTGTGTCTCGGGAATTCTTCACCCCTGTAACAGGCAGAAAATATGGACCCACTTAAATTTTCAATTGATTGAGGCGTCACTCCAGCTTCGTCGCAGAATTGCGCCGCCTTCACTTCTTGCCTCTTATGCCTCTGACAGGCCGCCATCTCCGCTAAACGAGACGCCCAATTGAATTAGATTCAGGAGATTTTCTAGCAAAGATGCCGAAGCCTCAAAAGAAACATTCCGGCGTCTCTTCCGCCGCAAAGAAAGACTCCCGTTTCGCCAGTTTCGAGACCAATCCGCGGTACCGTCTCCCATCAAAAGGTCGCGTCAAGACCAAGATAGATAAGCGATTTCAGCGAGTATTCGAAGATGAAGACTTCACGGCCACCGCCAAGTTAGACAGATACGGTCGCAAACTCAAATCGGACAGCAAGAAAAAAGCATTACGGGACATTTACGAGCCTGAGGAACAGGACAATGTCAAGGTCGATACGGATGATGTTGTCCGACGTGAACTCAACAAAGCAGACGCAAATTATGACCCGGCTCGAGGCGGCGGCTTCTCCTCTTCGGAGAGTGATTCGGGGTCGGAAGACGAAGATGATAAAGACGACGAGGAAGATAAAGAGGAGGGAGGCGCCAGTCTCGTACAATCAGCTAGCATGCAACGGATAAGAGACGAGCAGGCTGAAATCGAAGCTGGCGAGATTACGAAAAGGATCGCGGTGGTGAATCTCGACTGGGACAACATCAAGGCTACCGATCTGATGGTACTCTTTTCTTCATTTGTGCCACACGGCGGCCGTGTAGAGAAGGTCTCCATATACCCATCTGAGTTCGGAAAAGAGCGGATGAAGCGAGAAGAAGTTGAAGGACCCCCGAAAGAAATTTTCAAAGCCGCAGCTAAAGATGGCGATGAACTCGAACTCGATCCGGAGGGCGGCAACAGTGACAGCGAGGATGAAGAGGAGGCGATCAAGAAGGATATGCTGCAAGAGGGAGATGACCAAGATTTTGATAGTGATGCCCTGAGATCTTATCAGCTCGATCGCTTGCGGTATTACTATGCTGTTGTCATTTGTTCCGATCTGTCAACTGCTGAAAAGTTATACAATGCATGCGATGGCACGGAATATCTTGCATCCTCCAACTTTGTCGATTTACGTTTCATCCCTGACGATGTAACATTCGATGACGAGCCACGGGAAGAATGTGACTCGGCGATCTCCAACTATCGACCTACCGAATTTGTCACAGATGCTCTGCAACATTCACGGGTCAAGCTCACCTGGGACGTAGCCCCTGACGAAGCTGCGCGACGGGAAAATATCCGAAAAGCCTTCAGTGGTAGTAAGGCTGATCTGGAAGAGAATGACTTCCGAGCATATCTTGCGAGTGACAGCGAGGACGAGATTGGCGGCCACGTCGAAGATGACGTTGCTGAAGTAGTGCCTGCCCCTGCGGAAGATGAGCCGAAGCTGAGTAAGAAAGAGCTCAAAGCGAAGAAGTTGCGAGAAGCACTTGGTCTCGGTTCTGAGCCGATGGCAAAATCGTCAGCAAACATTGGACCGGTCGGGGACATGCAAGTCACGTTTACTGCCGCCCTGATGGGAGACGAGAAGAAGAAAGAACCTCATGCGGAAGAAACTACGGTCGAGAAATATATTCGAAAGGAAAAGGAACGGAAAGCTCGCAAGAAGGACAAGGCAGTGGCGAAGCGGAATGGAGATGAAGCCGAAGATGCTGACGAAGCCGACGAACCGGAGGAAGATCTTGGCTTTGACGATCCATTCTTTACGACTGACGAACCTGTGAAAGTCTCCAAATCTGCAGAAAGGAAAGAAGAGAGGCGAAGAAGGCGAGAGGAGAAAGACGCCGCGGCCGCCGAAGACACGGCTCAAAAAGCGAAGTTGGAGAAGATCATGGCTGACGGCTCTAACGGCACTGCCCATCTCGATCATTTCAATATGAACGAGATAGCGCGAGCCGAGAAGAAGAAATCTAAGAAGTTCAAGAAGAAGGGCAAAGACCAAGCCGAGGACCGCGGCGGCTTGCAAGAGGGCTTCGAGATGAATGTCAACGACGACCGGTTTAAGGCCGTGTTCGAAGATCATGAATTTGCTATCGATCCTTCGAATCCCAAGTTCAAATCGACTCCCGGAATGAAGAAATTGCTGGAAGAAGGTCGCAAGAAGCGAAAGAACAAGTCAGATGACTTCGATGCACCACCCGAGCCCAGCGGCAAGTCTAAGAAGCAGAAGATAAAAGCAGCTAATGACGACCTCAGCAGTCTCGTTGAGTCGATCCGAAAGAAATCACTGGCGAAGAGACAATAAATGACCATTAAATTGATGTTCCATATACCTAAACTTGCCGAAGCGTATTATTACCCGTTTGCTACATGTGTACGCCGTCTATCTAATGCGACCAAGGCCTGTGACAATCATCAATCATGATCCTAGGGGTATTCATGCTACCCCACGGACCTCGTGCCAAAATTTAATCTCTGTCTTACTAAGCGTCGTTCCCGACATTGTGTTGCATGACACCATGCTCACCACTCCTGTTCGAGTCTTCTGAATGGCTTATCGTCTTCCTCAACAAAGTGGTATCCACAATAACATCGTGAACATGTTCTCTGGGAACCCAGAAAAGCTGTATAATCCCTAAGACGGCTACACCGGCGCAGCTAAACCAAGCAGCGGCAGAACCTCCAGCTGCGTATATAATACCGACCACGGGCGGAGAAATCGTTCTGGCAAGACAACATCCAGACATCGCGAGACCGTTGACGCGCCCCAAGATCGAAGAACTCGGAGTTGCATTTTTCAGAAGGATGAGGGCGGTGGGAATGGCGATAATGCCAAAGAAGCTCTGTAGAATCATCGCGAGGTAGATACCCGGCGATTGCAGCGAGGTCGGCAGCTCAGCGAGAAACGGCAGAACAATATAACTCGTAGGATAGAGCACCACCATCCAGATGAATGAGTACCACACTCCCACGCGATCGACAAAGATGGGAAATATTAATCCTTGGATCAGCAGTCCTAGAACGCCATTGACAGCTAAATAGATCCCGACATCGTGGACCGTGTAACCTAGCCCACCAATCAAATCTAGCCGTCCAGGGGGCGCCGCTGGACGGTCGAGAAGATGTGTTGGCAGCAACGTTGCGAACGCCATCTGGTGATACGACACAAGGACAAGCGCAATCGTGAGCATGATGATAGTAAAGTTGAACGTAGGGCCTGTGTACTCTTCCGTAATCGTTGTCTGCTGAGAAGCAGCGCCAGGCTGGCCCTCAGGGGTAATTTGGATCGAGTGGACTGTGCCAAATGATGTGCGCCGGAGATCGAATCGCTGCTCTACAGCTACCGGTAGGCCCTCTTCAAGGATGACAGGATGCTCGCTAACAGCGGATATTCTTGGGTGCTGGGGCCGCATCAAAGCTGTTCTCTCGTCTACTCGGCTGTCATCGTCGTCTTCAATTGCTGCTTCGTCTCCACCGGCAGTCTCCTTCGCATCGCCATGGAACAGTTTGCTCCGTGGGTTCGTCTCTTCAAGGAATATTATGCCTTGGATAATCGCGATCACAATCACCACGACAGAGACCAAGTTCGGTAGTAGATATGGGTACCGACCAAAGAGCCCATCCGCTGGAAACAGCGACGGGTAGAACGTCGCAGGCTGCGCCAGGAAGCCACCCATCGCCGATCCTATTATACCACCTAGTGTCCAGACAAACGGTTGCGAGGCATACGCTGCAGCTGTTTCACCATGTCAGAAAATACTCAACGAGTGAACATGGGGCTTATCATACGCTCATGCTCGGGCACTTTGACCATCTCAGCAACCATGGTCTGCATCACCTGTTTCTCACTATTAACCCACGCTCACCTAAGAAACACGGCGATTGGTCTGGACGCAGTGAAATCAGGTTGACTCTGCATTAAAACCCCACTGGTTTTAGCAGATTGCAAGCTTCCTTTCTTGCTTTCCCTAAGGCCCTTTCCTACACTACCAAAATGAACGCCTGGAGACGGATGGTCAACCTACAGCAACGTTTCCGTTCAATGCGCCACCAATGAAGCGGGCAAGGAGCGCGACCCAATACTTCTCCGCGAGACCGAATATCAAGCTCGATATAGCAACTCCGCCTAGCCCAATCAAAACGACGGGCTTCCGGCCATATCGATCAGACAATGCACCCCAGCCAATGGCTGTGAGGGCCTCAGCGACAGCATACGCGGATACCAGTAGTCCGGCATAGAATGCTGCGTCTGTCTCATCGCCCCCGTTCAGGTCTTTTACCATGACGTATGTATACGCCAGGATGGAATTGAACGCGATGGGCTCCGAGAAACGACATATTGCTAATTTGAAAAGGTGAGGTTAGCCATGCGTTTGTTTTAGATGCTCTCGTCGGATTGGAAGCCGCCGTTAGCGAAATGGCGGGGTGCATGGGGGTGTGAAATAGGCCCTGCATGAACGGAGGGTAAGGGTAGATGAGCAGCAAGGCGAGGGGAATTGAGGTCATACCGAGGATTATAAGCTGTTTTAAAGGAAAGGGGGGCGTGGCCCCGTTCTCTAGTGTTTGTGGCGCCATGAGCGATTGATTAACCTTAGGAGTGGGAGTGGAGAGGAGGACAAGATGTTTCAATCTTCATCGCTCGCGTCTTCTCTCGCAAGAAATTTAGCAAGGCCCCAGATCGTTTCTGATTGCAGGCAAGTGCGATTCGCTATCTAAGTAACGGTCAATTCCTCCGCGCACACCTACCTTCCTTGCTTACTGCGAGATCTGTTCCACGATGAGCGGGGTGCATGTGCGAAATCGGCCGATAAAAACTGCAGGCGTGGTCCGACACCGAGAAGAGATAGGTAGCACAATATCTGAAAGAAAATTCGGTTTTCTATCGTTTTGAGATTTGGTTATCAATGAATTTCATAGTGGTTCGGAGATTTTTTTCTTTGAAAACATCTTTGTCGCGACCGTTGGGAAGCTTAGACTAGAGAGACTGTTTGAGAAAAAAAGCTGGTTAGCTAGCTGCATTGCCGGTTTAGGAGCGGCCTAGGTGCCTCCGTCGTCAACTATCACAATCGCTGGCCAATCACATTTCGCGTGCCCGACGGCATACCTTGTCTAGTACACCGTCTAGTATAATGTTCTGGGAACTCATTATGAGAAGGAGCGTGTTGCTTGCCTGGAATTCCATGTTGAGAAAATGATGATATGCATTCTGATGTCTCGTTTTCAGATCATATATAAATTTTGAACCGCACTATCTTATCCGCGCTCATGGATATATCTTGGCAAATGATCAAGCTTGGTAGGTGCATGATTTGCTGCTCTGTCCGCTATATGGCAATTTGAACCTGACTCGTATGCGGGCTACGCTCGATGATATGATGAACATATCTTAAGAACGGTTCAGTTTTAAATAAGAACAGCAGTAAGAATATGTCGCTACTAACAGTAATACGTCCCCAGCTAGGCAATCCGTCCAAGATCTCGAGCTCAGCCTAGAATAGATAGAGACTGGGGCCCCATCGGGCTTCGAACTACACTATGGCCAGCGTTAGCAGATGTGTTGTAATATCATGGAATAGCAGTCTTGAGATTACATTCGCCCAGATGACCTTACTCTTCCTCAGCATATTGCAGTATCTCCCTGTCCTCCGGCTGAAGTACTCACCTTATACCTAGTTGCGGTACCCTTCAAATTCCAAATCATTGTGAATCACCTGTGTGGGATCTTGAAGATGCTCGCGTAGGTACCCAGAGTGTTCCCTCAACCGTTATCCTCTTCCGCTTCGGATTCTTGCGGCGGCGATGATCTCTCAAGCCCGTTAATGCCTTGCGACGCCTGGGCCTCAGGCGTTTGAACTTTTTAGGTTTCTTCTCGATGTGAGGAAGAAGACCCAATGCCTTCTTCAGCCAGTATGAACCGCGAGAGAAAGAACTTTCTTCCGTCGTATATGATATAGGATGTTGTACCGTCAAGAATCCAGCATGTATCAAAGAAGCTAGAGCTTTCAAAGAGTCTACGGTGGAAGCTCTTGATAAATCTGCGAGGGATCTTGTTGCATAGAGGTATTAATATTTCGACTGCCTCGTATCCACCCAAACCACCCAAACCACCCAACTTGCCCGCAATCAATTGAATGACGTGCTCAGGCAGACTTGACTGGCAACCCAAGATTCTGAGGTATTCGTATGAGCGTCTGGAACAGGGGTTGGCATTGCTACTTAGCCGGTTTGCAATTGAGTCAATGACATGGTCCGGTAGGTTGTTCTGCTTCTCGAGAAATTCCATTGCTGCGCGACTTACATCATCCGAACCATCATCGATGAGATTTAAAATTAATTGATGAACCTTCTCCGGGATGCAATGCTGATTTTCCAGGGCTATGATTGCCACTTTTCTGGTGTCTTCATTGCTATCCTCGAGCCGGTGGATGATTAGTTCAAGAATCATCTCTGGTAGGTCTTGGTATCTTCCAAGCAGCTCGATTGCCTTCTGTCTCATATCTCCGTCGTCATCGTCAAGCAAGCCTATCAATGATGGGTTAACTCTTCGCGGCAATTCCTGTGGCTTGCGAAGTGCTTCAATCATAATCCATCTGGGATATTTACAACCGTAAAGAAGGATTAGGTCTTCAACCAAATGAACACCATCTCCCGGCAAATCCTGCAGCTCCCCCAGCGCTTCTAATGCCGCCTCCCTGACACTGATATCATTGTCATCAAGACAGTTGTTGATTAATTGAAGAATACTGCACGGCAAGGTTTTCTGCATTTGGAGTGTTTGGACAGCCGCGCGCCTCACACGTTCATCATCATCCTCGAGCCGGTTTGCGATTGATTGAATAAGTTGAGTCGATAAGCTTGGTTGGCATCTAAGACTGAGGATTCCAAATACTAGGTTTTCTCCCTCGCCCTCAAGCCACCTTGTGACTAGTTGCATAATTTGATCCGGCAGATATAATTGTATCCCAAGTACACCCGCTGCCTTCTTTCTCGCAGTATGACTAGGATCACCTTCGACCACATCCGCGATTATTCGGGTCGTTCGGGCTGGTAATTCTGTCAAACCCTCGAGACACTCTAATGCACGTATCCTTACGGCTTCTCTCTTATCTCTTATATAATGAGTAACTCTTAGAATTATGCGGTCGCACACACCTGGGCGCTTTGACATAGACTCGGACCAGAAGTGCCTGTAATTCCAACGTTGATGGTTGGAGAACAAGTCCGAAATCCTCCCTGTAGCCTGCTCCGTCAGGTGTGACTGGGATAGGAGAATATAAACTGCACAATCCACGAAGCGCCAAGTCGCATCATTTTCAACCCGGCTTACGATTGATTCAATAATCTCACCCGGCAGGTCCGGCATATCCAGCCGTTGCGCAAGACTGACGAGTACCGCACCACCCGTTTTCTTATTTATGGTATCCCCCTGTACAATCGCTGCAAGCGAATGAATGGTGTAATCTTTTAAAGTTTCTTGGCTGCCTAGCACTTGGGCTGCCGCTTCCCTCACTTCATGCAGAGTGTCATGAAGTCTATCTGCGATCAATCGTACCGCCCAGTCTGGCATATTTGGCCAGCTCCGAAAGCACTGAACTGCCCCATATCTTACAATCCCAGTTTCGTTTACCAAGAGTTCTTTGATAGAGGAAATATGTGATCCTAGTAAAATTTTGTCCGCAGATTTCAAGACCTCTAATACGGCAATTTGAATTCTCGGAGAACGGACTCCCAGCCAGGGGAGAATGAATTTCAAAATTTCTGGGTGAATGTAGGGCGCAGAGCTGATTGCATGGATAATCTTGGCCAGGTCATTTTCGGATTCGCATACTGTTTCGAGTATGTTTATTGTAACGCGATGTGGGAATTCGGGTTCCGTTGTAAACTCGGTGTCCATTGCGAATGTGTCTTTCAGGGGAAGCCACCGAAGCAGTTGACCTTCCAACTTGGTTCGTAGTGAAGTGAAAGTTTCTGGCTCCCCATCTTCGACTACTTCGTGTAGGCAACGCATAATGACGCGGTGATGTATGCAACCAAGCAGGTCATGAGGTTCTTGGATAATGGTCCTGAAGAAGCAGTTTAACTTCTCATCGGGCTTTGCTTTGGAAGCCAACAAACCTGCAACGAAACGCCACATAATATCATAATGTGGATTGTACTTGTGCTTCCGAATAAAGGCGGCGGGCTCACAGTGACCATTATTCTGATCATCGAATATTCCGCATTCAAGAAGCCCCTCAGCCTCCCATTGGTGTACGAAGTATCGTGCTGCAAAATATTCTTGGTAAGTTAGATGCATGAAGTGGAATGTTTGATCAGCACGCGGTACTGTCGAATCGGGAGTCCTTATAAAAGAGACGGAAGCAAAGGTCTCATATAGCCCACGCCCCGTCTCAGCAAAGAGATCATCCGCCTCTTTTAATTCTGATATAGCGTCCAAGTGTATTGGTTGATAATTCACGATCTCACTACATAGCCCTGCGAAGGCAAGGACTTCCAAAATGCGGAGTTCATTTCGAATGAGTTTTTTTTCCATCTGTTTTTGATTCAATAGATTTGCTGCGCCTGGAGTAATCGTTTTGCTGAGATTACAGACATCTTTCCTCCACAGCTTCTCTTCCACGCCTTGGTATACAGCCGTCATTGTCTCTGGAGATCTTTTCTCGAAAACATCTTTCCATGTATAACAAAGAGCATCCAGCTGAACGGGTATCTTGAAGAGACCCCCAAGAAGTGGTCTTTGTTCCAAGAATCCCTGAATTCTAGCGAGTTTGGCATCACCATCATTATCATGGAAAGACATCCTGAGATAATCCTGTACTTGGTCGGGGAGGAAGCCAATTGTTTCCAATTCGAGATCAACAGAGCGCCCCATAGGATGAAGCGCTGCATAAGGCCTCGAAGTTATTATGGCGTCATTCTGATTGAGAAGCTCCTCAATAAATAAGGATATAGCACTGTTAGGTTCAGATCTCCAGCCTCTCGACACTTCATCTAAACCGTCAATGAGGAATAGCGTCCTACCGTCGGCAGTTTTTACTCTCTGTAATAGCTCCATAGCGAGAGTGTCGCTTTCTCGGTGATATGGAAAATACTCATGATGAAATAAATCTAGATAGTTGTAACCGGCAGTCTCTCTCTCTTTCAGTTTCAGGTTGCGCAGTGGAATCCAGAGGACGCGATCAAACAGCCCCCGCCACAGTACGCCATTCTTGAAGTCATGGACAATCTTTTTGCATAGGGTAGTCTTTCCAACTCCTGCTCGGCCTCGAATGAGTATCCGTCTTGGTTGCATCTCCCGGCCGTCTGGTCCTCTACGTTTGGCAAAAAGGTCCCACAAAGAGACTCGAAGACCATCTTCTGGCTCTTCTACCCTTAATTGGGCGAGGAATGAAGTATTAGATTGTTGCTGTTGAGTGTTAATGACGCTCAAGTCATTCCCACCTTTGTCAGATCGCTCCACGATCGCCAGATTGATGTAGCACTGGTCCATCGGCAAAGATTCGCCCGAGAGTCGTTCGATCCGGAGTTTTTCGACGGTATATGAGCTGAACAACTCAGTGTCAACGTCTTGTCGGAAGTTCGATCTGATGTTGGATATCTCTCCAACAACGCGGCTGTAATCCGGACATTCGGGGCTGCGGAACTTGTTCATTTGGACATGTGTTCGATCGAGAGCAATTGGGTGTGCA
This sequence comes from Nemania sp. FL0916, assembly GCA_022578715.1. NCBI lineage: Eukaryota > Fungi > Ascomycota > Sordariomycetes > Xylariales > Xylariaceae > Nemania > Nemania sp. FL0916. Next base: position 28,054 of record MU390276.1, read on the forward strand.
ACGATGTGAAGGCGTGCAGAATCACCGTCCACGAGCTAGACATGTGTAAGCAGATTCATAGTCAGATAAGCGACAGACGATTCCCGTACCACTCTGGGCTTATATAGAAAGTCCGCTAAAAAAGCGGGTAGAATTCTCCGTAAATGGTTGCTCTTCTTTATTTCATAAAATACCTGGAGCCGACAACGTTGGCCATGGTGATGGTAGATGTCGGTGAATTTAGACACGAGGTCTTGGAGAAACGAGGTCGAACCTCGCACATTGCTAAGCAGCTCCGTAACCACTGTGGCTGTTAGTGTGGCACCAGTGATTAATAAAGGGTCTGCCATCCTGGCTATGTCATTAAATGAAGTTCCTCGGAAGGGTGTTGCGAGAAAGATAATGCCGCCAGTAGCATTCCACACTGATTTATAACAATTGTCGTGGGATTGCGCAGCAGTATTGAGAGCATCGATCAAAATAAGGCCGCCCAGGCATGAAGCAATGAACACGATACGCCGCTCTTCGCCCCATCGATTTGCGGAATCTCGGTCACGAATGTCTTGCAACAAGAGTCTCGCAAGCTCTGTGGTAGTCCGTTCAGTAGTTCCTTTTGATTTAAATAATCGAGCCGGCCAGTCATAGGTGAAGATCCGAGCTGTCGGAAATTCTGCGCGCAGCATGCTCGGAGATCTCAGCCAATCCATTTCATAATTCTTATCATTTTGATCTCGCCAAGTCCATGTGCTGTCAGATGTTGTGTCTAAGCCATGGATGGCAATGATGTCGAATTCGCTACTCGCGTCGGTTCGTTCGGGGTAAATCTGCCGAAGACCTTGGCGTTCTGTGAGCGACCGCTGCTCTGTCCGGTCTCGTCGCGTTCTCCATTGAGAACAATTCTGATAGTAAACCAAAGCAAAGCTAGAATCGAAGCGCTCGCTATACGAGGATTCTTGATAAGATTGATCGACCTCGCCGCTCTCGAAAGCGCGGAATCTTGTTTGTGTGATTTCGGCATACCGGCCGTTAATGTGGGAGATGGGCTGTCGAGGAGATCGCATGTCAAGTTCTAGGATGTTTGTTACTTAATTTTCTGACTGGATCTGCATTATTATGCATCTCATATGGCAACGCCACAGCGTTCCCATTGTATCCAATCAATAATCTCTGTGATCGAGTATCTATAGCATCCATGACCCTATTGGGGGAGCATGGGGACTTTTGTGCCATTACCGCAGGAGTTGGGGTTACAGTTTCTGCACAATTTTATGAATTACTTCCTTCTGCGCCATATGCATGATCGTCAGCACATGATCATTTAAGGCACGAGTCATTGGTATTTACCAGATCGAATACTGCTGAATTGTGTCAGCAATAATGTTGCCGAATAGTTTCCATCGCCAAACGATGAGCACAACATTGAAGGGCCTCAGTATTCTTTAGCATAACCTGTTGCTGCCGTTAGTGCCCTATTTGGGAGAAGTCTCTAACCTAGGTTAGTATTCTAGGTTAGTTGATAGAAAGACTACGTCCTGATTAGGAAGTTCTGTTGATCCACGAAACCTCTTTGGCCCTAGGGCCGAAGCGAGATTTTCCCTGCAACGTCGTAGCGAGCGCTCCGTTGTAATGGCGCCTGAGCATCTGCTTTTGTAGGCGTGTTGGCTGTTACCTGCATTCTGCTGATGCGCTGTACCATACTTCGTAGGTCATGTCATCCTTGTCATGCTCCATTCTGGCACCCCCTTGCGGGCGGCTATGCGCGCTCACGAGGCGCCTAGCAGCTATAAATCCTGCGCCTCTGGTCTTAAGGGTTCCCCAGTTGAAGCTGAGCCTGCGACATGTCATGATGTTGTTGGACCTTTAAAACGACGCAACCGTATTCCCCGGCATAAGAGAATGGGCTCACTTTGTGACATATGCCAGGCGATCCCGTTCCGAGAGCTCCAAGAGAATCCTAACCAGAACTTTAAAATCGATTTCGGTGGATATGACGAGGTCAAACGGAGATTACCATGTCCGTTCTGCCGTCTAGCGCTCGACGTAACGGAGTTCATGGCGAACGCAGCTGGGTACTCGGATGCAAAGAAATTTCTCAAGATCGAGGCGCTGGGGAAAGTTGAGGTTTGGTGGTCTCCTTCGTGTCATGAGTTTTCCATCGGTTTTCTCCCCTTCCGATACACTAGAGGACCTTCCCGGAGTCTTGCTCGAATTGTTGGCCCCGCCCCTATTGCGATAGAACCGATCACCTCTCTACTAGAAGATTGTGAAGCAACACACTGTTGCTCCATCCCTGTCTCCGAAGAAGATGCTACCAGATTACCCGTCCTACGAGCCATCGACGTTCACCAAATGTGCATTACCTCAATTAAGCCAAGTACTCGTTATGTAACATTAAGTTATGTGTGGGGGAAAGTCTCGATACCACGCCTCGTCCAAGCCAACAAGGAAGAATTGATGACACCCGGCGCACTATGGGCCGACCGAACCACTATGCCTTTAACTATTCGCGATGCTATTGAGCTGGCGCGTAACCTGAATTTTCAATACCTTTGGGTGGACGCGCTGTGTCTTGTTCACGACGATACGGAAGATTTGCGTAGCGGAATTAGTGCTATGAGCATAATCTATGAACATTCTCACTTGACCATTATTGCTGCCGATGGTCATGATGCCAGCGTTGGTCTCCGCGGTGTGAGCCCACGAAAAGCTAATCGCCTCAGTGTGGAAGTAATGCCGGGGGTAGAAATAGTGGGTTGTGTCCCAATTGGAGAGATTCTCCCGATAACGCCTTATGGCAAAAGGGCATGGACGTACGTTATGCCTCTCCGTTAGAAATAAGTTATGGCTGATTTCCCTTAATAGGTTCCAAGAGTTTCACTTATCGAGGCGCAAACTTATCTTCTATGATAGTAGGGTTTACTACCACTGCCCGGAGCGATCCTGGAGCGAAGATGTCGACGGAGAACAAATCGATCCTCGCATTCAGCATTGTGCACTAGCGCCCACTAAACCAAATCGGAGGTTCTACGACTTTCAGCTGGTAATTGAGGAATATTCCAATCGGGAGGCGACTTACGAACATGATATAATCAACGCAGTGACTAGTGTTTATTATAGAATGCTCGGGAGAGACTATGGCGCCCATTTCTCTGGCGTTCCTATCGTGGCTTTCGAATATTTCATATGCTTTCGCTGCCCGGACCCTGGTCTGAAATACTTGAAGCGGAGAGTAAGTCTGCCAAGTTGGGCGTGGACAGGATGGATCGGCAACCGAGCTTGGGCTCGCAACTTGGAAGACGACAACGAAGTGCTGCTCTGGATTTCGGAAAATACCTGGATTATATGGTACACACGGGATGAAGCTGGGAACTTGGTTACGATATGGAACCTATCCCATCAAACCGAAAATGGGTCTAGGGCACCAAGAGAGCAGATTCTCGCGCAACGGATTGATAGCTCGCAACGATTTTCTACGAGCTTCTTGCCAATACTGCCTACCCGTCCTGCACCCTCTAGGATGGATTGTCACCCTAATTTTCTTCAGTTCTGGACGCTTTCAGCTTACTTCAGCTTGCGAATGGATACCAAAGGCCAGTGGCTCAGCGAACCAGGTACCGTGAACTGGAGAGTGGCACAAGAAATACGTGGACCCGACAATAAGTATTATGGATTCATCTATACGGATGAAAAATCAATGGAACGTGATCACGATAATGCAGAATTGATCGTCATATCGAAGACGGATAGACCAATGCCTTTTGATCACGAATTTATCTATATGAACCGCAATTGGTCAAGGTTGCCGGAGGACTGCTTTTACAATGTTTTATATATCGAAGATATATCTGGAATATCTGAGCGAAAAGGGTTCGGACAAATTTTCTGCCCGCCGATTCACTTAGAGGCAGATTCGCCGTGGAAGTGGAAAGAAATACTTCTTGGCTGAGCGAATGGCATTCACGCTGGCTCCGTGGTATTGCCAGCTGGTATGCCTTCATTCCATTCTCATCCCCTTAGCCATCGCAATGATAGGTACACAGCATCTCGATAACATGCCGCTGTAGCTCAACATCATTGATGGGACATGCTGGCCCGAGACACCCAACAGGATTACTCGCATCATATGAGACTGAGATAGAACGTACATTCTCGTATTTTACGGCAGTACTTACTTCTAAATCAAAAGGACTAAGGCTGTCAATAATGTAGTAGAATCACCGTGCTCGACATCAAGGGCATAGGTATGTTATAACGCGACTAATGAGTTGCGACTTGCCGAACACAAGGGGCTTTGACTAGAGTGTGAAGCTGATTATAGTAATGATAGTGAGTTGTCATTGCAACACGGTTCGCTCTAGGTACTTAGTCAAAGAAAAATCTTAACGTGGCCTTCAAAGCCACTCGTTAGGGACTTCACGACATTATGAGTGTCCGAGGCACTGGAATCCGTGGTAGCCTCCTCAGTCTTCTCATTCTTTCTAGTCGAGATCCAGAGTTCGTAGACCAAATCGCCGCAATAGACGTGAAAGCTTTCGGGCCCATCTCGACGCACACATCGTTGCGCGTGTCCGAGTCGTCCCACACGATCGTGAGCCAGACGTGAAGAAAGTACCTACGTCAAGGAAAATGTTCACTATATTGATAGTTCTCCCAACAGAGATGCCCGCGGATATAATCCGTGTCGAAACGTTGAGATCCTGAGATGGAACAGCCAAGTCAGGATTTGATTTCAAAGGAATAGAACTAAGCACATCGCTGTGATACATGTGGCAGGGACATGGCATGAATTTCGACACTGACGCTGCCCCTTCATTGAAATTTCTTTGTACTTCGTTCGCAATACCTAGGCAGGTGCCCACCGCCATCTGCCTAGCAGTCATAGCTAATACAGTCGCTGAAGAAAAGACTTCGCCGGCACAGTCATTGATGAAACCGCAAACGCCGCGTCTTACGAGGTTGACATCATCAGTTCATTCATAATGTATGACGGTAGTATAGGTAGCATTAATTGAAGAAAGTCTGCACCACGCCCGAATCATATAGGTGGGAAGACTGGGCACTATGTGGTTCAATGTGATTCTGGGAAATAGGGGTAACGTCAGGCGGGTTTCGGAGCAGGAACTGTAGCATACGCGTGATATCCAGAGTTTGGAGAGATAGTCGAGTTGCAGATATTTAGTAGATATCTATTAGCATTAATATGTTAACCTTCGAAAGCTCGATTACAAGCGGGCCACTGATACATTACCAAATACTATGAAGCCTGCCAATTTCCGTTTGCCGTCCAATATATAGCGCCGGCATACCACCCGCGACACGGTCTTTCAATCCACAAGCACACCTTCATTTCTTCCGACCTAACACTACTTCAGAGCCACCAACTATAGACTTCGGAGATCTGGTAGGGGCCAGTAGTGATGGGACGTTAATAATCCCAGAGATTGACCATATCGCGTACGAGGAACTTAATAGACCAAAGCGCCGCATAAACACATATCGGCATGTAACCACCGAAGTTTAGTACAAACGCATCAACTTTTGGGTCTATCGGCGGCTGGAGAAGCTGTCTGAGGCACCAGACGAAGATAGTATCCATCCAGAAGACCTCTAACAAGATGATCTCCAAGATGATGGAGGAGAGAGTAGTCAGGATGATTCGTTGCATCTGCTCGCCGTAGGATTTTTCGGCTTCCTGGGGCTTGATGTCGCACAGCCCGACGTATCGGATGCCTATCCAGAGTGCAGATAGAGCGGTACAGATCAAGAGGCTGTAGGCGCTGGGTTCTGGACAGATTGATGTGGCAAAGACCGGTGCAAAATCTGGGTAGTGTGAGGTATTCATGATTCTTCGGCTGAAGCGCAATGCTCGTGGCGTGTTCTGCTGTGATATGGAGAGGGAAGTCTTGACGATCTCGAAAGGTCTGCAATGGCGGTAATGAGAGCTCGAGGCGGATGATGTCTGTCTCCCATGTAGTACCTTAGATTCTGCGGTCAGCGCTTGGCTTATCGAGAAGCCTGAGGAAACCTCGGTTCATTAGAGGAGCTGCACGTTCCCTCGCTGTGTCTTAGCTGAAGTAGGCATAAGTGTGACACCGAGCACAAGAGAACAGCGGCTTTCCGAGCTTGAAGTTTGACAGGTTTTGAATACGGCCGGTGTCTATTGGGCCGTCACAGGGCCGTAGATACAGTACTACCTGGTCCAGTCACGCACCAGATTCGCCCGATGCGTACTGGTTAATGTCAAAGGGAGAAACAGTGTTGGTGCGAGCTCGGGGACTCGATTCAAAATCATCATATCATTGGGTTGCAGGTGGGTATGACGGCCTGCCGAAAGCCAAGAAGTTCACCTTGGCAATATGGCGAAACACCAGAATGCATCTGAAAACAGTTAGTTTTGCCTGAAACGGCAGACCGCGTGACTCATCGATCCTCTCGTTCCACACACGGGAGGCACCCCCTTACTACAGGTACTGTATAACAACCGCTTCCCCTGGACGACTGACGATGCGAGAATGTAAGACAACACCTGAATAAGCCTGCGGAAATTTGAATATTGCTTAGAAGTAAAGCGCCATCCAACTAGATCATCTTCTCATTAACCCCAACACATAAAACAAAGCCATCACAATGTCTGACGACAACGACACCAGTGCCCCCGTGCCTGTGCCCACAGACCTCAAAGACCGACTCAAAGCCTCCTACGACGCCATGGCATCAACATACAACTCATGGACCCTCCCAAACTCTCAACAACGCATCGAGTACTTGGACAAAGCCCTCGCAGAGCTCAGTCCGCCGCAGCCTCACAACCCATCATTTCTCGAGCTCGGGTGCGGGTGCGGGCTCCCAGCGACCGCAAAACTGCTCTCTTTGCCCCGGGCGCGCGTCATCGCCAACGACCTCTCAGACACGCAACTTGCTCTCGCGCGGGAGAATCTGGCGCACCTGCACGCCGACGGGAACGGGGACAGCCATGGTGGTTTCAGCGCGAGGGGGGATCGCAGCCTGCAGCTCATTCAGGGGGACATGCACGCCCTAACCTTCGCAGAGGGGCAATTCGATCTCGTGGCCGCTTTTTATAGTATTATCCACCTGCCGCGGAGCGAGCAGACGGCCATGTTCCAGCGCATAGCACGCTGGCTGCGCCCGGGCGGGGTGTTCGTGGCGAATTTCGCGGCTGAGCCGCTTGAGGCCGCGATTATTGATAAGTGGCTGGACCGCGACGAGGGGTGGATGTTCTGGAGCGCGTGGGGCGCGGAGAAGGCGCTTGAGGAGATTGAGAAGGCTGGCTTGGAGGTTGTTGTGAAGGATGTGATTAAGGATGTGGTTGATCATGCCTTCTTGTGGGTTGTTGCGAAGAAGGGATGACGGCTGCGCTGTTTTTAAGTACTTCTTGCTGTTATGCATGTCTGTGATTCTTAAGCTTGTTGGTTTGGTTATGAGCATGCGAATGAGTTATAATGAAAAGAATTATTAATATTGGTATGTGGTCTTGTGGTAGACAACTGATGCTTAAGAACTAGATGATTGATCTTAATCGGCCGAACAGGCTTGAAAAGATGTAGATTGATTGTTCTATTACAAAGACTAAATTCGCCCTCAATTATCAGGCCACACCCTATAATCTGATGTTAGTTAGGTTACCGTAATAACCGAGATCCAGTTAATGTACAGACCATTGATATAAAACATCCGAGCATGAATATTACAAGTTCCTATCATTCTACACAAAGATAGCTCGCCACGTCGGGCAACTACTCTCACAAATTAGGGCAATACAGACTCAAGCATCCTTATTTGGATTTGGTAGGAAATTTAATCGGCGGGTTGCCGAAAGTGATCGGTTTAGTAGGCGCGGTCGATGAGCTACTGAAGATGCTGGGTGCCTTAGCTGCACTAGTTGAGCTGCCAAAAAGGATTGGTTTATCTGCTTGGCTCGCGGGCTGGCCGAATGGGTTCGATGTGGGAGCCGGGCCAATTTTTGGACTTGCTGCGAAGTCAAATTTGCCCGTCGGCTTGCCAAATTCTATTTGGGGATGCTTATTCGCTATGAAAGCGGATGGGCTTGGTGAACTTTTCGCATTTTGCTTAAATGTGCCCGATGAAGGGTACTGGGCCAAGCCGACTGATGAAAAAGTTCCGCCAAACGGCAGGGCGAGACTCTCTTTAATGGCAGTGCCTATCATACCAGAGGTTTCCGACGATGAGGGTGTAAAGATGGGAGTGCCCGAGGACGTGGTGGTGATCGACTCGTGGGAACTCTCCCGCGTAGGTAGGGACACCGGCTTTTTTCGCACGTCGTTCTCTGAATCGCTTGATGTTTCTACGCTCGGAGCGACTCTGCGACGGCCCCCTTCGGCGCGCTGTGGAGATGTTGGCAGAACTGAGATGACGAGTGAGTGTTCATGTCTAGACAACTGGGTTCCTGTGTCTACCTACCAATGGGCTTTCGGCCTCGGTACATTTTGCAAGTATCGAGCCCTTTCCGAAGCGCAGCATATTGAACGTTCAGTTCTGTACGTTCTACCTGGATCTCGGGGGATTCAGCCGCCAACTTTGTTAGCATGTCGTCGGTCATTTGTGACACCGCATGAGTGGTCAGAATGGCGGGCAAGTCCTTAACAAGACAGTTCTCGATGGCGAGTATGATCACGTTATCCGTGAAGTTGCGCAGTGAGAGCTATGTATAGTGAGCAGATGCAACTCATACACCGAGGCAGAAATTACTCACCTCATAATAAGTCTCTGATTTGTCAATCAAACTGTCCACACCAAATTCGCTCTTTTCCCTGGAAGCTGCAAGTCCAGCAAGCTGGCGTTTGCCCTCCTGGGTGAATAATTCCGGACGGCTAGCCAGAAGGTTCTGCAATATCTCCGATGTGGAGTGCTTTTGGCGGCGTCTCGACAGGATTGCTCGAAACTCTGCATCATCAGGCTGGGGGTAGCCACTTCGGTAATGGTAAAGAAGCTCTTGGAGTTTCTTCTCCAGTTCGGATGTGCGCTCCTCGAAGAACGGATCAACAATATTGACAAGGATCGCAGAACATGTCGCGTGGTCTGTGTCAGTGATATGGGCGACTAATTTATCCACAAACGACTTTGTAACGCGCAACAACAAATTCACATGGAAGCGAGCTATCTCTTCCCATGGACGAGACTGATCTTGGAACAGCTTCACTGCAAGAAGGTCATTCGTGGTTCCGGGGAATTCCGTGCCCTGGTTGGCGGACGAGAGAGGCTCCAATTCCGCGCGTATGGCATCTCTGGTGACCTTTTCGGGGTTGTCAAATGCATACTGACTTTCCAAGTTGGCCAAAAATGATGGTAGTTTGAGTCTCTGGATGTCCGCCTCCTCGATGCTGCCCTTATCGCCATCTGACTGGTCGGAACCAATAATTCGCCTCGATCCCTTGGTTGCCATAACGTAGGCAAATGTTCGGTTTAAATCGCGCACAAGAGCTCGAAGCTTCTGAACCCTATCGTCTATTGAATCGTAAGGGCCATCAGGGTAAAGACCGCCAAAGAACTCATCCGTGTAGTTACCCTCGATTGCGCGTAGTGACAAAAGCTGGAACTGGGAGGCTATCTTATCTAGGTGTGCTCGGAGCTGGGTTGGCGATGACCTAGGAGAGCCAAGACGATCTAGGGTTCTTTTCTGACGATCCATATTACCTTGGATATCGTTGATTAGCGTATCCAAATTCGTCCGGATGTGAGCCAAGAGTATGTCGGCGAGCTTTCTGCGAAGGGTATCGGCACCCCGGTTACTAGACGGAATGCCAGACCAGATACTCGAGTCGAAGAACTCGCGCTCTTTTGTGTCTCGCTCTGCAGGTGAGAGAGCCACTTCAGCTTCGCTGCGATTACGGAGTACGTGCCATCCCAGCCCGAATCTATGCTTCTGTTCCTCATTCTTAGCCAGACGAATAAACTTATCCTCGTCCTGGGAGCCCGGAATGATGAGATCTGGCTTCGTAATGATGCCGAGAGTCCTCTCCTGTTTCTTGTCATGAGCTTTCACTTTCGAAAGTACCTTTTGCATGACGACTTGGTTGCGTGCTGACACAACAGCTAAGATGATGCTGTTCTTTCGCGCCATATAAGTTTCGACAAGACGGTCAACAATTTCTCGGCCGTCAGCTGTCTGATCCGCATCTTCGGAATGATAGAAGCCTGGAAGATCGACGAGAGTAAGGTGAGGGCAATCGGGAGAACATATTTCGACGCGCAATACATCTTCGGAAAAGCTGGTGCCGTCTCGAAGCAGGTGGGTTTTTGCTTCCTCGATGATACGCGGTAGATCGGCCTTGTCGAATCTCGTCTCATTGAATGTGTAGGCTGGGTCGGCTGAAGCGGATGCTGGCTGGACTTGCACGTGAATTCTTGTCTGCCGATCGGTTCGAAGCACTAGTTCTGTGGCGAAACGCGTGCACACTCCATCTTTCACAGGGAAACGAACACGCGAGATGGCCTCGAGTACTGAGGACTTGCCCGAAGACTGATCACCGACGACAATAATTTGGGGAAGGTCTATGAAACGCCCGATGCCGTGCTTCCGCAAGCCGTCTATAGCATCTAGTAGAGTCTTACGGTCACCACCGAGCTGCTCAATGGCCTCTGCATCGAGTGAGACCGTCGCCATTATAGATATCAAAACTTGATAGACTTCGCATAAATGGTATAAGTATGGGTATCGCCTCTAGGGAGTAGGGATTCGCGGGCGTCCGGGATAGAAGCTTGTATATGAGTAATGGGCAGTCTGTAGGCGAACTAGGCGTGGTGTCGCGTCCACTTCGTAGTCCCGAGAAGGTTCTCCTTCAGCTCCGTCTTCACTGCTCAGTCCGCCTTCGCGTCAGCCCCTAGGCTTTCTAGCTTCATGCCAGGGTGCTCACCTTAAATCATAAGCACGTGTTAGTGACTGGGGTTCCAAGGTTGCTGCAGATGCGTTCGTCATGGAGGGGTTGGGGCTGAGGACCACGTTTATCATTGGCCGAAACCCCATTTAAGCGCTGCACCCTTGCTAATTGGTCCCCTGAATGCGTAGCATGCAGCACACTCGTTCCTCAGGTGATAGGCGGCAATTCTTCAGCTACGGCGCAGCGCTCTAGCCATGTTTCAGAAGGAGAGTTTGCATATGCTTCAAAACCAACAACAACACCACACCCACTAGCATCGGCAAGCCATACAGTATGGCTCTGTCCTCTCCCGCTCGAATGTCCATGGAAGTCATACACTCATACTATCCAATAGATATAGATGAAATACCTATTCTACAGGCGAAATGCATTTCCGAAGAGCAGCTAACTACCTACTTATTTGGTTCAGAACTAAACTTCGACAGGTCAGCGCTATTCGCATGCATACTTTTTGTGTGCATGGAGATCAGAGCACCCATACGATGTGACAATGTTGCTGCTCTCACTATCAATATCTGATCCTAGATATTTTGGTCAGCCTATTATCACTTCACAAAGATGTGAGATGTAGTTTATGATGCAGTATATGTAGTCCGCATTTTATGTTTCAATGACAGCAGAGGTACTGTAGCAGAGCCGTGTCGCATAGCACAGGCCATTCAGCACTGCCTAATCTAGTACCGCGATAATACAGATGGCGCGAGTCTGAAGTCAAAATTCTCTCTAGAACAAAAAATAGCAAAGACTAGTCAAGAATTACTTCCGAAGATATACACTTGTTAAATCGTAAATCAACAGAGTATTATAGACCAGTAGCGATTGTTTCTGGTATAATACAGCGTGTTTAATAAGGAATCATGGTGATTGTACATACAGTAACACAATAACCACTGCGCTGCCAAACCCAATAAATACTGGCTATCACGGCGGCCGAGATAGTGACTACGAATGGGTGCTAGGTACATGCTAGCACCTATTTGTCACTACACACATCATAAACTACCTACTCACAGATAAAAGGAAATCTTGCTACCTCTATATTACCATACTGGATACTTTTGAATGCGATCATGTTGATAAACCTGTATGAAGATGTTGGCTGGAATGGAGTGACGTGAAACATGCTGTGAAATAGTATATCATATTACCAGTTAGCTATGGTCTGCAGCTTAGTCTCGGTGATAGAGTCAAATATGCTCTCAAGCATAGACCATAATAGGCATAGAAGCCTCAACATATACAGGCTACAAAAAGACAGTTATTATATTCGAAGATGCTACTGAAACGCTTTCAGACCCTAATCGGCATCGCCTAGCTACGAGAAGTGGCGCCGGAATATTGCAGCCACCACGTTGGCTAAGATTCCCTGCGCGATCAAGGTCGCTGCAGCCGCTGTGGTGGCTGACATGACCAGGCATCTACTATGATCACTTATGAAATTTAGGAACCAAAATGCAAGTCGCTTCGCAGCATTTATAAATGCGGAACACGATCAACTCGCCAACAACGTCTGAAAACTCTCAACACTGAAGACAGTACTGTTAAATTCTTGTCGTACAAATCCAGAGTAGCGAGTAACTGCCGATATCCGGACATCGTCCCAGCGCCCGCCGGCCGGTTACACGGAAGTCTAGGCCAGACGCTTGCACAGAGTCTCGTCTTCGAGTACCAGGCGGCTTTTCGGGTAACACGACGATCGACCCGTCAAATAGGCACTTGGTTAAACCTGTCAGGCGTATCACTGACTCACTACGATCGTTGAATCATTTTCCTTGTGACGTAATCTTCGAGTAGCGGCAGTTTCACCCATAGTGCTTGTGCAATAGTCTTCCCCATCTCATGATTGAATTGTTATAGGCGAAGGGATACGATTCCGGACTATGTACTGACACGGCATTCTTGGTTCGACGTGAGCGGCGTACAATAAGAATCTCAAGAAGGCACTTGAAAATTTCCCTCGTTTCCTTCTTTTCTCTTCTCTTCTCTTACATGCATGCCTATGATCTGAGAGGAAGAAATCAATCGTGCACAATATCGAAAAGAAACTCAAGGGACTGACCAAACGCCTAAAGTTGCAAAGCACGATATTTCGACCCCAAACTTCTTACACTATTCTAATCATGTCTTCTTCAGCACAGCAGGGTTCATCGTCCTCAATTCAAGATAAGCCATCTTCCTCGACACAGAAGAGCTCAACATCGTCGGATTCCGCCAGTCACTTGAACCTTTACTATGGCACCATAGATAAGGTCGCCGGCGAGCCCGGCCACCCAGATACGAAATACCCATGGGCTCAATGTGAATGCAAATGCAAGCCTGGCGGCCACAGCAACCTCGAGATATCTCTGACACCTGCCCTCGATAAATCGGGAAGAAAAGTGTGCCATCCGTGCTACGACAGGGCTAAGAACGGACGAGAGAAATGCGGATAATCGATGAGAGCATAATAAAGGGTTGTTTCATCTTTTGACATGTGTTCGCCGAGCTGGAATCATTTGATCGGAGGAGATGCGCCTATCCGCCTTTAAAGAAGAAAAATGAGGTTTATCGGAGGTTAGGGGGTCGACTGCCAGCTCAATGCGTACAAGCGATGCGTGCTATTATGGCGACAGTTGTATTTAGCAAGTCAGTGAAACATTCACTATCTTGAGATTTGACTAGCTAACTCGAAATTCGATGCAAACCTTCCCATATCGTAAAATCGATCCAATAGAATTGTCGTGAGCCATATCTAGGAGTGTACGAAGCATCGCTTAAGCTAGCAATCACTACTAACCCGCAACCCGACTCTCGTTTTAGTGAAACCAGCAAACGATGAAGATTCTCACCATAGATAATTCCTACTTTCAAATTCCTATTTTTCTTTATTCAAAGAGTTAAAGTAGCCGTCTGACTGCCATAATAAACGTCTCAACTGGAGAATGCTCCCTTAGCGTTGGCTAGAGACCCCATATGCCCAAACAGGCAACTAGCCTCACGCCTATTGGCCAGCTGAGAATAAGCTACGGGATGATGCTTCATGGAGTTACTCGTCGCCCGTGAGGTGGGTGGCATTGGAAATAAAGGACGTGCCTGGGCAACAAAGCCAAGAAATAAGATCTAGATTTTAAATCTGGCCGATGCAACTTGAGTGCCGTTGCTGTAAGCTCGACGGACATCCAGGCCAAGTGATGAGCGGCGCTACCATCGCCTTGCCCAAGAATGGCCCCCGGAGCACTACTCTCCGCCCTCAACTAATGGTGGCAGACTAATATCATACGTTGGAGTACCTCAAGATGCATGGCCACCGGTGAGTATATATAGTCTGACTAACCGTCGAGCAGGCCTAATACTTGATCGTGATTTCATATTTGATTTTACAACACATCAACAAGCAATAATCCAACATGCGCTGGACATCCTGGGTATTATCCGGGCTCGGTCTCCTAACCGGAGCAAACGCCGCCTCGCTGACCCGAGTAACCGAAGACATTGGGCCGAATCCCAGAAACGTCGGCTTCTACATCTACGTACCTGACAAGCTCGCAGCGCGTCCGCCGATCCTCGTGAACCCGCACTGGTGCCACGGGGACGCACAAGCATGCTACGCGGGATCGCAGTTCGCGACTCTGGCTTCAAAGTACGGGTTCATCGTCATCTACCCGGACAGCCCGAACACGGCGGACAAGTGCTGGGACGTGTCGTCGAACGCGACGCTGCAGCACGACGCGGGCGGCGACAGTCTAGGGATCGTCAGCATGGTGCGCTGGACGCTGAAGAAGTACAACGGCGATGCCAAGCGCGTATTCGTCACCGGCGTATCCTCGGGCGCCATGATGACCAGTACATTGATCGGCGCGTATCCGGACGTTTTCGCCGCCGGCTCCGCGTTCGCCGGGGTTCCGTTCGGGTGCTTCGCTGCTGCGAACGGGAACGGATACGGCGTCTGGAGCGATGCCTGCGCGACGGGGAAGATCACCCGCACGCCAGCGGAGTGGGCGGCGCTAGTCACGGCAGCGTATCCCGGATACAGCGGATGGCGGCCGAAGATGCAGATCTTCCACGGCACGGTTGACGAGACGCTGAACTACCAGAATTTCAAAGAGGAGGTTAAAGAGTGGAACGCCGTGTTGGGTTACAGTCAAACTCCCACTAGCACGACGCCTAACACGCCCGTTAGCAATTGGACAAAGTATGTGTACGGCGCCAACAACTGGTTTCAGGCCTACAGTGCCGCGAACGTGCCGCATAACATTCAGAACCAAGAAACGACGGTCATGGCTTGGTTTGATCTCACTTGTACGAGCGGGAGTTGCTTCGCGTGGGGTATCGGCCACGCTTGATAATCGCACGGTCTATTTACCCAAGTTTAAAACTTCGTCGGTGTAATGAATAAACTTCATAACAGCTATGTGACCGCGCAGTTATGGAGAGCATACAAATGCGGTAGGGTCAAAACCCACATCATTAAAAAATTGAGCTAGCTATGCGCAATGGGAAAATCATTGATTGAAAGGATTTTGAGGAAAAAGAATTGACCTCGCTGGGGGTCGAACCCAGAATCTCCTGATTACTATTCATGAAATCGTAGTCAGACGCCTTGCCATTGGGCCACGAGGCCACTATAGTTTTGAGGAGCATCCTAAGTGCTGATGCAAGTTCACCGACACAAACATAACTTACATTCTGCCGCGGCTATAGTGAGCATACAGTACCACACACAACATGATGAAACCGTGCATGTTCGATTTGAATTAAGGATAGTAAATCATTCGCTGCAAAGAGTGGCATACCTGATAGCAGCAGTAGCATAAACCCATTTGTTAGTCGTGCAGATTTGAGCTACAGTATCCCTGAGTTTCACGCGAAACATGCAAGAGCAACTGCTGAAAATGTAGAAAAATCGAAGGTCTGCCAAGATTGTGTCATTCATGTTATTCAAAATTTACCCTATGCTTGTCTTACACATTCAAACATCAGCAGTGATGTTGCTGAACGGAAAGCGTATCGCAATTCTAACTTACTATGGTTCTATCTACACTAATTTCAGTCTCGAGTGAGTAAGTGCCGTCCTGAAGGTCTAGACATATGCATTCTCTACTATTGGCTCATTTACATTTCAACGCTCTACTATCAGTCTCCGGAAATTCTTGCATATACTCACTAGTGATGGACGACGAGCAAAATGATTATATCTTACTCTCCATCGAATCCCTACGGCATCTGACAGCTTTATTCGTATTCGCGGTATTGCTCGCCATATAGTTAGCTTTTGTTACAGTTACGCGCCTTCTGATTGAACTTTGACACACCACATAAACTTGATGAGATGGAGTAATTAGATCTCCGCAATCTGTGTGCGCGTGTGTGGAATTTTTTACCGTAACTGGTACCCATACTTGGTTGAGCGGGTGCGATGCGACGCAGGACACCGCCTTAGAAGTTACCTGAGTACGGCTCCTGGGTCGGGTGCAGTAGACTTCGACTATGCCCAAGCCTGAGCGTAATAATAACAAAAGATCTTAACCCCAATGCTAGGTATGCCATTCGTAGATGATGGGGGCAATTTAGAGCCGATAAGAAGTATGAGAGCAATATTATAGTGCCGTATTGCGACGATGAGAAATCAAGCACAGAATCGTTCTTTAACACTGTAGGAGACATGTTGGAGAGCTGGAGTCTGAAGCGCGATGCTCAATCATGTAATATAGCAAGTTGGCGCCGAGTTTTAGTTGCGATTTTCCGAAGCTGTTCCGTCACGCGTAGGTGAATTCCACCATGAGAAGACCGTGATGGACAACTTCTTCCGATTACTTCATGAATGAGCAGAGCACAAGGTACGGAGGTTTCTTTCATATCTGAAGCTTTGACCGGCGGTATCAAGCAAATGATATGGAAAGAACGAAGAAAGGACATTGCGGTACCTGTAGGTGCCTAACTCAACATGGGCTACACCGTTGAGTGACAAGTAGGTACCTACGGTACATGTAGGTATGTGGGCAAGTTCGGGTCTTCTGAAGTGCTTAGCTACGCGTCGTTGCTTCTAGCTCTATGTCATCGTTCTTTCTGTCTATATGTATAATATCATCTGAAAGAAACCGCAGTGAAGCTTTCCAGGGAACTGCCTACGTTATACATCGAGATATCTTCGGAAGCTTCACAACATTTGGTGTCAGCAATATTTATCATAAATGGATGCATTTTCAACCCAACAACATTCGTCGCGGACCAGTATATATCTCACTAGTTCTCGACTGGGATTCACGGCCTCCTTATTTTGACACAGCCTTCTATTTTCGTCTGCTTTGGAGTCTACATTTCTTGTACGCGATATCCCTACAAGATACTCCACTAGCCGCGCCATAATGCCCCAACCAATGGACAACACACAGCTTCTTCGAGGGTTCGAAACCCCTGGGTTTGAATTAGCTGCCGATGGATCTGAGAATTCTGTTTCTGAGAATTCTGTTAGTTCTCAGGATGCAGCATCATATTCTACAGGAAAAACGAGTCTGTTAGAGAATTCACCAGCAAACAAGTGCAGAGAAATGCCCTCTCTTGGCCCACCAAATTACGACCTTTACGACCTCATCTTCAGCAAGCGCCCTTCCGAAGAAGATGTAACGCGCATGATATCGGACGAGGCATATTCGTATATTATTAACGGTACTCGCTACGTTACTAGATTCGATAGTACTCAACTAGCCTCCAATTCTCCATGGTCAGTATTTCTCAGTTGTCCATTGATTGATCTCGCAAAATTCAGTTCTAATCTACGATATCACCATGTCTTTGGCAATACCCGTCAGAATTGAAATGTGCTTTTTCCTTATGTGAACATAACAAGCCGCTCACTCACGTACGCTTTTAGTGAAGATCGGCTCACACAGGCCAAATTCCCCCCGCCTTTTGGAGGTCGCTACGACTGGATTGCATGGGGAATCTTCGACGGCCACAACGGCTGGGAGACAGCAGATTTTCTGGCCAGACATCTCCTATCCTTCGTTCGACAGAAGTTGAGCGAGTGCATGGACTTTCAGCGAGGATATCAGCCAAGTGATGTTGAATATGCCATGATATCTGGGTTCTATGCACTTGACCGCTCGATCACTAAAAGTGCCAGTTCCGCTTGCAATTCCCAATTCTTCCCAGATGGCATGAAGAAAATTGCCCCTTGCGCCTCCGGCTCATGCGCATTGCTATCAATTTTTGACCCCGACACGAGGCAACTCCATGTTGCCTGCACTGGTGATTCGCGAGCAGTGCTGGGCTACGTACAGAATACAGGGGACAAAAGGTGGACACGGGTTCTATCGAAGGACCATACCTGCCATAATGAAGAAGAGGTCAAGCTGCTTACAAAGCGGCATCGTGGCGAGCCAAACATGATAAAAGACGGAAAACTCTTTGGGCTAGGGGTCACACGAGCCTTCGGTGACGTCCGATGGAAATTGCGGCCAACATTTCGGGGTCTACTACTCAGGCATTTTCCTGCCAAATGGTTCATTCCTCCGCAACCGGAAGATTTTAAAACGCCACCATACCTGACAGCTACGCCAGAGGTAACAACTACCAGCATCGATTCAAGCGAGCTTTGTTTCTTGATTATGGCAACGGCTGGATTTTGGGACTTGATCACCAGTCAGCAGGCTGTCGAGCTCGTAAACAAATGGCTGTATGAAAAGGAACGTACTGCAGACAGCCGAAGTCAAACTTCGCCAATCCCGCAATATGAACCATTCCGATTTTCAATGTTCAGTGAAGGGCTGAGCCGCCGGTTCGTTGATTGCCGGACGACAATCCAAGATCAGAATGTTGCCGTTCACTTGGTCCGCAACGCTCTAGGTGGAAATCATCATGAGATGATAGCGAGTCGGTTGGCCGTCAACGCTCCGCTTTGTCGAGACATAAGAGATGATATCACTGTGCAAGTGATATTTTTCAATTTCAGTGTTAATCTTTGAGTTTTGTCATTATTCAAATAGTCTTGTATCCCCAGCTTCACTCACTATTATCCCTAGAGTAGCATAAAAAGCAGGTTATATTACCTCTTGATCAATAATACAACATTGGCATAAAGATTAATTATTTCCGCTCATCCTGAAAGATGTACATCTACCTTACGAAATATGCCCCCAAACCAACATGTGACGCCAACCCACTTCTTGCTCCTCAAACCAAGCATCTCAACCATATCCTCACTAACCGCCCTCTCAGTAATCCCAACCCCAACTCCCTGCTCATCATCACCATCATCCTCTACTTCCACCTCTAGCCCGCACTTCCGCGCCTCGCGAACCACGTCCGCGACGGTGTGCGCATAGCTCGTCGGCCGGATCTTCTCCCGCGTCTCCGGGTCCACGAACCCGGCCTGCGAGACCGCGCCCATGTCCGCGTGCATGTTGGTCAGCAACAACACGCCGCCGGGCCGGAGCAGTCGCCCGACGTGCGCGAAGAATGTCGCCAGGGGGACGTGTTCGATTACGAGCGTGCTGATCAGCCCGTCTACACTGTTCGGGGCCACGGATGTGGGAGTTTTGTCTGTTGTGGAGGGTGTGGGAGTGAGCATGTCGAAGATTTCAAGACGCAGATTCGTTGTGTTGTTGGTGAGTGCAGAGAGGCGTGTCCTCGCGACGTCGAGCATGCCTTGGCTCGCGTCTAGCGCGACGATTTCAGTCTCATCATTGTCCGCGAGACTGAGGAGATGCGCTGTGTTGCGCCCCGTGCCGCACCCTAAGTCCACAAGGCGCCAGGGCTGCGGCGTCTTGATTGATGCTACGAAGCGCGGGAAGAGAGTCCCGAGTTCAATATCGTCGAGAGCTTGTAGGAAGTTGCCGTCGCTGTCGTAGACTTTCGCCCATTTGTCGTAGGCTTCGTTGGTGGGGAGATAGCGGATGGAGTTGAAGGCTGGGTCTCCGGCGGTTATTTGGGGGGACATTGTGGGATAAAGGGAGTGTGAAGGCGGTTATGATCGACGGTTTGGGGCTGGAGTGTAGTTCGAGTAGAAATTTGTGTCGTGCGTGGGATTGGGATGTGACAATATCGTCGCTATAAATTCACAGTAGTCGCATGCTTGGCGTCGTGCCAATGAGTCACTGGCCGGACTAGCGGTCTATGTTCCTAGATCGCCACACTTGATCGCAACGCTAAATGACATGATCTTTTATATTCCTAATTGAAATTGATGCGAACAAGTGTATGAGAATCTGTATATCACAGTGGTGCAGCATAATGTGAAAGCGTGAATGGGAAGCTAGGCGATTCGACGTGATACTATGGACCTCATGACAAAAACAATCTCACGTTCATGAACAATTTTAGGGGATGATTGATAGTGGTTACTTTGAGAGCTTCTAGAATTTATGAACTATCGCGAAATTGTCCGCTCTGTCTCTCGGGTGACGATGGGCAGAGATTACCCCCTTTTGATTGGTACTTCAGACATCATCGTCTTATATATGAGAAATTGACGGTATCTAAGATCGGGAGCTGCGCTTCATGAAGTGCGGGCTCGAAGCCAATGAAAGAATAGCCCGCGGCGAAGTGTTTGGCGAAATCGGTCGTATAATGATATTGAACCAGGTTTTTGTAAAGGGGAATGGCTTAAAGACCTGTTATGTTCCACTCTGACCGAGACGTAAGAATTCGGCGCAATCTTTGCAACTGCCAACTGCAAGTTATAAGATTATCACCGAATTTTCCTCACTTTTAATTCACTGTATGGAACAGCCACTTGCAGCAAAGTCAAGTTGCTTATTGTACTATCTAGCTCTTGAATGCGGATTAAATGTTGCCATCTTCAAGTTGACATGTTTGCTAATAGTGTGTCAAACGGGAGCCAAATTCAATGTTGTTTCAGAATGTCGAGCTCTTCATATGTAACAAGATCAAAGACTTCGCTGTGTAACCTCTCAAACTAGCATTATCCAATGAGTCCATATCTTCCGAAATCTGATTTCTAAACCCTCCTTCCAAGTTTGAGCCAGAAATGGGTCAAATTGTAATCCCCAACGTCGCCAAATCATCCAGCAGCGCCGTAGTCCTCTTCGAAAGCACTGAAACCTCAGAGACCGGCAGCCGAAGTATTCTATGCACCATAAGCTCCGCCGCATTCTTCGGCGTGGCAGGGAGTCTCGCCCACTCTTCGGGGTCGATGGCGGCGAGCTCGGGCAGAGAAAGAGAGCCGATCTCGAGGCCGCGCATCATCTTGGCACGGATCACGAAATTCAGCGCACGCCCGATCCGCTGGACTTCTCTGTCCAGGATCTTGTTCTTGTGCGCCTGCCAGGGGTCGGCGGCTTCTTGAGCTGCTCTGTCCCAGGCTCCATTCTCGTTCTTGTCGTCGTCGTTATCATTGTCGCTTAAGCCGTTGTTGTTGCCTTGCGCGCCATTCTCATTTCCGGCTTCTCTATTGAGCTCGTCCTCGGAAGACGAAAACGAGGACGAGGACGAAGACGAAGACGATTGCCACGAAGACCTAGACTGCCCCTGCCCGAAGGGAAATGCGTCGTAAACTTCGTCATCATAATTCTCATCCGTAGACGGCGTGAACAGGCCGGCGGTTCGCGGATGTGGCGTTGGGAGGTTCAGAGCCTCTTGGACTCTGCGCTGCCGGGCGATAAACGCTCGATATCGGGCCTCGGCTGCAGACATCGGAAAGCCGTCGATGCCTAGCTCACTCCCCGTGTAACCGCTGAGAGGCGGCGTCTTAGCCGTACCGAGCTTCGGGATTTCAACCTGGATATTTCCCCCCTGACTCCACTGTTCCTCGTCAACAATTTCGCCCTCAGCGTCTATGTTTTCGTCTAGAGTCTCCACGGCTTGAATGGCCTGTCTTGCTTTGGCGTCCACTCCTTCTGACCCTGCATCCTTGCCATCTGTCGGATTCTCTAGCGCATGCGCACGTTGCTCGGCGCGAATGTCGCGCGCAGACCGGCCCTTGGATGACTTGATCTTTACGCGCTTGCCGCCATCAATGGTGCGCCCGGGCCGTACATACGCGGCGGAGGGAGATTCGTCGCCGTCTTCAGTGAGCTTGCCGGCTTTGTTGTTGTGGCCGGGGGCGCCCTGTTGGGGCTGCGCTTTCTCGGATTTTCTCCTCTTGGGTCTCCCAGGAGACTTCGTTGCTTGCGTCGTTGTCGTTACTTTCGCGCCGGTATCGTCGGCTTTGAGACGAGGTCGCTTCACCGGGCTCGCCGTTGTTTTCTGTGACTGCGGTCCTCTTTTCGGCGGCATGGTTCTTCAACTGTGTCTCTGTGATTTCCACGACAAAGGGAGCAATGGCTGAACTAAAGGAGATAGACGGGGAAACGAGTTCTGTGGCATAGTGCGGTTGATACTTGAAAATGGGCGTGAAAGGCGATGGATTCCATCAAGATTTGTATAAGTGCCTGTCAACGTCGTCTTTGTTCGACTTCAAGGCTAATCGCTTCCGGAAGTGGGCGCTGTGTTAGGGTCAGATATGTCTTTCTCTGAGACAATGTGCATTATACTACATGTCTTGTTTCTGTACGAGATCTCATGCATTCCAACTGTGTACTAAACTAATGTATGTGAGCTAATTGGAACATAATCGAAGTCACACGCCGGCAATGTGTATCGGGACAAGTCCACGTAGCGAAAGAAGCCATGCTCAACTTCCACAGTTGACTGCTGTTTGTGGCCTTTCGGAACTCTCTGATATATTATATATCGTGGTACCAAGACGTAAATATCATTTCTAAAAACCCGAGCTCTGGTCGACGCTGTTATTGTCTCAACCCTTGGCAGCACCTGCTTTAATCAAGAGGATATCGCCATCGTCGACTACGTAGTCTTTGCCTTTTGTCATGATTTTACCCTTCGCTTTAACCTCAGATTCATCTCCCAGCTCTTTCAACATATTATAGTTGTATACGATGGCTTGGATAAATGTCTTCTCGAAGTCTGTGTGGATCACACCAGCGGCTTGAGGTGCCTTGGTACCTTCTCTGATAGTCCACTGCCGGACCTCGTCCGTACCAACAGTGAAGAAGCTTCGAAGGTGTAACGCTTTCCGCATCGTGGTAACGATCTTGGGGAGCGCAGACTCAATCCCGCAATTCTTGCATTCTTCAGCAACTTCCGCGTCGGTTTCGAAGCGAGTCAAGCGTTCCTCGAAGCAGACGGAAATGGGAAGGATAGGGTCGCCAGCGGCGTGTTCTTTCATCCATTCTGCAATTTTGGCAAGGTGCTTATTCTTCTTCCTTGTGTAGTCCTTCTCTGAAAGATTGACAAGATATACCACCGGCTTTGCAGAGAGCAAAAGCAAGGTGTTGATAACTTCGACCTGTCCTTACAGTTAGCCAGTCGTCTCCCAGCCGTGTTGTGTTTTTGGAGAAAAGGCAACTAAAAAATCAGAGCAGGTTTTCTATCTCAGTGTGCACTCTGCGTTGTATAATTGAGGCACTCGAAGAGCTGGGATTAGATCAGGCGCTATGGCCCTTGTTCATCATAGAAGGTCGGGAAAGGAATGAATGCAAGGAAATGTATCGTCTTACTTCTTTCGGGGACCAGTTGCCCTTCCGGACATCTTTGCCGTCGACCAACCAGGCAAGGACCTTGTCCATAGTGGCTTCTTCTTCCTTGGCTTTCTTCACTTCTAGACTCTGGCCACCGACACGAGTCTTTTTCTTCTGATTTTCTATGGCCTTCTCGGTAAACTCGATATCTTTTGTCCGCAGCTCTTCGGCAATAATATCCAAATCTCTAACCGGATTGACATCGCCTTCGACGTGAATAATCTCAGCATCGTCGAAACACCGCACTACTTGGAAGATGGCGTCGACGGCGCGAATATGTGACAAGAAGGCGTTACCGAGACCAGCACCGGTAGAAGCGCCGCGAGTTAGACCCGCGATATCGTAGACCGTCAAGTGAGCTGGCACGCGACTTTTGGGGTTGTACTTTTGGCACAGCCAGTCGTAGCGGTCATCGGGCACAATGACACGGGACTCCTCAGGATCAATGGTGGCGTAGGGGAAATTCTACTCGCACCGGTGTCAGAGAGCTGAAGCATAGACGCAGAACGACAGCAGGCTGGCTTACAGCAGGGTTACCGAGGCTGCACTTGGTGATGGCCTGGAATAAGGTGGACTTGCCAACGTTGGCAAGACCAACAATACCGGCCTTGAGGTTGTTGCCGGGACGGCCCAGCAGGACCTTCTCCTCGACAGTGCCCTTCTTCGGAGGCATCTTCTTGGGGGTTCGTCCTCTGGCGTATGTGCAGGTGGTGGTGAATAGGGCGGTGCAGCTGGGCACACGCGCGGAGGTGAGTAGGGGGAGAAAAGCAGAGCTTGCTGCGGTAGGTCGAAAAATGCGAATGCAGGAGAGAGAAGTGAAGGCGAGAGGGAAGATGGTTGAGGAAGACGTGGTGGAAGATTTTCGGCTGTGAACCAGCCTCAAGATCCCGCCAAGCAGTGACTCGTCCGATCAAGTGAATGACCAGGGGAACTGACTATTGCTTCGGAGTGTGGTCGAAAGCAGACCTTGTGAGAATGCAGAAAGATGGATTATGGGGGAGATGGAGGAGGAGCGGGTAATTGGTGGTTGGGCTGCGATTCGTTGTGTTTCTTTCCAACGTCACCCGTTTCCATGAGGGGCTGAAGAGGGAAGAAGAGAAAAAAAAAAAAGCTTACGGCGTAAAGTGGATTCCCAAGAGATTGCATTTCCCAAGCCTTTCCTGCCCCGCGCTGGTTCCGTTCCAAGACAGGTCCTGCCAAGGTGGTTGGCTGGCAAGAGGGGTCTACTAGTATATCTGGTTTGATGAATTCCGTTTACATGCATGGGGCATAAACCTTTAAGAGTGGACCTGAACCAGCTCCAAATTCCAGTGGCACCTCCAGCTGTCCCCTTGTCGTCTTTCTTCATGTAAATCTGTGTAAATGTCTCGAATCGACGACATTATTCTCATAACATACCAAAACTGTCCATTGAGCTTAGTTCAGAAATCATACACTCAAGATTTCCGGAGCCTCATCCCCGTGTGGTCATATTTCTGACCTACAGCCCCGAGTTGCTTATTACTCTACTGTTATGAAACATATCCCCATGAAAATATTGTACAATTGATACCCAAATACAACGAGCAGACGCTGTGTTGTGTCCATCGCCTTAGTTGCGATATCTTCGAAAGCCTCTGTGTCAGCCTCGTAAAGCTTCTTGTCGGTGCGTGGGAGACATAAAATGGCCCAGCTGTTCGTTTGAGCTCGAATCGGGGGCTCTATAGATATATCGTAGGCAGTGAGACCATGACGAGTGCTCGAAAAACTTATCTTGGAAGCTAGGTCGAATCATCGCCAATTCCACTGTTCGAATAAAGGCTTGCAACTATCACCTCATCATAATTACAAGCCACGCATACATTCAACCAACCCATCACAGATGATAAGATCTCTCAGAGTAGTATGAATCGCAGAGCTGGAATTATAGAGCGTGCAACACCAAGCTAAGCTTATTCTCTTTGTGTGAGACCCTTGGCAGAGAATCCTGGAAGAGTGTCTGAGCCTACCCGATAAATGTCGGGTACACTCATAAAGAGCGCATTAGTTTAAAATACGTTTAAGATATCGCGCTACGGCGTCTACTGCACCGCTAACTGATGCGTTTCTTTTGTTTCTTGTCAGCGGGAACCTGACAGGTCTGTGGATGATACAAGTGCTATCCAGAGCTACAGCCCGTGCCAAGTTCCATAGGAAAGCAAAACACCTCAGCATTTCTCAAAATATGATCGAAAAACACACGCATACTCCGCATAGGGTGGATGATCAACAGGTCTAATACACGCACGATACTACCTCGCAAATGGAGCGATTGTCTTAGGTACCTGTAATATATGTTAACTCCGCATTCAGCCTCGAACAGCCAAGACTCGGGCCCAAACCCGGGGATTCGCACAGCAGCGCAGAGCGCCACCCCACCGTTTCCAGCGTAGTGCCAATCACGTAGGTATAAATATAGTAGCTGCCTACCTGGGTAACCAGTGCGGTAGAGCGGTAGCGGTAGCGGCTGCGTCTTAGCGGCTCAAGCGCTGAAGTTACCTAGGTCCTGAAACATCAGGTCAGCGCGGCCGCCCTTCTCGGCGGGCTGAATGGTACTGTACACTTGAACATAGAGGCCAGAAGACAGGCAGACAACAACAGCAGCAGCTTGTAGGCTGTTTCCTATGCGTTCCTTTGACCAGCAACTAATCCTAGCCAATCATATGTTTCCCTAACGTGCTTGCATGTCCTAAGTATTACAGCTGCGCAATTATGCGTAATTCCTAACCTGGACCTAGCTCCAGCCGTCTTAGTCCATTCATCCAACTCGCTCGCCATTAACACCGAAACACCACTCCTTTATGCTCTTCACCACCACCTTCGGATGAATCAACTGCCCAGTCCTCCGCACCGCCGAACAGCATCCCGCAACGAGTCTGGCGATTCCTCGAACAACAACTGTAACATTACAGCCATCGACTTCACACACCCGTCGCCATGTCATCCAAAAAGTCCTCGTCGAGTAGACCCTCCAGGCAATCGTCGCATAGATCGACACTCTCCCTAACCAGGACGGAAATCATCATCAACGTCTACGACCTGCTAACCGTACGTCTTCTTCCCTCCCTCACCCCATTCCCAAGCCACACAACTCTTCTCCCACCTTAATTCGACTCTAACATTACCTCGTTACAGCCCGGCCGCCTCTCCTCCTTCCTCTGGACCGTGGGGACCTCATTCCTGCACTCCGGCGTCGTGATCAACGGCAAAGAATACGCGTACGGGGGGCACGACCGGCGCGGGGTAACAGGCGTATACTGGACACAACCACGTACAGAACCTCCCGGCGGCTCATTCCGCACCGAGATCCTGCAAGGCTTCACATTCGCGTCGCAGACAGAAATCGACGCCATCATCCGGCAAGCATCCTCCGAATTCGACGGCTCGCAATACAGCCTGCTCACGCGCAACTGCAACCATTTTACGAGTTATCTGTGTCAACGGTTGACGGGGAGACCGGGCCCGGCTTGGTTGAATCGCGCCGCGAGTATTGGTGTTGCATTACCCTGCGTGGTACCCAGGGATTGGATCGAGGTCCCGGATTATGAGACTGCGGATGGGGAACTGCTGGATGAGGACGAGGATGAGGATGAGGGGAGTGATATGGATGCGCATGAGGGCTCGAGGATGCTGAGGGGTGAGAGTAGGAGGACGCTGACGACGGCTTCGTCGAGTACGGGGGATGGGGATGAGGATGAGCGGAGGACGAGTAGTAAGGCGAAGGGGAAGCAGAAGGGTGTGCAGAGGGATAGCGGCGGGAGACGTCTGCCGGCTGCGGAGAGGGCACCGGTTTGAAGACTGCGATTGGACGTGGAGGATATAAGGGCGAGGAATTCAGGGTGGTTCGTTTTGCACTTCATGGCGTCTTTGAAGAGTGTTCTATTCATGGGCGTACGCACGGGATGGCTGTCTGTTTTATGGATTGATTGATACCAGGGTCTCTTTTCATCTTCATCTTCATTTTCGTCTTGAGGGGGCACATGGCAGCATTGCATTTCTGGTCACTCCTTTTATTTTGGTACCTTGGCACGCAGGCGTAACATCATTGCATTGGATCGGGATTCGAATTGTACAGAGAATTTTCTACATGCTTCGTGGCAACTATGGCATATGATACATATTCGACGTGGACGCGCGTAGGCGGTAGCCTGCGGCTCATAGTGTGAAATTCCACGGCTTTATCTCATCTCTTTTTAACCCAATCTTCTTGGCTTCTTACTCCTCACACCACCAAACTTCAGCCTTGTAGCATCAGACACCCTATTAATAAATGGCCTCAGCAACCGTCCCTCGTTGCCCAGGAGGATCTTGGTACAGGCCTCGCGGCCCTGGCCGAAGCCGCGCAGGACAACCTCGAGGGACTTGATCTTGCGGTGCCAGCCGCCCTGGTTCAGCTTGTCGAGGACGTAGGCGCAGAGCTGGTAGGCGGCGTCGTAGGTGCCGCGCTTGCCCTTCTTGAAGCCGATGTTGCCGGCCGAGCACGAGATGATGGCGTCGCGGTTCGGCTTGGTCACGGTGATGTGGGTGTTGTGCTTGTGCGTGAAAATGTGGAAGTGGAAGGGCTCGTTGCCCATCCGCCCGAGCTCGGCCGCCGTGGCCTCGTCCATCTGCTCGAATTCGCCACCACCGTGCCCGCCGAGCGCCCGCGACATGGTGTCGGTGGCTAGGATCCGGTTCGCTTGTTGTAGGGCGTCCCTGTCTAGCGGCGCACCGTCCGGTCGAGGCGGCGGCGGACGACCTGTCCGTGGCACTCGGCTGGATGCGAGGGCTGATAGTAGGGATGATTGAGGCCTGAATGCCGGTGGTGGTCTTCTATCTTCTTCTTGCCGGCGACATGTTTGGGAGAAGGCTCGTGATATGGACTGGTGGTTGGGACGAAGCGGAAGCGAGGTGGGCGATGACTTGGAGATGGACCTCGCTAGGAGGCGAGTCGTCGACGGGGTCATCTTCGAGGCATTGATGTGCAGTATTGAACAGTGGTGAATTTGACGGATCGAATGTCTCAATTCGGGTGAAATCGAGAGAACTGTGGGCGCATTGAATGCACGGTGAGCTGAAGCTAGAGCACTGTCAAAATCCGTAGAGGTGCTATGCACGATCATCAGTCAATGGAAATTTTAGCCAAGACAGAATCAGATTAGCTGCAGGTTGCACGAGTGCGCTTGCCAGTGGTGGGGTTAGGTATCTCGGTATCTACGGCTTTTTCCATAGTTTCTGGCTTAGTTGCATAATAGGTGGTCCCGGTTTGTTCCACCCGCCCAGAAACTTTGACGAATTCTCGAAGGGTCTTCGTCGGTACTTAATCAATTTCACGCTCCGATGATTTTTTCGTAGGTAGCTATTTGCTGGTCACGCGCGACCTTTTCCAAATCGTCCCGGGGAAGCAAGTAAGCAAGTAGTATACGACAAAAAAGATTGCATCTTCTTCATACCGCCTGCGATCGATTTTAACCATCTTGTCTACGCTGCCGCTAGCTCGGCCTCGATACCATCCCGGCATGAACATGAGCATGAGCGCTTCACGCCATGTCGTCCGGAGCACGACTCCCGCTTCCATCGCAAAGGCGCCTTCACTCGCCGTTCACTCATACGGGAGATCACCAGCTTACCGGAGGTTAATATCTAATACATCCAAGTCTGCGCGAAATAACGCCGCACTATCGTCCGCCTCCCGACCTATCGCCGCTCCCCTCACCCCTCTCGCTTCCATTCAATCACCCTTCCTCCCAGAGACCATAGCAGCGATACAGTCGCGAAATTTCCACGGGACATCAAGATGGCACCAGGAACAACCTCGCCAGGAACAATCTCCGCCCTCCGGAAAGCCGCCGCAGCCCGAAGAGAAACCAGAGAAACCATCGGAGACCAAGCCCGGGTCCGAAGAGCAAGCGAAGCAGCAAGAGGGGGAGCCCGCCGAAGAGGGCAAGAATAAGGATGAAACCAAGGACGAGAACAAGGACGAGAACAAGGACGAGAATAAAGACGAAAATAAAGATGAGAATAAGGATGAGAAGGGCGAGGAGAAAAAAGAGGATCTACCACCTCCCCCGCCTCACGGTGACAAGACGCCATGGCAAGTGTTTATGGAGACCATGCAAACCGAATTCAAGGCCTCGAAAGAATGGAACGAGTCGACAAAGCAGCTATCAGATTCGGCGCATCAATTCACCGAAAGCGAATCTGTTCGTCGTGCCAGACAGGCCTACGAGTCCACAACAGGTGCTGTATCGTCTACAGCCGGAAGAGTGCTCAAAAGCTCCGCCGATGTCGTAGGGAAGGGTGCGGCGTGGACTTGGGACACGAACGTGATGAAGGGTGTCCGGAAGGGCGCTAACATCACCGGCGAGGCCCTCGACAAGGCGACTAAGCCAATCCGCGATACCGAGGCGTACAAGAATATCAAAGATGTCATCGATGATGGCAGCAGCTCGCGATATGGAGGATGGGTTGAGAAGGAAGAACGGAGGAAAGCGCGCGAGCTACGTCAGAAGAAAGCCGCCGCTATTCACGGAAACATAGAGGATATGGTTGAGGACCCGAAGTACGTCCCGGCCCCTGGTCCTTTTCATTTGCCATCGCTAACTTCCTTCAGTGCCGGAACCAACGTGACTCTCCACAAGGATGCTGCGTGGAAAGAAGCGTGGCGCGATTTCCGCGACCAAAACAAGTTTGTGCAGGGCATGTTCACCATGAGAAACGTCTACCAAGAATCAGAAAACCCTTTAATCTCAACGGCAAGGAGCATCACAGATCGCGTAGCCGGGTTTTTTGCCGAGAACGAGACCGCCATGGTGATCAAGAAGATCCGAGCCATGGATCCCAACTTTCAATTGGAGCCATTCCAGCAAGATCTGCGCGAGTATATCCTGCCAGAGGTTCTTGACGCTTATGTCAAGGGCGACACCGAGACTCTCAAGATATGGCTTTCGGCCGCCCAATATTCCGTCTACGAAGCTCTCACTAAACAATATCTACAAGCCGGGATGAAGTCCGACGGACGAATCTTGGATATCAGGCACGTGGATATCTTGAAGGCTCGCATGCTCGAGCCTGGTGAGATTCCCGTGTTCATTATCACCTGCCGGACACAAGAAGTTCACGTATACCGCAATGCCAAGACAGGCGAGCTCGCTGCTGGTATGGAAGATCGTGTTCAACTCGTCACTTACGTCATTGGTATCACCCGCACACCCGAAGACGTCAATAACCCCGAGACACGGGGATGGAGATTGATCGAAATGCAGAAGAGCGGCAGGGATTACATCTAAAGCGACAGGGCTAGATGCTCATTCTCATCTTACGGCTACACAATCCATGATTTTAATATGTACAGCACCAACAGACAGCGGGACGGAGGAGTTGAAGTGTACCGGCAAGGGTAGATCACTTTCTCAAAACACCACTCTTGGAACATTGGGTTTTACGGGGCGTTGTGCGTGGGAACCACTTGCATTATATTCCAGTCGGACTATATGGTAGACAAAAGGGGGACAATGACCATCACCTCACGGAGCATTTATGTAGCATATATCCAGGGATTAGCGGTGTTTTCATCGCCCTCACATCAATTGTATTATTTCAATCCGAATTTGTCTCATTTGCTTGTGATGCGCAATCTTGAATATCTAGTAGTAGCAGGTAAAACCACCGCCATTTCATAACGCCATCAAATTTGTAAACCTCGCCCAATCTATGACAGTCATAAACTCATGCCCACCACTTCAACAACGAAAACGCCGCTCATAGTCTGACTACTAACGGGCCACCCAAATTTCCCTCTACAATGCCTCTCCCTCCCCATTGTCAATCTCCATCTCCCCCTTCTTTCTCGCCTCCTCATCCTCCCTACGAAACTGCTCACGCACTTCCATAAGACATTTCCCAAGGAGATTCAGCCCCCACTTCTCTCTGTTCGCAGGCGCATTCTGGGCGCCAAAACCCACGCCCCAGATACGATCCATCGGGCTCGCCTCGACGAGCTCGCGATCTCCCGTAGCCAGTAACACTTCACGAAAACTCTTCCCTTTGTATTGCTCTGCGTCGGGGTCGTTGCCGAGTTGCCAAATCCGCTCTCCTCCCTCTCTTTCTTCCAAATTTTCTGGCTCTTGGTCTGGGGAGACGACAGGCAAGCTGAATTTACACCAGTTCCCTTCGACGACGATAATCTCGCGCGCAGCCTCCCAGACGACAGGGTCGAAATTCTGGACTTTTCGTCCCAGAGCCTTGACTTGGCGCGGGGACTTCGCGGATAGGATTTCAAGCGCCATGGCGCTGTCCCCGAAGAGCACGGCTTTTTGGTGCATCATGAAGTGCTCGGCGGTTGGGTAAATAATATCACTGTTATTGTTCGGGATGGTGATGTCGGTGCTGAGGCTGGTGATGATGATAGGGGTGTTGCGCCCCCGGAACGGCTGCGCGTACCATTGCGACAAGTACCCGGTTGAGAACTCGTGCGGTTTCCAGAAGAAGATCGGCCGGGTCTTGTCGTCAACGGCTGTGGCGGCCGGTGTAAGGGTGTTCTGGATATGGAGTTGCCTGGATGTCTTGAAGACGTTCTTGGTCCTGCGCTGCCGCTTCGCGACGCCTTTGGGTTTGGGCGGCATTGTAAGTGTTGTGTGGGTGATGATGAGACTGCTGAGATGATGCTGAGATGATGCCCAGATGCCGGCTGAGATCTATTCGCGATTGACTCCGGGTTGCAATGCCTTTTTCAAGGAACGTTGATGATACCAATCGATTGCAGAAGATACTGCCCGGTGTTATATCTAGACAGGCTTTCTTTGTTCAATAATTTAGAGATCAAGGTGAGTGTATGTGGTTGTCTCGAGTGAACAATCACTTTTATGCTGATTATATTGTAGGCTTAGTACAGTATTATGTGTACAGTACTACTTACTGTACTTGTCAATTGACTGTTCGCGCCCCACCCAAACTTGTTTGCACTACGCGCGCAACCTTTACAAAACCACCAGTTTATTTGTAACACTTATTTCTCGACCAATATTAAAGATCTACGTAAATTTTCGGAACTATAATATACTAATAAGTAATCTGTAATTGATTTATAAGTTTAAAACTGTTTATAACGCGTTTAAGCTTTTAAAATAACGTTGCAAACTTGTATGTTGTTTCGCAAACTTAGAACAAGGATTAGTACCAAGCCTTGGCACCAGGCTTAGCAACGAAAGCTGGCAAAGGCTTCGCAACAAAAGCTTGCAACGAAACTGGCACAGGTTTGCAACAAAGGTTTGCAACGAAGACTGGCACAGGCTCTATAGCGCAGGCTGGTAGCGAAGGCTTTGGGTAGCTGTATTATAAGGCTCGATGGAAGCTTCGAACAGCTCGCAACGTAGGGTTCGGCGGAGGCTTGCAACGAAGGCTGGCAACGAAAGCTGGCAACGAAAGCTAGCAATAAAGGCTGGTAGCGAAAGCTTCGGCGGAGGGCTTTCAATACAGGATTCAGCAAAGGGTTCGTAATAGGCTTGCGACGGAGGTCGGTTTGCAACGGAAGTAGGCTTACAACGGAAGTTCGCGACCAAGGCTGCAATCGAGCTGCTTTAGAAGCTTCGCGGCAGCCTGCAGGGCACAACAACAGCTGCGCAAGCTATAGCAAAGCTGCAACTAGGTCTACAACTGGGCTAGTATTACAATTAGAGCGCCAATTACTTAACTATAGCTAGAAACGCGTTTTTAGCTATAAAAGGGTAACAGGAAGGTCAATTGGTTGGAATTGTATACAAAGGGTAGTTTGCCAACAATCCGAAAGTTGCGCGCGTAATGCAAACAAGTTTGGGTGGGGCGCGAACAGTCAATTGACAAGTACAGTACTAGAAGGTGCAGGCGACGCCGTTTGACTCACTGTCGCTTCAGCTAGCTTAGCTCAGCCCCGGACTACTGTAAGTTAAGTAATTAAGTAGGAGGCAGGAAAGAGCTGCGGACCTGCATTTGATGCACACTCGAAACTGAAAAGATTACGTAAATATAGACCGGAATATGAAGCTGCACTGAACATTGCGAATTAAGCGCGAATAAATATCGGTGTTTTAACCTATCGTACACAGATCAGAAGCCCAGCTATCTTCCAACTTCTTGCCGCCACTGTCACACCTCGGGCAAGGTCATAGCTTTCATGAAGGCAGAATTTAATCTCTAATGAGAATGATCCCCGAGAATCACTAATAAGGTAATCAGAATGTTCGTACTGCTCGTAAATGAGCTCAATCTAGATCAGGTCTCGCACTGCCACGCTGGCGATACTAAAATGAGCATCGCGATCTTAGTCTAGACTTAGCGTACTCCATGCTTTCATCCATTTCATGGTCACTATCTCTTAACTACTCCCGTTGTATTCATTCGTACAGTTCACCATTCATGTCCTCAAACTGCCTAGGCAGAATCTCTCTTCTTGCGGTGCGTGGCCGTATGTAGTGGCTTATTTGGGGAGATATAAGTACCTACTGATTGATCTGATGGGCGGAGTACTAAACTCCCCCATCCTTATAAAAGCGAACGTGTCAGAAAATAGGGGAAAACAAAGCTGCATTTTTCATATGTATAAGCTTTATACGCATATCTCATCGCGAGTATTTATTAGCTGTAGCAGGACTCCTTTTAATAATCGACGCGCAGAATATTCCCTCACAAATAAAGAGCGCCTATAACGATGCGGCGCACATCATTATCAAGGACGAGGCAGCAAGGAAAAATCCGCACTTAGGAAGAGTCTAGACTTAAGAAATAGATGGCTCACGCATCTTTCTATTAAAATCTTCTTCAAATGACAGTATCGATATAATAAAATACAGCCGAGAACACACGTCGCGACCTAAGTGTGTCCATTACAACGCTCAGTGTGCGCCTCTACCCAACATTAAGCTTGGCAGACTTTTTCTAGACTTAGAGTTACACAACACAGCTAGCTGTCCTTCAATCGACAACCTTCCCGATAAGGCCAAAAACCCTATCTATCTCGCTATATACAAAAGCTTCATTTGGACGTGTACGTGTGTTCAACAGTTCGTAAAGCGCGGGCTATGCTCTGCAATAGGGGAAGGAGGCAAGCCAATGGCCAAGCTTTTATTCATATGACTGAGCAATGTTATATTGCTCAGATATATCCACATATCATGATTACAGACCATAAAGCTCTCATACACTAAGGGAGCTATTGCTGTTCTCCCATTTTTCAATCATGCTTTCATGGCCGATGTGGTTATCTCCGCAGCGCTTGTGTCAGTCTCAACCCTACCCATTTAAGACCGTGAACGGCAACATTGAAATAATTTGGATCGCCCACTTAAGCTTCCGACTGATTCATGAACGCGGAACTTAACCTTAACTGATATTACTTAATTTTTCGATGCCTACTACGACGTCAACGCACAGGTAGTAGCTTCTCTGGTCGGACTTAGAATAAAGTCAGGTAGCAAGAGCTAAAGGCGCGACTTTACATTTTCTCCAAACACTGTTTTCTTTCGTCCAATAGATTTATGTAATCTCATGTGTATAAAAAGCAGTCGCGCCGCAATGTTAGCTGCTGTAGGCTACCTACATAACATTCCATTCATATTACCCACACCGTATCAGCATTCGTACGCTATACCAGCCCAATTCAAGCTCACGACGAAGGTTCATTAAAACTTCGATATCTAACATCATTCATCACCAACCGCTGTCATGCTGATCGGTCAAAAATCCCTTCTCAGCATAATTGCTGTGCTGTCTACCGCAGTTTGTGCCATGACAATCCCCACTACTACGGTCAGTACATAGTCTTATCCTCCAACATCCGACACGCCATCCATCTCACCATATGACATCGTCACCTTGAGGCGACAAATGACTGATACATGAAAATCCAGATTCCCACTGTCAGCAACACTCTAGTCGGCGCTCTGGCTCACCTACCAACTCATCTCCCAACCGATTACCCAGAGCCGCCAGCCGCCAGCATGGATATCACAGAAGCTGACGTCGACGCGAAGCACCATGAGTGTGACCAAGAAAAGTGCCACAACTGCATTGTTAACACCTGCGGCAGCTTGGGCAATTTCGGATGCTTCTACTTCCAGTGCATGAAGTCTGCGTGCAAAGATTGCCAACACTGGCAATTCTAATGGCGCGCTGCACCGGGAAATATCGACTGATAATGGGATCTGGGAGGGGGAGATAGCAATTCTGGCTGCCATTGGCACGCTCGAAGATTAAGCATCGCGAATTGGTGTTAGTCTGGTCGTAAAGCTCAATGATGCTGCGGAACCGTTCGGCTGGCTCATAGCATAACGGTAGTCTTACGCATTACAGAGTAGTAATCAATCAGAATATTTAACTCCTATCACTGGTCGTAGTTGGATTTGCAATGCAACAACTTTCACTTCGAACGCCTGAAACTACTTTCATAGCTCATCTTCATTCTTATTCAATCTACGAAGTTTCGCCAAGTTCATATCCCTCTGTGCCCTCATCTGTCCGTTTCACATCTAAAGATTCTAGATCGATTCCTTCTATTGATCTTACGTTCAACGGCTGCAGATTCATGCTTTTCTGGTAAACAGTCATAAAATGCTCACGCCTGTCATATGGGATTCTGTCAAGCATCGACAACGGCGGTCCGTGCACGATACTAAACACATGAACGCCGCATGTTTTACAAAAAGTAACACCAGTGTACTTCCGCCCGTAATGGTATTCAAAAGCGTTATCCTCGCCATGAATAATCACTTGATCCTTCGTCGGGTAGGCACCGATATATCCTATCTGTAATCACTTCAGCAGAGATCGAGCGAGCCAGAAGAAGACTAATTCCTACCCTAACACACGAGCTACAATTATCTTCTTTGATCTCTTGGCTGTGTACTGGGGCAAGTAGCTCTGCGTAAACATTACCACAATGGCAAGAGCAAGTGTGCTGAACGGAAGGATTCAGGGGGCTTCCTGTCCCTAGCTTGGGGCGGTCTATAGGTTCCGGCGTGTTTACCACGGTAATCGCAGATCTTTCAAAGTTGATGATGAGCGCTTCATAATTGTGACGAAGTCTTGGTGATTACATACTCCAAGCCAAAAGGGTTCACGCCTTGCAGGGTGCGGACGTTCACACAAAGGCTCCCTTTCAGTGGTCCGTTCATGTGCTCCCCAACAACACCAGTGCCACAAACGCTGCAAAACTATAGAAGGTTTTGTCAACTCTGCAGAACAGCGGCTGCTTAAATGGGGTCACCGTTTGCTCACTCGATCTTTAAGCGAGGGCGATTCGTACGCCGTCAGATACCCCTCATCTCTCACAACGGTGAAATCATTCTCGCCCGGGATCAGCCATAAATAGGCCTTCTTCTGACAAAGGCGGCAAGTGCAGCTGATCGCGCTTTGGATCATGGGTGCATATAGTTGGAAGCGGTACCGGCCGCAATGGCAATTGCCGTGGTAAAGGGTCCTCTGGGCAAGGTCCATGGCCAAGGTAAAGCCCTCGTATCATGGAATGGTTAGTTGACCTTGTACAGCAAAGTTCCAATATCGCGGGGTTTAGGGGGGCTTGGTGCTTACAAGAGCCCGCTAAAGCCCGAAAAGTCGCACGAAAGCTTGGCAACGAATCCATGGGTTTAATTGGTTTTCTGACAGACCAACTTCTAATACATGAGAAAGTTCAGAAGCCAGTCCTTAGCCCCTAGGGCGCCGTGCGCGTGATAAGGAAGAAGGCAAGAGATAGAAAATCGTCATACAATAGAACAGCAGGAACGGTTCTGTTGCCGCATGATAGCCGGTTATGGTAGTATTCGTGCAGCGCTTCGAGCGAATTCAGCAACCGCTCCATTTCTCGCATGATATTTGCAAGCTGAGTGACGGTTGGCAGATCTCATAATTAGAGGGTTAGGTAATAATCACAGCTAGAGCCTTCAAGAGACTGACACGACTCACGCTCTCCACTCATCGTACTAGAGCTGCTACATTGTAATTCATGTAGTAGAATTGCGCCCGAGTTGACGCAGTATACATGAACTAGTTTCCAGTTTCGAGCGCCGAGTTCCCACCCAAAACTGCAAGCTCTTCGGCTGCGGCGCTATTAACTGTTTCGATCTCTACAATGGCTGGCGTAGAATCCATTTTATCGTACGAGGGTCGCGTATTTTCCCCTCATTGCTAGTGAGCTCAAAGATAGAGTACTTTTGATTGGCCACCTAAAATAAATATTTCCTGCAATTCTGAATTCAGAGGTGCTGAAAAGGACCAGTTTCAGAAGTCATAGGAGCCTCCCCACATGCAGATCTGAGTTCAGAGGGGCTGAAGCTGACTGTTTTAAGAACGTTGCATAGAGTGTCCCGCCCGCAGGGCCTATGACGCACCAGATTTGTATCGTTAGAGAAGAGAATCTCATTGAATGACCTAGATAACTAAGACAAGAGATTTAGGCTTCTCACCTGTTTGTTGGAATGTATTATGTCTCATAGCTTAACATGTACCAGATTCACCAAGAGTCCTAGACCAAACCGGCGACCCGTGTGTAAAATGGCAGGCCAACGCAGCAAGACAATCACTCACAAGCGAGAGGATGCACGTACTATCTCATATGATCCGATCGGTGGCGAAGAGCCTTAATAGCCGATTTTCTTGGTGATGATTATCTCCTTTGCCTCCAAGTTACTCAAACTTAATTTGCTGGAAGCTGAGGTTGTTCTGTATCCATTATATGGATTGGGTAAAAATCAACGATACCGGAGAGCTGAAAACGGATCACATAAGCGAATCACATACAATCGTGACTCTGCCGATGATAACAGACCCCGAAGAGGGCAGGAATGATGGCGTTCTGAAATGTGGTCAACCATATGATAGGCTATCCAGCATATCTAGGTGGGCAGTAATGCTACGACAAGTTGTTCACTTGTGTCCTTTATTGATCGGCAACTTGTTCGTTTCTATATCGATATGTAGATAACTACCGCACTACAATGACTGACTCGCATGTGAACGTGCAGTTCTTTCCAGAGTAGAAACGATTATAAAAGACCAGCTTCCAGACAGCCGATGAAGTATCGATGCCTTGTCATACCAGACCCACACGCCATCACTTGCCTAGTCATTCTGCACTCATCACATCCTTCTCCTGGACTACGTCTTGTCCCTATTTGAAGATCCTACTCAAGTCAAAGAACGGCCACAGCTCTCATCTTGGATTTTCAGGATGGCACCCGTTGTACGAAAGGATATTCTTACTCTGACTACCGAAGAGAAAGATAATCTTGTACTTGCTTTCAAGCTCGTCCAAGAACTTCCCGCCGATGATCCGGATTCATTCTTCACTATTGGCGGTCTCCACGGCATACCTGGAGAATTCTATTGCCACCATGGCGATCCGTTATTCCCAACTTGGCACCGTGCCTACTTGTATACTCTAGAGAAATCCCTCCAAAAACAGGTTCCTGGCGTCGCTCTACCATATTGGCAAGAGATCGATTCTATCACGGAAGGCCATCCCCATACTGCCATCCCTTCCATTCTCACTGATGAGACGTATACTTTTGCGGATGGAACGACTATCCCTAACCCACTCAAGTCTTTTACTCTAGAAAAGGCTGTAGAAGACACCTACAAAGAAAAAGGGAAACAAGGCTTTCCGTACAGCAAGCCTGCGGGCTATACAACTGTTCGATTCCCGTTTTCGGGATTGATGACTCCTAGATTTATCGAGCGAACAAAACAACATAATGAAGAATGAAACCGCAGACCAATTGCTGAAACAGCTTGGAGCAGGACTGAAGTACAAGCTTCAGCGATGCTTGTTCGCTGACAGCTACACAGCTTTTTCCAACACGACATCAGCCAACTTGTGGAACAAGGCAAGAGGTGACAAAAACTTCATTATGTCTCTCGAATCGCCCCATAATGGCATGCATCTTGCTCTTGGTGGTATCCAGCTTCCTTGGCAAGACGCCAGCGCTATTCCCTTCGCCAATGGTGATATGGGAGATAACGAGACTGCTGGCTTTGACCCCATTTTCTACTTCCACCATTGCTTCATTGATTACATGTTCTGGAACTGGCAGCAGAAACATGATTCAACCGACACTTTGTTTTTCGATAAGCAATACCTTGCCAAGGAAGACCAAGACAAGAACTTGCAGACTTCACTGGATCCCTTCACGGCACCCGGCGAGAGTCGCCCCATGACCTCTCAAGTATATTCTTCTCGATCTCATGATAGACCAACAATCAACACTAACAAATTGCAGGACGTTGTCGACATAGCAAATCTAGGCTATAGTTACGATAAGCCGATTGATCTCGGCGATATCGTCCAGGCGGATACAGTATCCGAGACTGTAACTCCCCGGCTACTGGTACAAGACGTAGATAAGAGCAAATACTCAGGATCGTTCATCGTTACCATCACAGTCAAAGAGAACGGCGAACTGAAAGAGGTCATTGATGCCGAGCCGATCCTGAGCCGTTACAATGTGGAGTCTTGCGCTAATTGCCTCGATCACGTCAAATTCGATTATCGCGTAGCCTTGACTGGATGGTCCGTAGAGGACGCTACGCGAGTGAAGGCGGCGGGACATTTCTACACAGACATCCACACCAGGGATCATCCAGAAGGACTCCCGCCGGGAGGCGATATCGGGGATCGTAAGCCTAAATTGGAGTTGGAGATTTGAGGACTTTTCTATGTCGGCAGAAACGCTCTTCAACGTTTTTAACATCAGAAATCATGTTTCCCGCCATCCACTCCACTGCTACAATGATTTCAATCATCAAATACTTCACCATTCTAAGTCCAACAACAGCAAACTACAGCAACAAGGACAATAACAGCAATCAAGCGATCAGAATTGACGGGATCCCCCCTTTCATCCTGTATGAGTGCATACGTTTTTTTGGGACTTAACGGTGCCTCTGATGCTGGCAAATTTCGAATACGAGCTTCTTGCTACTTTCTTTCATTTTCTGGACTGTTCATTCGTTAAGCGGATTTTTAGTAGTTGAATATAGTGTCGTTAATCAGCTTCCTGGATCGCAATATTTTTGCACAGCCGTTTCTTCGAATGGCTTGATGGTTGTCTATACTAAAACTCGACTGGTAATTATGCAAATCGTAGCCTTCAAGTCAGACTCTATCTTCTTGCTAACCTTCAATCATATGTTCTAGCCTAGTGATAACAGGCCAAGAAGTCACAGTTCTTTCAGGGATATGAATACTCCTACATCTAACAGTTGGAGTATATGGAAGTTATGTGGAGTTAGATGGTCTACTGTTACACAGGATATGGAGTAACTCAATGAAACATAGACAGGTTTATTTTATACCTCAAGTCTTGAAGAAAATATGTATGTTGCGCTGCTTTATTACATACTGTCTCAACTTATCTGCTATTGATTTGGGTATAGCATGTGAACCGATTAAATGCTGCAATACTGATGGCTTTCTATCTCATGATTAGCAGTGAGGGTACGGTGACGTTGGTCTTCAGAAGCACGTTTAGAGAAATTACATTTTCTCCATCAGGCACTGCGGTTACCTTACCCTTCTGTGATCACAGCTAATGACTGCAGATAGCCCAGCCTGTCTCAGGACTAAACTCTCCTGGTGCCATGTTGTGGCGAAACATTAGCACCGCGGTTTCATTTGTGTAAGTCGGCGGAGAAACTCGAGACTTTCATCAACCCAACTATCACAGGGCTCAGGGTCAAATTCGCCCCTTTCCACGGCTTGACTATTACATTCACCCCCCAATTGTTTAGAGTAGAACAAGCAGGAACTTATCGGTGGCAAACAGCTCCGTGTTTGATACCGTGCTGATTCTTATGGAGCCGCCGTGCCGGTAGTAAACGGGGACGCGAATCCGGAGCGTCAGCTTGAGACAGTAGGTCCGCCGATCCTCACGGGTCGGTCAGAAGACGCATTGCGTATTGCTCGATGTTAAATGATGAACAAGGAGATCATGAAAGTTTTCATACAATAGATATCTTACCCTCAGCTTGGTCAGACCATTGAACAAGGAAATAATTCTCATATCTAGCGTGGAGAAAACCAAGTCATTACAGGTTACGGCTGTTATGCAGCACCCAGTGCCAACGACAGATTTATTCCATTACGATTAGTAATAATCGGTGGCACATGTCAGAACTTCTCATTGTTATGTGGTTATGCTTGCCAGCTGACTTTGTCCAAGCTGGCATACGATCGCAGTTGACGTGGTGGGTGGAGTTAGTTCGAGTTATCAAGTAGTATGGAGAGTGTTACTGCTATGGAGCCGGAGCCGATCGAGGTAGGCGATTATACTAAGGAGTTTATCACGACGATATGCTTACGTGTTATGCTCTGTGACAGCTAAGCGTTGGTCGGGCCTTATATTTTATCCGAACTAATCGGTGCAACGTGGTACGTATGCGTGGGAGCAAGTATGCTTGTGCAGAGAGACGGTAATACTCAGGTATATTTCATGATGTATCTGTCTTGTTGTCATATCAACTTTCATGAGCGTCTGACGATGCACTAGATGCCTAACGGAATTTGTAAAAACATCACTTCCTGTTTGCATCAGACTTTGTGCATTCATCTAAGTAGCCGGTTGTACAAGTTGAGACACGAAGGGGGCCCATCAGACTAGATATATGGTGAACAAATAGCAGCCGGGAATATCCATCCTCATGACACTTTCTCGTTCCGTGTTTCATATTCGTCCGATTCGTGATGATCGGGTCCATCACGGCGAAGTTAACGGGCACTCTTGTGGCTTTCCTTTCTACCCAATAAATGCACGATGCGATTAAGAGCAGTTTTAAATGGCAAGCATTTGATATGTGCTACTTTATCTTGACCTTTTGACTAGTTGACCGACTACCATATCTTCGGCACGTGCACGTTATCTGGGTGTGTTTCAAAACAGCATGAGATCGGCAACTATTACCCGATGATCATTGTGAATCTTCACCTTCGAGACTACACGACACTCCTTAGTGGTGACCGAAACTTGACATCCGGGTATCTTGCAGTTATTAGTAAACGACTAATATCTAAGAACCTATAAGTGACGATGTGAGGACATGCGTCTTGGCGGCACCGAAGGTGACTGTCACGGGAATTGGATGATAGCCGAAACAGCATGATCAAAACCGGTGAGTGAGTATGATCAGCATAGTCGCTAGAAGCAATCGGACATCATTACGCCTACTTACGAATCTACAGGGTACTGTACCCGGTAGTTGACTTGTTGCGCCCCACCTAGTTGCACCTACACTACATATACAACCTTTAAGATTGTTAACAAAACTACTTTTTATATATAGTTTTAATCAATTAATTTTTTTAATATTTAAACTTATTTAAATAAACTGTTTTTAAAGTTTTAATAATTAAATTAATTATTTTTAATATATTTATAATATTAAAAATTATTAAAATTATTAATTTATTATTTAATTTATAATATAAATATAATTATAATAAATAATTATTTTAATAATTTAATATATTAATTATATTTAAATTTAATTAATTTATAAAATTAATTAATTTTTTAATTAAAATTATATAATAATATATAATTTAATAATTATAATTTTATTAATTAATTAATATATATATAATTATTTTATATATAATATATATAAATTTATAAATAAGTTTTTTTTATTTTTTAATTATAAATTTAATATAATAAATTAATTAATATAATAATTTTAATTTTAATAAAAAATTTAATTATAATATAATTATTATAAACTTTTTTAAAATTACTATTTATAATATTAATAAAAAGTTATTTTTATTTAATTTAATTTATTTATTTAAAAACTTTTTATAATTTAAAAGTTTTTTAATATATTAATTTTTATATATATTTTTTTAAATATTATTATAAAAAATATATTTTTTTAAATATTATTATAAAAAATATATTTAATAAAAATATTTAATAATTATTATAAAATAAAAATATTAATATAATATTAAAATAAAACTCGTTTATAAACTTTATTATTATTAATAATAATAATAATATTATTATATAAATAAAAATTATTTAATTAAAAAAAACTTATTTTAAAATAAAAACGTTATTTAATTAATAATTTAAAATAAAAGATTTTATATTATAAAACTTAATTAAAATAATTTAAAACGTTATTAAAAAAAATTAATATTAAAAATAATATAAATATTATATATAAAATTATTTAATAAAAGTTTATTATTTAAAATAAAACGAAAAAATATTAATATAATTAATAAAAAATAATAATTATTTTTATTATATTAATTATTTTTAATAAATTTTTAATTAAAAAATTAAAACCCGATTTTTATTTTTTTATAATAACGTAAAAATAATTTAATAAAAAATTATAAAATAAAATAAAAATTTTAAAAAAGTTTTAAAAAATATATTTTTTATTTAATTATAATAAAATCAGTTTAATATAACTTTAAAAAAATAAATAAATTATTAATTATATTATAATTTTTATAAACTTTATATAATAACTTATTAATTTTTTTAAAGTTTTATATTTAAGTTTTATAATATAATAATATAAACGTTGTTTTTTTTAACTCCGAAAAAAAAAATAAAAAACTTAAATAAAAAGTTTAATTTAATAATATTATAATTTAATTAATAATTAACTCGGTTTGTTTTATATAAATAATTTTAATTTAAATTATTTTTTTAAAAAGTTTTTTAAAATA
Organism: Nemania sp. FL0916; assembly: GCA_022578715.1. Classification (NCBI taxonomy): domain Eukaryota; kingdom Fungi; phylum Ascomycota; class Sordariomycetes; order Xylariales; family Xylariaceae; genus Nemania; species Nemania sp. FL0916. The sequence goes on from MU390276.1 coordinate 72,168, forward strand.
AATAATAAAATTTAATTATTATATTAAAAATCTTATTAAGTTTTAATAATAAATTTAAAAACTTTATAAAAATAATTATTAATTTTATTAATTTAAACGGATTTTATAACGTTATTATTAATTAAAGTTTATTTAAAATATTAATTATAATATATTTATATATAAAAAAACTATATAATAATTTTATAATTTATATAAAATAATAATATTTATAATTATTAAAAGTTATTATAATTAAATATAAATATAAAACTTATATAATATTAAAATAATAAAAAGGAAATTATTAACTTATATATTTATATATATAAAATTATATTATAAATTAAATTATTTTATAATTTAAATTTAAATACGTAATATTTAAATTTTTATTATATTAAAAATTAAAAACCTTTTTTAATAATAAAACTTTTTAAATTTTTAAAAACAACTTATTAATATTATAAAAGACTTATATAATATTAATTAATAACAAGAAGTTATTATCTTTTAATTTAATCTTCAAGCCTTTTAAAAACGTTAACATATATAGTTTAAATGTTTTATAGGCTTCATTGCTTGGAAATTCCTCTGAAGTTCACATTATGGTTGTAAGGGAAAAGGGGGTGGCACAGCCGTTCTCAACGTGGCTTGCATTTGTGGGTAGAGGTAAGCCACTAGCGCGCCAAGAACCCCTCCTGTCTCCAGATAAGCGAGTAAACATGCTAGCTCCCCTCCCCTGTCCTCTCGCAGTTGCTATGCTCGACAAAAAGTCACGTTGTCGGCCTTCTTCTCTTCTCATGCTCGCGTTTATAACGGAGATATCGTCATCATTATGATTCTCATGCCGATGATGAGAACTGACAACTCACGACATGAGTGTCCGCGATGTCCGCGACGCAGGTCTTAACACTGCTTGGATGTCATTTAATAATGAATTAACAACCACAATTTAGAGCTGTGTATCTGCAAACAGATTGCAGCCAAATGAAATTGTATCTCTGACTGTCCGACCTCGATAGAGAGGTTTTTGTTTGTCCTGTGCAAACATGTTCTCTGCAGCACAGCCGTTTAATCCCCACCGCAGTGCTAAGATGTCACACGGCCAGGCCTTAAGGACAAGCTGGCTTGATATTTAACTATCTTCGGGCGCCTTGTGTGTGTGAAGTCTCTTCACACTCACATTTTAGAGTTGAATTACAGCCTAGAGCCTATCATGACGAGTCCCAATCACGCCAATCATCAAGATCGGCTAGACTTTGTCCAGCAGCTCCTGAAAGAGCAATTCAACATTGAAGTAAGTCTATGAGTCATATTAGACAGTATGGCGCCGCTTGCTAAATAGAAGTGTGTCCCAGGCGCCGGCTACAGTTTCACCTATTCATTACGATCCCGAATGCCCTTTCAAATACAACAATTTCGTCTATCGCGTTGGTCTCCCGCATCCGACCGCTTCTGGCCATGCCTCCAGGAATAGGACCCGACGGCCAGGCTGTTCTCCGGTCCCCGACGGCATTCGAGAACTGATTGTACGTCTTACCAATTCCGACGCTTATGGGGTGAGTCGAACGACGCGCGTCGAGAATGAGGTAGCCATGATCAGTCTCGCAGCGGCAGCGCTATCGTCATTCAAGCCATCGATCGTTCCCTCCGTGTATGCTTGGGGGAGTGCTGCCGCCGAGGCGTCTCAGGGTTGGATTATTCAAGAGTTTATGCCGGGCGAACCCGTAGACGAAGCATTCATGTCTATGGATTTTACAACACAGAAAATGATTCTCGCTCAGCAGGCCGAGATCCTCAAAGCCCTGCAAAACTACAAGCTCCCTAGCACCATAACAGGGTTTGGAGGTGTAACATTCGATGATAACGGTAAAATTGTAAGTGCCGCAATGACAAGTGTTGGCGCCGGACCGTGGCCATCTTATGAAGCCTCCTTCAGAGGAAGACTTGAAGTAGCACTGCAAAGTGCGGATGCAAATCCTTACATCCGAGGCTGGCACGCCAACGGCATCAGGAACCGCATGGACGCTTTTGTTGAGCGCGGCATACCGAGCCTATTTGCATCGCTTAACACAGAACATGAAACATCCATCATACATGGCGATTTCAGTAAGTTCTACATGCTACTGCCCTCAACTTCATCCAAGTTCGGCATTTCACTAATATTTTTCGTACAGCTACTAACAATCTCCTGTTTGATGCATCAACCAAGCGTATTACAGCATTGATTGATTATGATTTTGCCTGTATTTTGCATCCTTCGTCCGAATTCCTCTGTTCTTTTGATGGCTCCGGTGGTCGGTTTCAGGGCTGGCCAGGCGAGGAGGACGGCGAGCAGGCAGCCCTGCGTAAAGCCAAGCTCGAGGGGTTTCCATACCCGCTCCCTGCGTCAACTGAAGATGGAGTGAACTGGGAAATCGCTAAAGCCTGGGAGGATGAACTGGAGAATCTGAGTGTCAAGCGACCATCGATAATCGCGGGGATCGACAATGTAGCCGATGTCGATACCGTTCTTCGCACTATACTGCCTTGGCGCCTCAGCAGCTCTGATATACTGCGGATGCAGTCTGAAGAAGTGATTATGGGATGTAAAGACGAGAATGAAAAGCAGCTTATCCAGCTACTCGGGAGACTGGGATTCTAGCTTTTCAAGTTCATCACATTGGCAATGACAACGCTTGAATCCCACGGCCACAAGTTGTCAGCCTATATTTCTTCTACTGAACGGACATCTGCAAGAGTGCTTGTGTGGCATGTTTGCTTTGGCGATTATCTGAGGCAATGCGGGCCATAGCACAATCTAGTAGGACAATAGCAATGACTGGTAGGAAATGGGGCCAATGAGAACCTTATACGCAGCAAATTTTCCAGCCCCCAGCCTACAACTAGACTAACCTCCCTTTGTAGGGCATGGAACAATAATGACTGGTCAATACTATCAATTGCATGTGATCTAATGCTACGCAATCAAGGAGCTGATCAAATTTAAAAGGAGCTTGTGAACGAAGCAAGTAAAAAACACAACAATCCACCCGCGGTGCAAATTCCAGATCCGATGTATTTGATAAATACCGATATGTCACGGTGTCTATATTTGAGAGTGTAACCGGCAAGGCGTCCGACTTGCCAAGGTTCTATTTTTGCCGTAAGACCCGAGTGGTAATCATTGTGATATAGTGTTACTATCTTGTTTCGTGACATGAGACCAGTTCACGCTAAAGATAACGGACGGTATTCAGTTATAACGATACGAGAGTTTATGCATCGCCAGCTTCGCTATTTCTTCAAGGATACCTGCACGCACGCGATGGTTGTAAAGTTTGGTAGACTATCTTCCAAGCAAGGCTTCATTGCCCCAGCTGCCTACAAACTGCCATAATGCAAACATACAATGTAGTCATGCTCGGTCCTTGCGACAACAAAACTACCTAGTTGCTAGTTGACGTCATGCCGAGGCCTACCGCAATATTGATTCTGCGACTCTGCGGCTCCATCCCAGCAGCTAGTTAGCCCCCTTTCCACGTAGCCTCATTAAAATCGACCGCCAAGCTTACCGCCTACAGTACATATCAGAGCATGCACAATATAGTACAGATTCTTGTATTGGAGGGAGTGTGAGAGCTTACTTGGCTAGCTCTCAATGCGAGGCTGTCTGCAGATCTCTTTTTGCGTAAATAAGCCCGAAAGATAGGCCAAAATTGCGCAAGTAGACACAAGATAACGATTTTAAGAATAAAAATATGAAAATAAATTAGATAAATAGTAGAATGGGGCAGGAGAGACAATCAATTGTCATAGTTGAGCCGTAGTTTGCCTGAAAATGTGGCATTTCAGCAAGAACTTGCGCATTGGGTCCTTTGCACCCTGTAATTAGAACCACTTACCAATCATAAGACACGTCTCTTACACTCTTTCACATCAATACAGTGGCCACGGACCGTGTTTTAAATTTATGCAGTTTTTGCGTCTGCTGCGGTTGATCCTGAAAAGGGGAGGGGGGGCTAATTGATTATGGTGGCGGCAGTCGGCCTGATAGGCATATTGAATGTCTACCAATTTAACTCTTGATACAAGACCTATAATGAACCCCGCGAAGCGTTTCAGCTATATGCGTCTGAATCATCAAGTATTGGGAACCCGTGGTGGAATAATATGGGTTCCGCCTCCATGCCGAGGCTAGAAATGTAACCGTCGTGGAAATCTGCATTGTGCCCCCGTGCCAAGGCTAGAAATGTAGACACCCGATACTGTCAAATGTCACGGTGCCTATATAAGGGGGTGCAAATGGCCAAGCCTCAAAATTGGGAGCGTTTATTTTTATCGCAACAGTGTTGCGGTATGCCGTTGTATTCTTCTTCCGTGACATCATACTACATATGGGGGCATTATTGCCAGCAATGCTTGAATACAGTGAAGGTGATTTTCAATTCGTGCAATGCGACTATACCATTCCAGTTTTTCTGCTAGGATCTTTGTTCTGGTCTGAGTTGCCTGGGTGGATAACACTGACTTAAAATAGCCATAGCAGAGTCTTGGTCTCATTATCCCTCTTCATCTCGCTGGAATGAAAGACGCATAGTTTCTCTCTCGGGACTTACGCTATGTGAGTATATGTCTCTCTGTGTTATAATTGTCGAGTGTTATATATATCTGTCATACAGCCCCAGCTCGTGTTTCTGACCCTCACCAATATCATCAGCGGCTAAATCTCTATAATTAATATAGGATACCCAGTAGGTTTTTTCTTTCTGTTTTACCGTTTCATGGGACTCATTTTAAGTAGAGTGTAATTACCCTTCTAATCTACCTATAGGCAGAATATGGATCAACTGTCTGGCCATCTGCATCCAACACTGGCCTCTGATGTTGAACTTGAAAGAATGTCAACTACGGACGGCATATCAATCGACCTACCAAGTCAACATCAGTCCGGCCCCGATACACCGACTGTAACTTCTGATCTCGGTGATCTCGATACTGCCTACTTGCGTGATGAACAAGTTGGCGAAGAACTTGAACCCGCAGCGAGTTCCTCTATAGATTCTTCAGCGCCAAAGAAACCGACCTGGCTACCGTATACTCTACGCCGCATCCCGCAATGTCTAATACTTACTTTTTCATTACTTTTAGAACTCGCCGTTCTGATCGCTCATGTAATCTCGTTAAGAAACTCGGGACTCGTCGAAGATAATGGATCCAGGGCCATTGTGGTTGGTTCAAAATTCGTACCGACTCTACTTGCCGTCGCTTTTGGTTTGCTAGCAACAATCTTGCTAGACGATGTTAAGCGCACCGAGCCATTTTCGAGAATGGCATCTCCTTCTGGAGCTACCGGGAAGGAATCTTTGACATGGGTGGCCGGCGCCTGGTGGACTATCCCCAGCCCTGTGGGCAAGGGAAACCTACCACTATTTTGTGCAACGCTTATTTTTATGTTGAGTCCTTTAGCGATGTCACCATTATCTTCCACACTTTTTGTCACTCAAACTGTGGTACTCAACAACAAAACGTCGTTTCACCAACTGGACTTGGATTCTCTTGTACCCATACAACCAATCCCTCAGGCCACTACCTATTTTAGAACAATCAGCAACATTCTCCAGAATGTGTCAACTACAGCCTGGATAAGCGATAATTATTTCGTCTTGCCATTCTGGCCCGGAAGCCCCAGCAACATACCACTATCACCTATCTTATCGGATGTGGCCCAAACATGGTCTGCGCGTACGACAGTATTCAGCATCGATCTTGAATGTGATCCTATGCAACCTAGATGGGAAAATTTGCCTATTCTCAATCAAACCAAAAGTACAAACATTTCTGTTACAGTCGCCTCGGAATCAGGTTGTAGTGTAGATCTGAAACTTGGAAATTCCTCCGTGTACAGGACCGGGGGCGGGAATATTTGGTCTAGTGTGGATGACATTTCCAGCATCTTGGAATATTTTTTTGCCTTCGACGGCGTCGAAATTCACGGCTGCAGTGAGAATGAAATATTCATTTCGTGGACGGAAGGAGTACCTCCTTTCAACAACTTTTCCGTCGGGGGTCAGGCTTGTCAGTACACATATTATATTGGGAATTCCAGCACGACTGTAACCATGGGTCAGGGACAGTCCACCATCGCGATAAATGAGACCGAGTACCACTTATCCAAAATGCCTCTAGCAGCGACGATTGCAAACACCGCGGCCATTGATAAAGTATTCTTTAACTTGAACTGGACTCTCCATCTGGATTCGTTTCAGCGCTCCAATTCTATCACACAGAGACAGAGTAATACCGGCCCAGCAAACCTGCTTTCTGCCCTGTATCGAATCTCACAGGCGCGGCTGCTCGCTGACGAGTCCGTCATTGAAAGCCTACGGCGAATAAGAAAGCGTTTCTTTGCTGAACTTTTCCATAGTGCTTTCGAGCTCGAGGCGGTTGAGAATGCTGTCAGTATACCTGGCACTGTGACCACTAGTTCACGCCGGGTCGTTGCTGTATCAGCGGTAGCGAATGCGCTTGAAGTCGTATTACTAATACAAAGTATCCTCATCGCGACGGTTCTTTACACCACGCGACCATCCAAGAGACCGCTTGGACTTACAGAAGACCCATCGTCAGTTGTTGGCGTTGCCAGATTAATTTCTCACGATCCTTCCGTGGTCGAGACATTTGCAAAATGCCCAAACACCGCCACTGATAATCTAGATCAGTCACCAGCTACGGCCCATTTTATATTAATAGAAGACAAAATTGAAGCCCTTGAAATATCTGCGCTTGATAGCCGCAGTTGCCAGCATAGACCGCCAAATCCATCCCGCAGCAAATTGTCAATAGGTAGACCGGCTGAGAAGCAAAAGAAGGCTACATTATTTCGAACCTGGCTCCTAGGGCTTCTATTTGTTTTACTATCCCTCACATTGGCCACTATTGCAAATTTATATCAGCGATCTCAGACCCGAGGGCTCTACGAAACCATCTTCGTCTATAACATCGGTGTTTCAATTGGTGGGGAAAACCTAGGCACGGTGAATCCGGCCAGCATCTTTACAACGTTAGTTGCCGTCATCATTGGCCTCTGGTGGGGAACCTATGACACTACGCTACGCAAAATCCAGCCATACCTAGCTTTAGCACAGTCTCCTGTACCAGGGCACAGAGGAATTGCGGTTTCATACAAATCCTCTTACCTCCTATGGGCAGCTTATCGGGCAGCGAGAAGAAGTCATTGGATCCTACTTCTCGTGTCTACGGGGGCGTTTCTGGTCCAGATATGTAAGTTTTGATTCCAGAAAAGAAAAAAAGACCTAGCTTAGAAATACTACTAAACTCGGCACTCTAGTGACGATTACAATGTCATCTCTCTGGAATCGGGAACTTGGAGACATGACCACCTTTATACGAATACCAAAGGTCCTCGAATTGCGGAATGTACCCATGGTATTTGAGGTTTTGAGTAACCCTTGGGGATGGCACCCAGCGGATTACAGGGGTCAAATTCTCCAGAGTCTTTTTACGAATCGATCAACATCATGGATGTACGGAGCCACAATACAATCGACATTGCATGGACCCGATCCTCCATGGAGTATGGATGGCTGGAGCTTCGTTCTTAATTCACTGACCGACATAGCGTCGCAATCGATTCAGGATACTGGGAACAGTACTGAATTAGCTGCCCTATCTGTCAATGTTACCATAGAGAGTCCCGCGATTCGAGGTCGTCTAGAATGCTCTCCGTACAACTTCCTTCATGATCAAACGCGATGGTTAACAGAATGGGACCTGACGAATGATACGAATTGGAACACTACTGTAAACCCGAATGATCCGAAAGTTGGTTTTGAATTAGGCACTCTCGATGATAGTTGGGTCCAGCCTAGAGGGTTTTACTTGGGCGAGGGTCATCTCGGCGATCCTTGGACTAGCTTCTTTGTTAATAAGCAACGGCTGCAATGCTGCGAGAACAAAACCTCCGAATTTATCGGTGTAGCGTCAATTGGGTATTGGTCTCCGAATTGGCCCCCTAATAGTAGCAGGTCCTATCCCCAAATCTCTTACGCCTGGCCTAACAACTTCACTATTAAATGGATCCATGGTCGGCCCACTGAGAGAATCCTAGAGGCAGAACGACCGTCAATTGAGGCTGTTAAGCGTCTTATATGGGTCGAGCCGCCTCAGATGATGGCTTTGAACTGCCAGCCCATGATCGAAACCGCCAATACTCAGGTTACTCTAGATTACGACAGCAAGAGGGTACTGTCGTATAAGATCCTGGACATACCACGCGCCTACGAGCAGGCGTGGGACAGTCCTTGGATCGAGGATAACGCAAACCTCAGCGCTCCCGGGTCTCACGCAAGAAACATCAATGTCTCAGTGAGTCATGGAGTGCTTTTTATGACGGCACTTCTTGGAGCCGCAGACGTGGGAAATTTTGGAGGGAACTCAGCATTCAAGTACAACACGGATGGAATGGAAGACACTTCCGACCAGATGTTCAACTTCAGACAATCCGGACTTAATGTCGATTATATGACCTACGCAATGCTATCATCAGTAGACTTTGATCATCAACAGCTACTCGATGCTGCAATATTGGAGCGAACTGCGCAACGCACATTCTCTATCATGTATCAGCACTTCGTCAATAACGAATTGTCTCTCGCCACTGGTGGTTATGCGTATCAACGATTTGGTGAGAAATTTTCGGATAGTTTCAGGCAAAGAGTGCCCGGGAGCAAGAGAGAGGCGAAGCCTGCGAACACGACAAATAGTGAATACGTCATGTTGCAAGTGTCCAGGCCTGTGGAGATATTGAATATATCGAAGCCTGCAGCATGGATCTGTCTGGCGATTCTTGCGTACCTTATCGTCACCTGCGGCACTTTAGCCATCGTATCGAGGCAATATACCCGTATGGTACCCAAGCTGATTGACAGCATTGCCGACACTGCGGTCCTCGTCGCGGGAAGCGTGAAACTGTTAGAGCTAGCGAAGCTTAAATCTACTCGCGAAATCAAGAAGGACAGCCATGTTCGTGCGAAATTGGGTTGGTTCAACGATACAAAAGGCCAGAAGCGGTGGGGCGTGGAGCTTGTTCCTCAATGATTATTAGGGAGAGTGTGAGCTTATTGGGCTAACTCTCGATGCGAGACCGTCTGACATTTGTAGCAAAATAGTTTGGGAGCATTTCTCACCTTGGAGTCTAGTAGGGCGTGCTCCATTGGCGGTGTCAATCGTGCTATTGATGTTGCAGACCAGGCATTGATGCCACGCCCCGTATAGCACTCCAATCGAGCTTGACGCTAGGTTAGCCTCTGACTCAGCTGCATTTCCTGGTGGTATTCATGTGGGCTGTGTGCTTGTTTCTCAGGGGCTGCTAATATGTAACGTCCAGAAATCAGTCAACACAGGACTTAATTTCTTATTATAGACCCAACCGCGAGCTAGATGTTCATTGGGTGCAGCAGGGCCCAACTCGTGTGTGCTTGTGAGCCGACAGAGTAAAAACCCCGCAGTAACCAGTGTAGCGCATCGGGACCACACATGGAGGAGTGCACTCTACATATGGGTAATTCTCATGTAAGGCAGTTTTATCTAACGTAAATCTCCGACAGAAGAAGTAACTCTATTGGTTCTAATGACAGTGTGGAAGGTAGGGTATCATTAGGTACTTAAGGTACCTAGATACCCCATTGAACAGCCACAAGCTCCCTTAAAAAGGTCATCCTGGGCTGAGTGTACGGAGTAGTTGGGGGCCCATTTGGGGCTTGGCTCTTGGCATTTGGGTAGGACCAACAGCGCAATTATGCATTGCCTTCCTGCAGGAGATACAGCTCTGAGTATTTGGTTTGAGGAAGGAATTTCCTTGGCCTCTAATTGACCTATTCTTGAGTAACCTGCCGTGTACACTGCATAAGCCGGAAGTCCGCTCTCTCAGTAGACATGATGTAGCTGTATTATATTTATAGCATAAGGTGTCTAAAACTCGATGGTCGCTTTTATTTTATCCGTCTCACTCTGTGTTTTCTTCACTCCGAGCACGATACTATGCACGAACCCTGAATACCAGGCTACCAGCGAAGACAACGGCTTCCCGGCCCCCCTGGGTCTCTGATACGGTCAATGATGAATCCCACTCAAGGAAGATATAGCGAGATCCATGATCGGAGTCTGAATACTCACGAAGTTCGCTATGATGGGGAAAACTTTGGCTATCATTCAGGTTATCGTTATGCGCAGAACCCATCAGGGTTTCAACACGGCTACAAGAAAATCATGAGCTCTCATACATCCAAAAAGCAATACAAACCTACGGCATTGAGATGGCCGTACTTATTGAGTTTGTTATTAGCCCTGTTGGCTATCTTAGCCTCCCTTAGCTATGCCGTCGCGCTCCTTCCTGTGGTTGAATCCCGAGATCGTGTCAAAGCGAGAGCTATGTATCAGCCTGTTAGCTCGGCTTATAGCCCTACGAAGAGACAGAGTGCCTTTGTTACGAAAGCGGTAGTACACGGCAGCTTGCATAGAGACGGGCTTAGAGAAAATATCAACACGAACACGTCAACTTCAATTCCAACACACTCTTCAGTTGACCCAGGCGATCACGGTCACATAGGGACAGTAACAGTTACAGTCGCAGAACCTAGTACTTCTCCTACTGAAGATACGCCCGGGAATCCCGACGATGGTCACCCTGAGGCAGCAACGACTACCGTGTTCGAACCGATCACTAATACCCCAACAGAAACGGCGTCTGGAGATGTCAACGACAACTCTGACTCAGCAAACTCTAGCTTCTCTCGAAGCCCAAGCGACTACGCCAGCATTGGTGCAGTAACTATCACTGGCTCTCTGCCGGATTCAATGACCCCGAGCGATCCAATGGCGACGGCCAGTGAGACTACTGCTAAGCCTAAGTCCGACAGCAAAACTGGAGAACCGGGAAGTGAAACGGTCGGCGAACTGCCCGAAAGTTCGACAGTTCAGGTCGACGGAACTGTTGTGTATACAATTGTTAGCATGACGGTTGTAACCAACGAAGAGGGCTCTCCAATTACCACATTACTGGACAGCCCGAGGCCATCTGTGGGACTGCTCACCAGCACGTTAACAAACGCCGAAGGAAAGATTACAGGAACGGAGGTGATGACAGTGACTATTACACCTTCTATAATCGTGGAAACTAATAGCCACGGGGATCCAACGGCTACGATAACGGTCGGAATATATCCGATATCCCCATCAATTCACACCGAGGTATATAGCATAGATGGCGGTCAATACTTCATAGGCGTTTTTCTACCCACCGTAGTGGCGAGTATCTTGGCGATTGCTGTGCGAATTCTGGACACCAACGTCAAATACTTCCAGCCTTGGCACGCGCTTACTCACGAACAAGGGGCCGCAGGTCGCGATTCACTTTGCCTCGCAACTAGTGGTTACAAATCTCTCGTCATGGGCCTGCGTTCGCTAGCAGGCGGCCAGGCAGTGGTATTTCTCTCCTCTTTCTTGTGGCTGGCTTCATCTCTGCTCATTCCTTTCGCCGCCGGTTCAATTCTCTTGGATCTACGGGGTGAGGGTTGTAAGATCGGTGGTAGTTCGGCTAGCAATTGCGCCTACGTACTCAGTGTTTCGCCTTCTATATCGAAAGCTACAATCGGCATTCTGGCCGTCATGAGTTTCGCAACTGTCTTTTTAGTGGTCATAGTCGGCAGGTGGTGTCTCGGGGTTTACACGAACCCTTGGAGCATGTGCACGCTGGCCTCCCTATCTACGAACCCGGAGGTCCAACGATTAGTCCTCGCCGTGGTTACAGGACCCAATGTGCAACAGGCACGAAGTCAACTCAAGCATCACGACTTCAAACTTGACTATTTTCGTGGCACCAACAATTATCAAGAGTATGGTATCATACCTTTTGATCGTCTTAAGAATAATTATGCTAAGCTTTCATCGACGCACGAATATGAGAGAGTCCCACTTACGAGCACGTTCGGCGATAATGAAGCCCCCGAGGGCAATCGTGGTTCTCCGTTCATGCTAAGTATCATCGGCAGGCTATGTTTACTTCTCGTGCTAATTGGTGTGCTGATACTGGTCTTGTATTATTATTTAACTGGTGGCGACACCGCATTTGAACGGTTCATTGATAGCGACTCATTTGGGGTGAAATTCCTCTTCACAAGCTTAGGTGTCATCATCAGTCTATTCTGGTCCGCATTTCTCGTTGGTGAGTACCCTCAAGTTTCGCCTTTGCTAGCTCGGTATTGACTTGATGTAGCTGTGGCGACCATGACTCCGTATCAAGTGCTTACAGAAAGACACAGAGTAGCCAGTCAGTCGATACTACTATCTCCGATAACAAATGCCTTCTCCGGGCTGTGGCGGGCGGCACGGACCCGTCGGATTTTTCTTGGCTTCGTCTCGGTTGCATCAATTCTCTCCGAAACCCTTGGCATCTTCCTCGGTAATATTCGTTTCCAGGTCACCCAGACATTCTTTGTCTTCCAGCTGTGCACTTGGACAGCTGTCGGGATCATGTCCCTCATGGTTCTTATCTTGCTAGCGTCCTTTTTCGTAAAGTGGCCGAACATGCCTGTTGACCCGAACACTATTGCTGGTGCTATGTACTATGTGTGCAACACTTCAGTGCTTGATAGATTTGAAGGACTGAGTCTATTGGACAAGGAGCAGAGGGACCGTACGGTTACGGACATGGCACTATTATACGATTTCGGTGGGTTGATTAGTGATCCAGGGGAACGCAGGATCGGCCTTAGGACCCTAAATACGAACGGAGTGAAAGCTTAGACAATGAAGCATGTGGATTATCATATTAGTTGAGGCCGGGACTTCTTATGATAGCGGATAGATAAACGTACAGCTTTCAGCCACCAGGCCACCCCCTGTCTCAAATTTTCGGTTTCCTACTGTTGAGATCTGATTAAAAATAAAGTCATTAATTCAACAAATCGATATTATGGAACACTTGTGACAGTCAAACAGCCAGCAATAATTGTGATGAAATTTCCGCCTATGAGGGAAGTTGAAGTACTTAGAAGTTTGTGCCCTTGCCAAAACTCACTACGCTGCCATCTTTTTCCAATCTGTAATTATTGTGTGTGTGCCGGCAGTAACTAAGCAGACTTTTGACGAAATTCCCCATAAGCTCACCCTAATTACTTCTTTGGCTCTTCCTTCTTATAATCGTTACTCCCTATTAATGCGTTAGTGATTCTCCCACGCCAAACATGTCCATCACACCTACCCGAAGCAGTTTTGCTGGAAATGGTACCAGTGATAGTACCACTTGAGCGTTTGTTATAATTCTTGGAATAATGGCATGTTGGCTGAAGACAATCTCCTAGACGAACTGGACGACTAGAGCCATCGGGCTGACGGCTGGTTACCCACTTGCAGGAATCAACGAGCGTTCGATCAGTGTCGGTATGGATAGCCATTGCTGCGTTATTAGTCTATGTATCCGGTTGCGAAATGTAAGCGATAGCCGTGGTATGGTGTTATGAGAGTTCCTGGTGAGATAGAACTTGGAAACTGCGAGTTGTCTGGATTTCCAACAGTAGATATGTGGCTTTTTGACTACACGAGGAGGGACGCCTGTATTTATAGAGAACAAAAGTTACAAATTACGCGTATGAGTCAAGGTCTTCTGACCATCCAGAAAGTTGTATGACCTCCCTATCTCTTTTTGCATCAACTATGGTCTTGACCGAAGGGCTAGTTTTCAATGGGGTTCCACGTGCAAGCGTTGGATGGTACATATCTAAAGTTGAAGTTTTGGTCTATCATAATGGAAATTTTTGGCGCAGTCGTAAAATCCAACAGATCGCGTGAAGCCTCGTGCGAACGGAAGCCATCATACGACGAGCGGCTCGTTGATTGGTTATACGGAGATGTTTTGACAGGCGGGTACTGTACCACAGCTTACGCCACCCCGGCAGGAGATTTCATGGCATAAGCAGGACCGCATTGTTTGTCACGAATAGGTCATGAGATTGGAATTCATGTCATATATGTTCAACGTGTCACAAACTCAGGAACATAGCCTTGCTGAAGGGATGCTCACTATGAAACGGCAGATCTGGACCTGGCTGATCGCTTGAGTGACACGTCACACGCGGGTACAGACTGTAGTTAGCCCTGCTTAACTGCACAGGTACCTTTAGCCTCTGAGCCCGCATTTTGAGTTACCGTGGTACTATTAAGTCCTTGATCACCGTCCACATTCTGCGTAGTTCATGATTGCGTACTGTACGATTTGTTCATCTACTCATCCCTTAACTCTAGCATGAATGAGTGCTGATATCTTGAAACCAGCCGTGGTGATTAAGTTTGTAAGCTGTGCCCGGTTTGGAGCTACCATACCTAACAAGAAATATTTTAATCTAGGGATAACATATGCTGTCTAACCGATGATATCATTCACTTTCTCTGGCTATCTATTGATCTGCGAACGTCCGACATAGTCTGCATTTATGTGAGACAAGTTTTCGTAAGCAATCCTAAGACCCAATTATGGCCAATCTAAGTGCCAAGAGTTTTATTTTGGTGGCAAAATCTAGGGCAGTCTGTCCGTTTTGGTTTCCAGAAGGACAATATTGTTTCGGGAAATGCCGTACGACCCCCGGGAATTAGGAGCTTGGGTTATGGAGAAAGAGAGTGTGCATTGGGAAATGGGTGCTCAATCATTTCAATTACGTTGTTGTGCGGGTTTCATCTTAATTCTGCAGAGAAGCATCACAGTCTGCCTCACATGAGCCAAAGGGGGTAATGATATATCGCTGTTGGAGAACGAACCTAACCAGACATCCAGACATCCAACTCATAGATAAGTGTTTACCGGTATATAATTATCATGTGCACACTTTATTGGGGCATAGTACAATCAATTCATTAGCTACTGCAAGAGAAATGATGCGCCTAACTTCGAATTATGCTTGATTTTTACGTTCGGGCATATTATTAGTGCCATAACACCAACTCATTGCAGATCAGCAACGGGAACAGTGACTCTACCAAAGTTAGTAACAGTATTATTGGATATATGATCAACGGCCTAGGAGATTATGAAGTGACAAATATCGGGAGAACCCGATATTTTCCAAGTACACAGATGCTTCATTCCTATCTATCTGGGTATCGAGGTACTAGCTAGGTAGGTAAGAAGCAGTATTTTATCTTAGTTGGGGATTTGGCGACTTAGGTAAGCAAGGAGGTGATCCCGCGTGTTCAGGGCCCCGCAGCGGAACTCATGCACGGCTTACGTCGGATACGTCACGATACCCGTTGGATATGAGCTGTACGTAAGTCGTAGCGTCTCTAGACAATTTTATACTATATTTACACCATTATCCCATGCCGTTGGGACTGGGCGTTTATAATTGACGCGTCACATCAACACCAACATCATGAGCTCTACATGGGTACCTGACGTCGCAACGGAGGGTCCGTTCTCCCTGGCCAATATTCCCTTTGGAATTATAAGCACATCGGAAGACCCGGCGCCACACGCCGCCGTGGCAATCGGCTCTCATGTTCTTGACCTTAAAGTTCTGGCTACGCATAGCAAGTTTACAGAACTTTTTCCGATCCTTTCAGGCAAGGAGGACATCTTTTCTCAGCCGACTCTCAATGCATTCGCAGCATTGGGAAGGGCAGTACATCGAGATGTGCGCAGTACCCTACAGAAGCTTCTATCAGCCGATACGACTTACCCGGAGGTGCTGAAAGACGACGATGGGTTGCGACAAAAGGCCCTGCTCCCTCAGAGAAGCGTGAAGAATTACCTTCCGGTCAGCATTGGGGATTACACTGATTTTTACGCGGGATACCATCATGCCTTCGCGGTCGGGGCCATGTTTCGTGGCCCAGACAAGGCGATCCAAGATAACTACATGCACCTGCCAACGGGATATCACGGACGCGCCTCTAGTGTCGTTGTTTCGGGCACGACTATCCGTCGGCCAAACGGGCAAATTGTGCTCGACCCAGCTGCCGAGGTTAAGAAGCCGACAACGGGACCGAGCAGACGGCTGGACATGGAACTCGAATTGGGCTGCATCCTCGCAACGCCAAACCGGATGGGGTCGCCGATTAAGATTGCCGATGCCGAGGAACACATCTTCGGCTACGTTCTTCTGAACGACTGGAGCGCACGCGACATCCAGATGTGGGAGTACATCCCGTTGGGCCCGTTCAATAGCAAGAACTTCGCCACGACTATTAGCTCCTGGGTTGTTCTCGCCGACGCGCTGGAGCCCTTTCGAACGAAAGGGATTGAGAACAAAACCACGCTGCAAGACTATCTGAAAGACAGTAGAGAAGATTCGGTTTTCGACATCGAGTTGGAAGTCGACATTCGAAGTAAGTTCCTAATAATGTAGTGCTCCGGTAATTTGACGGGCTTAAATCTGACTTTGCGCAGCCCCGGAAGGCGACACGACGACTATCTCGCAGACCAGTGCGAAAAACCTCATATGGTCATTCCCGCAAATGATTGCTCACCACTCCCTGGGTGGCTGTCCGATGAAGACGGGGGACTTACTCGGCTCGGGCACGATCAGCGGGCCCAACCCTCGGAAGAATAGTGGGAGTCTTCTCGAGCTGAGCAGAGGCGGTAAGGACGATATCATGCTGGCTGGCATGGATGTTCGGCGGTTCTTGAAGGACGGCGACACCATCACGATTAGGGGAAGCTGTGGGCAGCCAGGGCAGCGCGTCGGCTTTGGCGACTGTGTCGGTCGGATCGAATCTGCCTTGCCCCTATAATGGTAATGAGCGTGATGAAGAAGGATGATGACGATTAGGCAGGCTCCGTGAAGCAGCCAGTCACCCTGCTGTGTAATTAAAATCCCCGAAGAGATAAGAAATATTAAACGCCAGCCTTGTCTGATGAACGTGGTCCACAGTTGGAGAGCCATGCCACAACGGATGCGTCCCCGATCGGAACTAGGTCTGCCGCGAACGATGGAACGACGGTAGAAAGCCTTCCAGTCGGTCGACTATCTGGTTATAGTCTGCAGGTTATTTGGAATCTTGACACCACGATGTCCCCGCGATCTGCCCGTCTATCGAAGGCTGGCAGAATGCCTACGTCGTGTAAAAGGAGATTACCGTAGTGTAGGTAGGCGTATTGCGTATTGCGGTTTCTATGTTATCCAAGTAAGCATCTCACTTACACATCCCTCTCTGTTTCTGCTTAGCCCGTGCCACCCTTGCGACGCCAACCATAGCACTGGTGTTTTATAGACGCCAGTGCTTCACACTACAATTAGCGTACCTAGTGTACACTACGATACACTAACGCCGAATGACAAACAGTATCACGATAACTAGAATAAGTAAATTGGCATACACTGCCCAGACGCTCATATCCAGTTTATACTTGACGTAATTATGTGTTGATCTGTTGGTTACAGTAATGGAATCTCTCGCATTCTGCCTTTTACATAATAGTGATGAGATAATCGGAGTGTGATTTACAATACAAGGCGTTACATCATTTACGCTGCTCACCTAACACTGGTTGAGTCTAAGCCTGGATCTTGCCTTGACGCTGACGATCGGCGGGGATGATTACTTACCTGGTCCCGTAGTGCGGTGTAGTGTACACCATAGCGTACCATAACTCTGTATCATGACAGTGTTTAGCGCCTCCCACGGTATCTGTGCATACTTGGTAAGGTACAGTACCTTAAGCAAACTGCACTAAGTACCGTTCTTAGTCTACGATTACCCACGTGGCATTTTAAAGGGTGGTAGTACTATTTGTACACTGACATAGACCGGCTGCCGTCAGCGCACGAGTAGGGACGCAGCCGCCCGCTCAGATAGGGGCAAACCGGTATCTCTACTCGATCAGGAAGTGATAATTCTCGTCGATGCTGTCGAAAGCCGGTTGGGGATGCAGAGCCAAGGGTCGGTTTTCAGCTGGCGCACCTGTCATAAGATTTCCCGCTTGAGATTACTGGAAGCAGCCTAGCTGAGTTGCTTTGGAGCTGGGGGCGCGCCTTCTTTTACTGGACCATGCTGTAGAAGCGCTAGAAGTAGGTAGGCAGGTACTAGTTGGGGGCACTAGCGCCGTGGCTGCACGAAACCACGCTGCTGTTGACGATTGTTATACTGCGTACAGCAGGTAGCAGGCAGTAGCAGGGACCGAGCATGGCGCCTACCTCAGCGCCAAACCCGGACTAGCGCACGTAGTGTAGGTCGACTACTACGTTAGGTGGGCAGGCTACCGGGGCTCTCCCTAATCCATTATGCCAGCTCGGGAATGGCCTATGCACGCAGGAGGGCCTTGCTCAGGCCGTCGGCGACTACCTGCAGCAGAGAGCGTGGAACGAACGTTCGCGCGGCGAAGAAAGGGCCATACAGTACAGAACCTAAGGCACTTACCTAACCTTGGCAACCTTACGCCAGACGCAGACGCATAGGCAGAGACTAAGGCAGGCTGATCTGGCGTCTGGCGTCTGGCAGTTCTGCAGAGCCAAAGCCAAAACCTGGAAAGCCTCCTCCTTTCGGACCCGTCCAGCCCAGCCGCCTCTCCACGAACCAACGCCAACGCCAACGCCACGGCCACCATGCGTGCGATGCTGGCGATACGAGCGAGGACCGACACCGTAGTAGCAGAAGATCCACGGGCAAGGGCATGGAGTTCTTCGAGAACCAAGTCGGCGAGGTGCGCTACCTGACCACACTGCCCGACGCCTCTCCAGCCGCCGGCGTCGTGCCCGCCATCTCGCCGGGCTCTTCGTCGTCGCCCACGGCCGCCAACGCGAGCGGCCACCCAGAACCGCTGGGCTCCGAGACATCGCCTGGCACGAGCACACTACCGTCTGCCACCGCTGCTGGCACCGCTCCACGCACACAGTCGCGTCAGGGCACAGGCCGCTCTGACAAGCGCACCAAGAAGCCCGCCGGCGCCTCTGCCGCCGGCTCTTCTTCCGCAGCTGCAGCGACGCGACGCGACACCGCCGCTTCCACGTCCGCCGCCACGACGCCGTCTGTGTCTGCGCCCACGCCCGGGGCGCCAGCGCCGTCATCGGTGGCTGGCGCCAAGCGCAAGAATACGGGCGATGACGACGACGATGCCGACTCGCCCAGTGCGCCGCGGTCCGGCCCGCAGCAGCGCAGCAAGCGCAACCGTTACATCTCGATTGCCTGCAACGAGTGCAAGCGCCGTAAGATCAAGTGCAATGGCGAGACGCCCTGCGGCCGTTGCGGCCACCTCAACCTGCAGTGTCTCTACGCCCCGAATTGCTGTGCTAGCGGCGTTAAGGACTCGGACGAGTTCAAGCAGATGGCTGCCCAGGTCAATCATCTGCAGGAGCAGGTCGACATGCTGTTCAGCAACCTCAACGCACTCCGGGCTGAGACCCTGCGAACGAATTCACTGCACCAGACCGATCGTATCCTCCCTGGGCCTTCGCCTTCCAGCACGCCCACCTCGACTACCATGACCATGCTCCCGCAGCCGCGCCAGCCCGCCTTTGCCTTCCGCGGGCCCACGAGCAATCGCTTTAGCCTCGATGTGGCCAAAAATACCTTGCACAAGATGGGGTACTCGTATCCCAGTGATAATGCTGATGGCGGTGGGCACACCCAGGAGACCCCCGGCGTATCTCCAAAGCTGGCGCCACAGGCTATTCCCTCAGCGGAGAATTCAACAGCGGATGCGCTGTGGGAGTTGGATAAGGATGAGATGATCCGCCTGTGTCGCATTTATGAGGAGGAAGTGGGTATTATGTACCCTGTCCTTCGTATCGATACTATTATAACACATGCCAAAACATTGGCCACGTGGATGGAGGCCGCCAAGAAAACCGGTCTTGCCGGAGGAGCGGATGGTGGCATTAACGATCCTAATACTTTGCTGCTCAAGATTGTCTTGTGCAGCGGCCTACTCGTTGAGGGCCATGGGAGTAGTGTGCAGGCGCAGAGGATTTTTGTCGGGATCAAGCCGATTGCGAACCGGATGCTTATGAGCGATCCGCCCAATGTCCAGAGCCTACCGTTTCTGGCTCTTGTTGTACGTTTGCCTTCTTTTTCGGGATTATTCGCGCATTCCATGGCGTAGTATTGCATGCTATAGCGAGAACTAACCATGTTAGGCTGGATACCACTTTCTTTCGGCCGACGAAGTCTTATGCTGGCGTGTTATGGGCCAAGTGATGCGACTCTGTCTCGAATTGGGGCTTCACCGACGCGATGTCGTGGAACAGATCAAGGACGAGGAAGAACGCAGACTGGCTGTGAACACATTTTGGAGCGTATACGTTCTTGATCGCCGATGGGCCTTCTCTGCTGGTCTTCCTTATATATTGCCAGATGAGGAAATAGATCCTGATCTGCCAGCTCCGGTAAGCGTGACAACTCTAGATTTGTGCAAATTCGTCAATGGAGGAAGCCTTGATTTTTCGTTCCCCCCCTTTTTTCTCATCTTTCCGGCTTTTTGGTTATCATTTCTGCAGCCTCCGACGATACCCAAACGAGTATTCTCTAATGCTGATTGTGCTAGCAACAGTACCCCTTTTTGATAACCATGACCACGTATTCAAAACTGAGTGGAAGGGTGTGGCGTTTTGTCCGACACTGCGACTCGGGGGCTACCATGGATGGCCCCGTAGATAATCTCGAAGAACTAGACCAACTGATCAAGAAGTGGTACAACGAGCTGCCCAAGGACGTACAGCTAGTCCTATCCGATTGGGAGGAGTTACCGCAGTACCTAAGCCCTCCGGTCAATTCACAGAAAGAGTACGACATCCAGCGCTTGCAGATATGGACTTGGCTGCGGTATAACCAAATTCGAATGTGGCTTTTCACCCCGATCCTCCACACGCATGGTAGCATTATGGATAATTTGCGCCACGCCGAGGTTGCTGTCAAGCTGGCCAAGAACACGATCCGGTATCTGGCACACCTCAACAACACGACGAACGTGTACCGGAAGATGCAGATTTTCTATCACCAATTCTTATCATCGGCGATCACGATCCTGTTTGTAGCATCTTGCCACGCGCCGGTAAATTTCAGTTCGTCATGCCGAGACGAATTCTATGTGGCTCTCGAGCTGCTTAAAGACATGTCGGCCAAATCGTGGGTATCAAAGCGTCTCTGGGGCACAATCAAATCGCTACGGGACGTGGCACCTCGGCTCGGCCTTGCTGAGGACCCTCACTCGAGCGCTGCCCTCACCATGGCTGGGCTAGCTAGTGGCCATGGTCCGACGGGTCCACCGCCTGCCACAAGCTCACCTTTTGCTCATCCACTCTTAGTCCCACCGTCGCCGGGCTTCGACAACATGCAAACACCCGTGCAGATGTCTAGCGAGATGTCGCGGATCTTCGAAGGAATATCTGTTAAGCATAATCAGCTTCATGACGGCATGGGACACCCCGATCCCAATGTCGTGGGTCCGGCGGTAACATCGGGCCCCCAAAATATGCCCTTCGGCCCACCCCGTGGCAGCATCTACCCACCGCCCTTTCGGGATACGTTTTAACCTAGCATAAAAGGATTGATAATATGATATATGGGTGGCTAGCTGGTGGGGTGGATATATCTATCTAGAAGGCTGGGGATGGGGGCATTTATGGGCATCTATGAGTGTTTATATTGAGGTATACATATACCGCGCTATATATCAAGCTACATACTACTATTCATCGCGTATCTATCAATATATATTACCATCTGTACTTTTAAAGATCATACTTTGGTCGGCTTCGTAGTCTGTCTTTCTCTCGCATCATACATCGCTCATACATACCACGAATGCTACCGGTACTCTCCTTGATCAGGCCTCCCGCTCATGCACCATATTCTACATCGGGTGACGAGTGGGGCATTCCCGAGGTTCACAGAGCTTGGAAAGTACTTTACATACGCCAAGACCTTCTACGGCAGGGGCTTGTAGCTTCTTCTAGAACTTCTTCCGTCCATCGTGGGGGCCATATTTCCTTTGGGTTCGTACCGGTAGCCAATCCGAACGTTTTCTCACGGCCCTACGATTTGTCGCAGGAATTCCCGTCTGAATTTCCCTCTCTTCTAATGTATCCTATCGGTACCTCACCATACAATTCCGTTTACGGTAAATCTCAGAGTTTTGTGCTTTAAGGAGAATCCAGCGTTGAATCTATGCTACTAATTTTTGCGTTAATTTGGCGTGGTCGTTGGTATTGTGATGAGGTGATGCGGTGAGGTGTCTTTAGGCATGGGTTAGGGGGAGAGGGGGGGAGGGGATAGGATCTGCGCTAAAGTTGAGGGGCGAGTTCCAAGGTAAGGTTCTTAACACCGCGTTTGCACGTGTGCATTTCTCATGTTTTTACTACGGAATACCGGTACCAGTCCCAAGACATCGGATGTGCGGGTTCTAGAGTAATTAGCTGGCAAGAAACAAAGAAATGTTTAGCTATTGAGACTAAGCGATCCGGCCATTTTGGGCGCGGTCCGGCGGGTTGGTCATCGTTGCACTGCTTTAATCCTGACAGAGGCTTGCTTATGTAAGTAGCGAGCGCTAAGGTGTGCGTAGTGTAGGCGTCAGCTAGTTGATCTAGGCCCTGGAGGCTACCTACTACTACACTGTAAGACATTCTTGTGCATGTTTCAGCGAAGATATCATTATGTGATCGATAGTTTATTCCCAGCTGACAGCGCTGCGGCATACATTGGGATATTCTTCAGCAGTATATAGTGAAATCGCTAGTGCGATATGATATATCGATGATCCCAAGAATTGAGGCTCGAAAACGCACACACACGAGTCACGCGGAAAGTTTATTTAGTGTGCACCTAATGTACGGTCGGCAGACTTACTAAGTAAGTCCGATTACTCCGTACCACGACTGCCATTCGTGCTTGCGACGGTGAGGGTGATCGGAAGCGGTTAGCAAGCTGTCTCTGGCACAGATGGCGAGATCCTAGACTCATGCAAGCCAAGTTGCTATCTTTGGGGAGCGAGCGCTATGATGAAAGAATATGGGAGAAAAGACGTTTTACCGTTACACCTGCACTGGGCACACTTGTCTGATTCTAGATTAGGGGACTGAGGGATCTTAGGTAGTTCGGTTCTTGGCACCGAGTAGCCGGACGACCGAACAAACCAGACATTGGATTGATAGGTCGTGCTGTCGGGCGAAAGGAAATTGATCACTCTTGCTAGATATGTTTCGTTTTATATACACTACGTAAGTGCTTTTTTAATACGAGTTTTGGAAATCCGTAGATGGCAAAAAAAACGAGAAGAGAAATTGATTGTCTTATCCACATATATCCAATCAAAGTGAAACAGTGTCACGATTATAGGCGATACGACATTAAGTTGTAGGCAGCCAGGTGTTCACTTTCCTTTCGCTCTCATACCCCTGGATGACGAAGCAGGAGCGATCTTATGTATATCGACGGAACTCCCTTTCAAATCTCAAATCGCACCTCCACCACCATCCACATCCCACCACTCTTTCTCTCTCTTTCACTATACTTTTAATTCTGGAAGAAAGAACGAACGAAACACTCGGAAACCGCGGACTCGGTAGAAATGCTGCGAGACAAGACCACAGGCGAGTCCAGGGCTGAACGATAACCGGACAATCACCCTCTCGGCCCTCCCTTACTCTCTTACCGCTCTCTGCCTCTCCGCTTTTCTGCAGCAGACGATGGTCGTCTGATCTCACCGCGTCGACTAGCACTTCAATAGATCGTGCCCATGTGAACCCCCTCGTCGTCGCAGTTCTAGTGTTGAGCGAGGTGGCAAAAGGAAGGAAGCCGTAGTAATCCTCCAATTCAGCTTCAATCTAGCGTAACCCAGCTCAACACGGCCCAAATCAGCCCAGGCCAGCTCAGCTCGGTTTCAGCTCGGATTTCAGCCCAGTCTACTGTACCTAAGTGGTTCAGTCCAGTGGAACTTACGGTACTTCATTCAGCTCGAAACCAATTCGGAAACGACACGAAAACTACCGGTCACCGAGATGTCGGTCGAAAGACCCGTTATTCGGCCGCACCGGGGAAATAGCTTCCTGACGTCGGCACTGCGGCTCGCGGGATGGGACCTCGACTGCCGCGCTGCCACGCCGGGTACGGCTGCCGCAAAGAAGGGCGCCGCCGCCGCATCCTCGGCCAGTATGAGCATGAAGATCCCCATGCGCACGCTACTTGAGCGGTATAGTGGGATTCCAGCCGCCGATGTGGATAGACATGTCTACCAGATAGTACGTATATCACCGATTGTTCTGTCTTGTTCCGGCAATATGGCCCACACGCACCTATATCCTCACTGCCTTGCCCTAATCTTCTCTATTGTGCTCTGCCCCTATCACTCTACCTCTGCTTCTATCCAAGCCGAAGCTGGCACGATGTAGGTCTGCTCGCTGGATTATATGGGAGTGAGCGACATCCCATACAAAACCAAGGGCGCACACCCCAATACATTTATCCGTTTGTTTCGAAAGATAGATATCGACACAGTCCGCTCACCATGATATATAGCGCGACAAGCTCTGGGAGGTATACCCGTACGCATGCGTCGGCAGACTACGGTTCGCGTCGCTGGACTTCGCCGCCGATACGTACTACCAAGTAGCGCTCTTCCGGCTACTACAGGCGCAGGCTGAAGAAGAGGAGGAACAACGAAAGTTGTCATCATCATCTTCCTCAACCGACGGATCCGGTGTTGTTAATGGCACTAGCAGCGACAGCGAGAGTTGGAATATAAGGAGGCACAGTCGGACGCGTCTACTCGACGTAGGCTGCTGTGTAGGCCAGGTGCTACGCAAACTTGCCTTCGACGGCGTCGACTCTGCACGGCTATACGGCACCGACCTCGATCCGCAGCTCGTCGAGCTCGGGTACGAGCTGTTCCGCGACCACTCTACCTTTCGGGGAGGATTTATTGTCGGAGATATCCTCGCCACCTCTGACGCTACCGCCCCAACTACTACTTCCACCCCTTTCTCAGCTACGCCCGACCATAGTAGTAGTAACAACAGTAGCCGTACGAGTACCAGCCACGGCGACACCGACGAAAATGAAGATCAAGCTGGTATCGACACCAGTACCGCAAGCAAGATCTCAAGCTCGAGTTCCCGAATAGCGAGTACAACAATACAAACAGAAGAGGGCGGGGAAAAAATCGACGCACTATCAGCATTGGACGGCAAAATGACCCTAGTACACGCGACCAGCTTCTTCCACCTCTTTACATGGAGCGAGCAAATCCGCGCCGCCTCGCGGGTCGTGCGGTTCCTCGACCCGCAGCGCAGCGACGTGATGATCTTCGGACGCCAAGTCGGCACACTCGCGCCGCCGCTCCCACTGCCCGTACCCCGAGGCACCAGAAGCAGCAGCACTGGTGGCGGGGGAGATAAGGTGTTTCTGCACAATGCCGACACCTGGCAGCGGCTATGGGAAGAAGTTGGCGAGAGAACAGGCACACGCTGGAGAGCAGCGCTCGAGCCGGTCGATAGAATTGATATCGGTGTCCCGGAAACCGCATTGAGGAAGATGAGTTTTTGTGTTGTGAGGGCGTGAAGAAAGGGAACAGAAGAGCTTGAGCGATGGGGAGAGAGGTATATACGTAAGAGGGTTTACTCTGTTCTCTTTCTTGCATTCTCACTATATGTCTCTCGCATATTTACCACGGCGAAATCGGTAAGGTTCCAGTATGGGTTTTCGGGCTCGGATATAGCATTGCGTCGGGGTTCTGCGATATCTAAGCATGCAAGATGGTGTTTAGGAGTCTCTCTTTATTTTGATACTGGGACACGTCTGGGTTACTTCTTCCGTCTACAAGGGCATGGAGGACATAGATGGAACATATACAGGACCCCTTGATAGATGAATGCGTCATGTTGGAATGAAGGAGATACGATATATCCGAATTACAAAGCTCCTCTACTTATACACAGTCTTCCTCTGCTCAAATATTCATCGCTGATTTAGTTGATCAAACTATCTACTATACTAGCGTACACAAGAAACATAAAGCCCAAATCTTGAGCACCTCAACTACCTCTCACTACCTGGACATCCAGTTATATGTTTAAACCCACGTCCGCTCAGGGGTCAAGATGCAACTCAGGATACTCCGGAATGACCGGCCCGCCCAAATTCTCCGGTAGAATCTTCACCAACAAATCCACCACGCGGAGCTTCGCCACGAGCCAAATAAACGTCGTCAGCATCCAGACGCCCCAGCGAGTCTGCGCATACACGGCGCGCGGGATACCAGGCGGCAATTTCTGCGCCTTGTCAATAAACGGCCTCATAGCGCTCTCATACCTTTTCAAGGCCGCGGGGACATCTTCAGGACCACCACCATGGCGCGCGAGCTCGCCGGCTAGGATATACGCGCCCACGAGACTGAGGGTGGTTCCCATGCCTGTTGGTGGAGAGGGGCAGTACCCGGCATCGCCGAGCAGGACGATGCGCCCCGAGGAGAGTTTGTTTGTGCGGACTTGCCCGATTTCTGTGGCGTAGAATTCGGCGGAGGGGGTTTGATGGAGGGCGGTGATGAGGGGGGGGATGAAGTTTGAGGAGTGGTGTTGTTGGTGGTCGGTGAAGGCGCTTGCGAAAGCTTCCTTCTGCAAGCTCACAGCCGAACCACCTTCACCCGAATTCATCCCAGCCCCTAGATTCGTCCCCGCAGCAAGCGCCATAGCCTCCGGGATCCCATGGCCATTAGCCTCCCGACTCGAGTGCACGGCCATGTAGACCTGCGTCGGGGCCCCGGTATCCGCGCTCCGCGTCATGACTGCGCGCTTCCCGTCCATCACGTGCCATTTCATCCACGCGTCGGCGTCCGTGGCGCGGGGCACTTGGTATAGCGCCATGTAGAGGTCGAGGGAATGGAAGCAGGCTTCGGAGGCTGCGGTGCTGCCTAGGACGGTACGGCGTGTGCGTGACGACTGGCCGTCGGCGCCGATGACTACGTCGTAGGAGGTAGAGTTACCGGAGGAGAAGATTGCGGTGACGGAGGAGGGGGAGGGTTGGGTGAGGGAAAGGACGGTGGTGTTGAAGAGGTAGGTAACGTTGCCGCTGTGGGTTGGAAGTGTTGGTCTCGAGGCTATTGCGGCACTATCACCGGCTGTACTATCCTTTCTGTCTTGCTTTTCGCCGTTGCCGTTGTTGGCAGGCTTCTCCTTATCGAGATCAAGCCCGAGACTCGCGCGGTAGAAGACGTCGACGAGGTCCCCGCGCATGATCTCGTACTCGCTGGTCATGGTCTGCGCGCCGCTGCCCGAGTCGTTCTTGCCGAAGTCCGCGAACGAGCGGCCTTGTGCGTCGACGAAGGACACGCCGGATTCGGGGACGACGCGTTTGCGGATTGCGTCGATCACTGTGTCGGAAAGACAGAGTATATGATTAGCAGTTGCTTTGTCAAGTTCAAAAATTTGATAACACGGAGGAGAAATGAGTATGAGGTAGAAGTGAACCGAAAGGCGTTTTCGGGCTACGAATCCCGGTTTTCGCCTCGATCCTCACTTTATCTCTTTTGATCATCTATCCATCATCTCCTATCTCAGACGCAGAGCGAGAATACGTCAATGCTCACGAGATTCACCAGAATCAAAGCATGAAAAACAAAATAAACAAAGCAAGAAATTAACTCACACCCCATCTTCCTCACAACCGGGATTCCCTGTGCTCTGAGATCAATCTGCAGGCCATTATCGCGCAACTTCGGCGCCCTCTCAACAACCGTGATCTCATGTTCAGGATCAGCTCGTCGCAGCAGAGCGGCAAGTGCAGGACCACAGATTCCCGCACCGATGATAAGAATCTTGAGAGGCATCTTGTTGCCAAATTGTTATATTACGTCGCTCTTGTGTTTCCGAAAGTGTGTCTGTCGTGCGTGTCAGTGAATTCAACTCCAATTCAAATAGTAGCCATGATCCTGACGACTTAATATATGACTCTCAGCGTGACGCCGATAATGTCAACATTGAGAGCTACACCCGTCTGGTGACCAGGCAACGAGAATAACAGCCGCTCCCCTGGACATATACTATCCAGGCGGCCAAATTAACGATTCACAAGAAATCTCGATATCCTGCTATCCATAGATACAGGCAATCAAATTAAACCCCCCAAAAAGTCGGGCATCGGACATAATAGCGAGTAGTAAAACCGACGACTGCCACTCACTTTCCCATGAATGCCCCGCACTTACTCACCTCTGATATACCTCTTCCAAGGTTCATATAAAACTCAACCCGAGTTAGGCAAAGTCAACAGGATTAACCCGGTTGCTTTTTTTCACGATGATTCATTAAGTCCGATTGTAGCAGAGGTGCCTAATTTTACTCTCGCGTACTTCGTAGAAAGGGAGGATTGAGATCGACCTGTAGTCGGAGTCGATTACGTCATCATTTCGGAGGCTTTTGCGCTGCTCTGCTTTGCTCTGCGGTGAGCATGAGCGGCTTCGGGGTCGGGGTCGTGCCGGACCCGGGGCTCGGGCTTCGGACTCGGGTAAAGCAGGTTCAGAAAACTAGCATGGAGTGCATTGATTCAGGGGACACGATATGCAGTTCACTATACTGGCCCACTTCGTGAGAGTGATGACTCGAACAGGACAGTGCCGAACATGAAATATGAACTAGCTTTGATTAATAGCTATCTGTCTAAATGATCAAGTGTTCAAATTATCATGGCATACTAGAGTCAGTTAAGCTGGTGGCGTAAATAGTTAAGTTAACAATAACATCTCAACCGCTCGAATTCGCTAGGGTATCAATCTTCAGCGCTAATTCAGCGAAGCTCATTATCACCATTGACCGTGTCCGGACGTTTCCAATGGACCTTGACACCGCCCCAGCTCTCATCACTGTATCCCTCCTGGACCTTCCTGCACATCTTCAAGCCCCACTCCGTAACGCCAATCATGAGACTGCTCTCGAACATGAAAGCACAGCTTCCCTTGCCCACCAGCGCGGGCTTCAGATCCGCGTTGCGCGCACCCTCGAAGCTATTCGCGTCGGGCCCGTGGCCGCTCATCACGTTATGTAAGCTGGCGCCGCCGGGCATGAAGCCGCCTTGCCCGCCCTTCTTCGCGTCGTAGTCGCCGGCGATGAGCCCCATGAACTCGGACATCGTGTTCCGGTGGTACCATGGCGGCCGGAATGTGCCCTCGGCGACGAGCCAGCGCGGGGGGAAGATGACGAAATCGGCCACTGCGGTTCCCGGATGGTCGGATAGTGCTGAGAGGACTGTGAAGATGGACGGATCTGGATGGTCGTAAGAGATAGAGCCGATGGTGTTAAATCGGCCCAGATCGTACTTGTAGGGGTAGTAGTTGCCGTGCCACGCCGCGACGTCAAAAGGCGTATGTGGCTGCGTGGTTTGGAACAGCGAATTGTTGAACTTGACAGTTATAGTGTACGAATTCGGCCCCTCTGAAGCGGTAGCACCGTAGTCTTCACTGAAAGAGGCCACGGGGGCCTGGAAATCACGAGCATTGGCGAGACAATTGGAGCCGATGGGTCCCAATTCTGGAAGGGTGAAGTGTCCCTGGTATAATTCCAGAGCGTAACCTCGCCCCGGACCTGACGGCAGATGGACCTGGTATTTGACGCCGCGGGGAATGAGGCAAATCTCCATGGGCCGAACCAGGAGCCAGCCCTGTTCGGTCCGTATATCGAGGGCGCCTTCTTGTGCGACAATCAAGAGGTCCCCGTCGGCCGAGTAGAAGGCAGAGTGCTCGTCCATCGACTTCCCAGCCGCGTATATGTAATAGCCAATGCCCTGCTTAAGGGTAGGATCGCCGGCGCCGGCGACGAGACGCAGGCCAGCTACGAAGTCGGACCGTTCATTGTGGTCAAAAGGGTCCCAACGCAGCTGGTTCGGGATGTACTCGAGTCTCGCAGGGTCACTGGGCTTGTCGGAGCTGAAGGGCCCGTCGGCGATGGACGTGAACGGGGGATGGGCGCACGAGGGCAGGATGCGGTAGAGCCACGATTGGCGATTCTCGTGCCGCGGCGCCGTGAAGGCAGTGCCTGAGAACTTCTCGGCGTATAGCCCGTACGGCGGCTTCTGCGGCGAGTTCTGGCCGATTGGGAGCGCTCCCGGTACGGCTTCGGTTCTAGCAAGTGTAAGTAAACAGTGCAAGTGTCTCGTGTAGAACTTTCAGGCGAATATGGAGTGCAAGTATGCAGTGCCAGGGGTTATTATGTCGGGACGATGCCTAGAAAAGATAGTATAGACTGCCTACTCGAAATATGAACCAAAGCCGTTCTGGTATTTGTGTCGCTCGGGAAGCTCAAAGCTTGTGACGGGCATTCTGACTTGCTGTTGTAGATCTGTAAAGGCGAAATTGCTATGCTGCGGTCTGTGAAGCAATCAATCTGGCATCAAGAGAGGATCCTCGGGAGCCAATGGAGAAATAAAAGGTGATGCCATCGCGAAGGACAAGCCGGCAATGGCGAGCGTCCAGAGCGCATTGAAATGCAATGCAAAGGCTGCGGGCCAACGACGGCTACTGTAGGTTCACGCAAGTCGGGGCAAGGACCGGACAGTCAGAAGATGGAGAGAGGCGCTAAATTCCGTCATTTGGCGCTAGTGTTCAGTAGAGGGCTCGGGGAAGTTGGGGATACAGGGGGCGCGGGGTTGATCCGACGCTAACCCGCAATATCCGGTTCTATTAGATCTGCCCTACCGTACTGCTGCAGTGGTAGGAACAGATTCTACGGAGTACCCTTCGTGCCTCTCTTTTACTAATGTTATTATGTTATGGAAGAGAGTTGCAAAGAGGCTCTTTCTGGTTCTCAAAAATTACTTGTTAATTTGCGTGTGCTCAAGCTCACACTTCTCCCTAGGAGGTAAGAGTTGTGCCTGGGTAAGTAACTTTCAAGTAATGGCACACTTCACAGTTAATTACGGGTTGAGTACGCGGATCATTGACGCCTGAAGTGAAGAGTGTAAGCCGTCTCACCAAATATCATCTCACATACGAATTTCACATACCACGTGTGATTCTCACTCTAGCTGTTCATATCATCTTGGCACATCCGATATTCAGATCATTAGGTAAGCTCATACTTCGTAGTGCCAGCTACTTACCAGGATTGTGTGAAGTTAGATGCTTGGCATCATCTAAGATAAGCTTCTATTTCAACTGAGATTCTCCTTTCCTTCCAACTATCACGCTGTCTACTTGTCTCTGTTTAATAATTCTATCTCGAGGCAAATGTATGAAACAGCCAGGCTCATCTATGAACACGGCCAAAGCTTCAATTCCCGCGCGTGATTGGTGCGATACTGTATACTCCAAGATTTTGGCCTTGACCCTCCGCTACTCCTCGCCAAGAGCACAACTCTCCTATCACGTAACCTCAGAATGTCAATCTCGACTGATGCCAAGGCGACCGACAAACCCAGCGATTTCCCGTATCGGCAGGCCATAGCTTCTTCCAAGCCTTCTCGATGGCGATTTCTCCAAATCTCCCCCGCCAGAGATCTGACGTGCTGCTAGCCAAGCACCGTTGGCGATACCTACCAGTGATACAAGCTTGCACTAGGTACCAAGCAGATAGTGCAGTATGAGCTCTTCCAAGGATGTGATTCATCGCGCAGTACAAATAGCCGGTTCAGACCCAGCTACTTCTCGTCTACTCCGACCGACATGCCCTATCTTAATATCGAGTCTGCTCTGAGCTCTGAGCAAGGCTTTGTTTTACCATAGCTCGCTTAATTGGACCGTAGTCGCCCGTCATGGGACACTCAACTTCTGTATCTTGCCTCATCTATGGCCTAGTCCTCTTCCAGTCCACGGCCCTAGCCATTGAACCTCCTCGGGAACCCTACGCGCCTTCTAGTCATGGCAAGAAAATCTTGACATGGAACGAGACATTCGTCAGTAGTCCGTTTCGCACGAGCAGCATCTCCGTCAGCTGGTTGTCGGGAGGAGAGGACGGACAGTATGTGAGTATTGAATACCAGGCGACTCATAAATCTCGACATCGTGCCGGTTCCGGATTGACAATTATCAAATTTTCGTCTTTCGTGCACTTCGAACACACTCGATATAATCAAGCCGGATAGCAAGGGTAATGAACTAACTCTAGTAATTAAAGATCTACCAAGCTGATGACGGCGCCTTAATACTCGAGAATTTCATTACCGGGGAATCTTCACCATTTGTCTCTGCCGATTTGATCCCCGAGGGAGTACATGAATACTGGATTCACTCAGATCTGTCCAGGGTGCTCTTCGCTACCAATTACACCAAGCAGTACCGCCACTCGTATTTCGCGGACTATTCAATCTTAGACCTTGCTTCGGCGACAGTCACTCCGCTAGTTGACGACCAGGTCGGTGACATCCAGTATGCCGAGTTCGCTCCTATCGGCGATGCTATCGCATTTGTACGCGGAAACAATCTCTTCTTGAGCTCAAATAGCACTATCTCGCAAATCACGAATGATGGCTCGCCAGATCAGTTCAACGGAGTCCCTGATTGGGTGTATGAAGAGGAGATCTTCGGTACGCGCTCAGCTATCTGGTGGTCGCCTGACGGCCAAAAGCTCGCGTATCTCGGGTTCAACGAGACCGGTGTTGAGACTTTCACCGTTCCGTATTTCATGGACAACATGAAGATCGCCCCTGTCTATCCCACTAATCTCGATTTGCGCTACCCTAAAGTTGGCACTAAGAATCCGACCGTCAGCTTGACCCTACTCACGGTCGGGAGCAACGACAAGGTCGCCGTTCCTTTAGACGCATTTGCCGAAGACGATTTGATCATTGGCGAAATTGCATGGGTCACAGACAGCCACGACAGCTTCATCTATACTGCATTCAACCGGGTACAGGATCTGTCTAAGCATGTACGCGTTGACGTCGGCGATGATGTTACCACAGAGGTTGTGCGAGAACGCGACGGCACAGATGGATGGCTCGATAACGCCATCGCTATTCAATACGTCGGTCCCATTAACGGAACGAACAATACATACTACGTTGATCTTTCCGATGAGTCTGGTTGGATGCACATCTACTTATACGCTGCTGACGGCTCAAGTGTTAAGCCACTTACAAGCGGTAACTGGGAAGTCGTGAGCATTCTCAAGGTTGATACGGCCCGTGAATTGATCTACTACACTTCGACCGAACACGATAGTACAGAAAGGCACATCTACAGCGTCTCTTACTCCAGTGGTGAGAAGAAGGCTATTGTGGACGATAAAGTGGCCGCTTCGTGGAGCGCTTCTTTCTCTTCAGGCGGTGGCTATTATATCCTCAGCTACCGCGGTCCCGATGTACCATACCAAGAATTATACGCTGTCAACGATACCACGACGCCAATCCGAACCGTCTCCTCAAACGAAGCTCTCGAGACCAAGCTCAAGGAGTACAACCTCCCGAAGACGACTTTCTTCAAGCTCAAACATCCTGATGGATATACCATGGATGTGAAAGAAGTTCTCCCGCCGAACTTCGACCCCCGGAAAAAGTACCCAGTCCTATTCACGCCCTACGGCGGCCCAGGCGCCCAAGAAGTCAGCAAGCAGTTCTCTGCGCCCGACTGGAACGCGTACATCTCATCGGACCCCGAACTCTCGTACATCACCTACACCGTCGACAACCGGGGCTCGGGGTACCAAGGGCGGGCCTACCGCTCTGTCGTCGCGTCTCACCTCGGAGAATTCGAGGCCCAAGACCAGATCTGGGCGGCGCGGGAACTGTCCCGGCGGAACTCGTTCATTGACAGGCGACACGTCGGCATCTTCGGGTGGTCGTACGGGGGGTATCTAAGTTCCAAGGTCGTGGAGGCGGACTCCGGCGTGTTCACGCTGGGCCTGATTGTCGCCCCGGTGAGCGACTGGCGCTTCTACGACAGCATGTACACCGAGCGGTACATGAAGACGTCGCAGATGAATCCGGATGGGTACGCGAAGACGGCCGTCAGGAACGCTGCTGGGTTCAAGAATATTGCTGGAGGCGTTGTGATCATGCACGGTGTTGGCGATGATAATGTTCACTACCAGAACACCGCTGCGCTGATTGATTTACTGGTTGGGGCTGGCGTCCCGCCGTCAAAGATGCAGTGGCGCTCGTACACGGATTCCGATCACTCGATTAATTATAATGGCGCTTATGCGTACCTGTTTAAGGAGTTGACGCAGTTGCTGTTTCAGGAGAAACGTCGGGGTGAGGATGTGGTTACGCATCAGTGGACGAGGAAGGCGGCTACTAGGAGAAATTACTGAGTTACTTATTCGATGAATAGTACTACCTGCTGCATCGTTTAATACTCGTGGTGTAAACAATGAATGGCGTATAATGTAATCAATATTATTTGCCTAAGATGTTTTCGCAGCGACATCGAGCAGCGACGAGTGACCGCCCACGACAGGCGTGCATGCGTTCTATCCCTAGCGAGGATGTATACTAGGAGTGCCCACATAGGCAATACGGTTCTCAGCAGGTAGTAGCTCCCTACTAAACTTACATCCTTAGTATCGTACGCATGGGCGTCACATCATCTTCCTTCCACAAAGTTAGTTTTTCACCCACTGCTGTTAATATCATGCTTGTATGTTGCCGTTGAATATGGCCCGAAGCATTATTATCTCTTGCACATCGATACTTGGAGTTATTACAC
Source organism: Nemania sp. FL0916 (assembly GCA_022578715.1). NCBI lineage: Eukaryota > Fungi > Ascomycota > Sordariomycetes > Xylariales > Xylariaceae > Nemania > Nemania sp. FL0916. Next base: position 106,759 of record MU390276.1, read on the forward strand.
TTGGAGAAGCCAACACCTCATCAGCACGGCCCCAGCCTGGCTTCGAAGTATTGGGTAGCAGTCTCAAAGGCTGCGCCTCATGCAGCCGAAATCTCACACGCGGGGGCGGGGGGCAGCTGGCGTAGACCCCGCGTCTCTTTGCACCCTCACGATGTGTATCCCTTCTCATTGTATTCGATGGGCATCAGGAAGATAACTTGACGCCCACTAGTACTGAGCCAACAGACACTTCGTAATCTCTCTTTCACCCTATAGTGGTCGGCATGTTTTCACGATCGTCAGCTCAATCAAGCACAACGCCGCTCTCACAAGACGCCGAGGCACGTGAACATGGTATTTTACCACGGATGCGGACATTGCGCGATGACCCTCAGCAAGGCAATCGGATGCGTCAGCAGCAGTCCTTTTATGGAGTAATAAGCGACGAAAGAATAAATAATTCGGGATGCGAGAATGAGCCACCTAATCTAGCAGGACGTAGTACCAGCGCCCGCGAAAACAAGCGCATCCTTTCGCTAAGGGGGAGAGAAGAGTACTCGAGCAGGTTAGATTCAAGAAATACACAGCAATGTGAACATGAAAAAGTTCGCGATTCGAAATCCAGCAGTGTAACTAGTCCTCCCGCGATATCGCCGCTGTTCCCTACGCCGAGAACGGCATCAATGGCCCAAGCTCTGTTGACGCTATATCTCGCGAGCCACGCCCAGCAGTTGCGAATGCTGTCTCAAAGCTGCCACAACGCCGGTCTTTACCATGGCAAGACGGCAGCAATACTCCTCGAAAGCGAAGATCACGGAGATCACAAGTCGCATTAGAAACGTAAGTACGCAAAGGTCTCGCTCGACTGGCTCACTCGATTTCGCCGAAGCTGAGTTATTTAGCAGGAGGCGACTACGATGCTGTATTCATAGTCAAGACAACGATTATACCAATCGCGCCAACGAATGTTCCACTTCTATATCAACTGGCAACGCGATTAACTTTGCAGTGGCTAGTACACAGGATAAGACCGCAAAAGCAGGGGGCATGTCGCTGAAGCGCATCAGGCTCATCAGGTTTCTCCCCGGACCAGACCCCGATTCACAAGGCAAGACCGGAGCTCATATTAGTGATCGGACCGTACAAGAACGGCGACGAATTCAAGAGAGTGAAACGACTTGCTCCCAGATCAACATAAACCTAGAAGAATTCTCAGTGGAGTGCGCACCGTCATTTATCGCACTGTCATATGCTTGGGGCACCGACACCGCAGGTATATGCATCCGGGTCAATTGCAAGCCATTCATGATCCGCGAGAATCTGGCAATGGCATTAAGGCAACTTCAGGTATTGTGTCCTGAGGCATACATTTGGACCGACGCTATCTGTATTGACCAGTCTGACAAGGCGGAAAAATCACACACTGTACAGCACATGGGGCAAATCTTCAGGGCAGCTCAGACGGTGTACGCGTGGTTGGGGCCGGCTGATCCCGGAGAACAGGATGCTGGCGACTCCAGTGATGCGTTATGGGACCTCTTGGAAGACCTTGGGTACCTAGTGCAGGATACAACCAACTATAACGGACGTGAAACCAACCTATACTTCGAAATTGAAACCGTAGTCGACAATCTGCTGGCCGAACTAAACAGAAGAGCAGCACTACCACCAGCAGAAGGTGGAATTTCCACAGTAGCATTCGTTAGGTTCATGCGTCGCGTGTACTGGCAGCGCATTTGGGTGCTGCAAGAAGTTTGTCTGGCACGAGAGCTGATTTTCTGCTGCGGGACTAAGACGATGGCGTCCAAGGTGCTCGCTGGGGGGCTAATGCTCCTTTATGCATACTGTGTGCGCATGCTAGCGGACGATGTGAATATGCCAATAACTAAAAGAGCAGACATATCTACCGCAGTCCACTGCGATGAAGCACACCTTATGCTCCAGCTCACGATCGGCCAAAAGAAATTGCCCCCGCTGCGCGACCTTATGGCTCGATACTGGATTAAGGAGCTCCCACGTGGTATGCAGTCGACCGATGCACGAGACATGATATACGGACTTCTGGGCTTCGCTACTAATGCTGAGAAGCGCTCAATCAGAGCGGACTACACAAAATCCGTACAGGAAGTGTTCCGCGACGCGGTGCGGGAGCTGCTGCAGCAGCACGGCTGGGCGGATTTGCTTGCATGGGCGCAGCCGGCACAAAAGTGCATTTCTGGACTCCCTAGCTGGACACCAGACTTCCAGAGCACCATACATATGCCTATGTGCAGCCGAGGGCAGGTGTTGCCGTCTCTGCCCCAATTCTGCGCCGCTGCGAATCTGCGGACAACGACCCGTACCGGCGACATCCATGGGGCGTGGAACCTGCGCTGGCAAGGCGTGGTAGTGGATACAATAGACGAGCTCGGTTCGTTATGGTACCCAAGGCATGAAATCGGGGAAGTTCACAGAGATCAGAAAGCATCGGGACCGCTGCCGCCATTGTCTAGTCGCGCGGACATTTTCGGACATATCTCTGAGGCAAAGAGGTTGGCAGAAAAATCGATTGCCTCACATCCAAGCCCGCCGCGTGGTATACCTGACGACGAATTGAAACGCCTTGAGGCTGTTTGGTGCGTTCCATGTGCGGACCAGTTATCCACGAACTATGAATTTATTCGTGGAGGTGCTCGAATCCAAAGTGCATATTTGGCGGCCTTAACGCCAATGATCAGGGATGAGGCAAGGCCATATCTTAATGCAATGATGGCGTGGGTGAACAAGAGGGTAGCTTTAAGCACCCACGGCTACGTTGGGCTCGTACCAGGCGATACGCAGAAAGATGATGTGATAGTTCTCTTGCAGAATTGTAGTGCGCCATATATCCTCAGGAGGCGGTCTGGGTCAGAGTCTTATGAACTTGTAGGCGAGGCTTACATTTGGGGCATTATGGACGGAGAGTATGTCCCTGAGGATGGAGAGGAGGTTATTTTTGATATTATATGAGCGATTGGTTATTGGGAGTTTGGTACCGGATTTTACTTGGTTTTCTATTGGGGTCGCTATAGGGGCTCTATGGTTCTTTTTGGATGAAGCTGGGCATGATTCATGAAACATGGCGCAGAGCTTACACCTGGAATGTAAAATAAGGATGGGTTGCTTCTGACATTTTGTTTTGGAGTCCTTATATCGCTAGCTAGGCTTCTTTTCTTCTTATGGGCGAAGATGATGTGAAGCGTACGGTGCGTCTAAATCTTCTTTCGATATTATTTTCAAGATTTCTATAGATATCTAATAATTTGAGCGTGGAACACTATATCACACGATGTTACATGTTGGCACTCGATGTTGTGGAAATCACTAGTTTGATTCTCTTGTTGCATCGGCAATTAGTGTGAATATCAACCACGACAGCGGCTTAGAGTTATTGTTAAGATAATTTCAGCTCCAAGTAGGTAATGGGCACCTACTTTACTGTATTACGAAGTGAAACATACTCAAGATTCGATTGTTATCGGGCCATTTTCAGGGATGAGCATGTTGGTTATTAATGAGCCTATCGTACAGCGCCAACGGCTGCGAAACGGTTCGGAGCAAATCTATTATCTCCCTCGATTGGAAAATAGGCTCCCTAAGCGTTTTTGAAGTCTACTGATCGTCTCACTGCCCCAAGGAGAACTTTCAGAAGCCCATCAGGCGACAGTTCTCCAGGTTTCCCCGTCCACGTTGTCATGTCAACCATATCCCTGACGCCCTTTTCCTTCCAGATTTGGTCATCAATGAACCGAACCGTAGCACTGTCTACCTCGCGGCCACCATCGCCTACGCGGAAGAATTGCACTCCGACCTGATACTGCGGCGCCCCAAGTTTATCAAGCCTTCTTGCAGTCCGCGTGATTGCGTCGAACTTGAACTGATCTGAATACCACTGCATATCCGTGATGACGATGATATTCAGCGGAATCAATAACTTCCTGCCGCGAGTCTCAGCATGAAGGAGCGCAAATGAGCTCATGTAGTCTCCTAAGATTGATCCCAGACGTGTATCCATAGAGTATCTGCCCTTCGGCTTCACGCAGTGATAGATCCCGGCTACGTTGTCATGCATGTCGATCATGCCCTTCATCAGGCCGATGTTCTTATACCCGCTGCGGCCCGTGAAGAAGTACCCATGGGCCCGGTAATTGACGAACTCGATATCGATCCCGTCGGGGTCGTGCTCGATGCACACGGGCGCGAGGATTCGAAGAATGTCCCAGACTTCGTCCCAGCAGTGCTGCATCGACGCCGAGTCGTCGATAAGGAATAGCGTGTTTAGATGTTTCAGTGCGGCGTATGGATCGTCGAGCTTGCCGATGTTGTTCAGGTATGAGACTTTGTTGCTGCGCTGCGGTGGTGCTTGGTTCCATGTTGGTTCTGGCGGACCGCCTGGGATCGTTGCTTCTAGCGGATATGGGAGTCCTAGAATATGTTGAGTCTTTTATCCCTGCACGATGATTACTTTTTGTCAGGATACGAACCGTGGTTATCACAACTGCTCGGCGCCATTTTTCTTCCTTTCTACGAGCGTATATTCTCGTTGCTGTCAATTGCTTTCAGCATTCCGAGGCTTGTTGCATATTGTAGAAAGCATCAAACAAGATTATGCTGCCCTGCTTTTTTCTAGTCGAAGAAAGCGAGTGGGCTGCTCCTCTTTATTCAACAAGTGTTACCTATCACTGAGCAAGGAATGTAGCTGACGGACGGTGCTGTTACGGGTCAGTTTGTCAATATGATAGGGGAGCTATCTCTTTGACAAGAGCACCACACAGAGATATCCCGAGAGGTTACACAACACTTGATAAAGCTGATTGGTCACACTTAAGTGCCTTGGGGTGATATAATTACAATGCGAATATGGTAGATTATAATTATCAGTTTTTGAGAATGATGAAACTGCTACCTACGCCTACCATTGTGAGCGGTTACATAGTGGCTCCCTGATGGTAAGGGCAAAATGATAGTGTCGGGGCAGGACAGAATTGGCGACGCATCCACTCCGTACGAAATAAGATCAACTGAGAAATCTGTCTCCAACCGTGTATCGGTGTTTAGTCAAGTAGAAATGGCGCGGCTATCCCTACTAATGATCGAACAACGCGACTTCCTAGCGCGCGCCGCAGAGCGGCACTAAGATACAACTTCTAGACAGGGAAGTAGCTATCTACGTAGCCAAGTAACAAGCATATAAGTTCTAATAATCCGTGCTCCCTTCAACAGACCTTCCGCTCGTACCTACTTTAAATGGTCGTGGTAAAGTAGTCGCCAGGAAAACAGTATGACCAAGACTCGGCCCTCGGCTACCTTATCAAGGTAAAGGTTTTCCAGTCAAGGGACAGTAAACTTGTCTTAGATCTTTGATTCTGTTTTCGGGGGCTGTATAATTATTCGAACTCCACCTGCGTCATTGTTGCTGACTTTTCTTTTTTTTTAATTCTGTACTATGGTATGGGATGTCTCACTTGGTCAGCACCACAGCCGTTTATATAATTCAAGTTAAATCATTCCGTGTTATTTTTTTTAAAAAAAATAAATGTACCGAAAATCACGATACATAGAGCAGACTACGGAGTCAAGCTGGCTAGCCAACAATCGCGAACAGCTAGAGCCTGTCGCTCGGCTCTGCTGATTCCAGCTACTCGGGTAGGATCTAAAGTTCGTAGTAATTTCAGCGATAGTTGACTCCACCTTAATCAACCTGGACTCGGTACTTGATATAGGGTGAGTGGTAACACATGGCCTGGTAATAGTTTCATTGTGTGAACGCCAGGAAGGGTAAGATCATGATGAGAGTAATAATGGGTATGTACTTCTGAGGTTCAACCAGTTTTCCAAGATGCTTTAAACATCCTGATTATATTAGTTACAACGGTAAAGGTAAGTTTAGGGAGTATCTGAGACAGCTTTTCGAAATGTTGCGATTGAGATAATTCTCAGTTGCATTGTTACCTCGGTCGTCTACACAGGTAATCCGGCATGGGTTGAGAGCAGCAATGCCCCTCGTGTGAAATGAGCAACTTGACTAGGCAGAACTGGGACAAGCGGCTGTATTTATAAGAGGGGCTTAGGTTAACGAATAATTACGGTACTGTACGAAGTACTAAGACCTACGGTAGAATATGAATACCGTAGGTACGAAGTATGTACCTAGGTATTAGGTAGGTGGAGATTTGTTTACTCAAGTCGCCGCTAAAACGCACTATGTGAGCTTCTGCTTCAGCCCCAACTACCTAAGGAACTTTTTAATCTGTCTACTTCCACCATCACTTTCTAACTAAACACCTAACAAATCTACCCTTCCTACTTCTCAGTGAATTCTTCCGTCTAGATACCTACCTACTACATACAGACCCCGACCCAACACCACCGAAATGGCAAGCCCCAACCAACAAGCACTGCCTATCGGCTTGTGTAAGCAATGCCATCTGCCATTCGTGGTTGACGGGCCTCCGTTGGAGATCGGGTGGATCGCCGACCATATCTAGGAAGCTATGGTGGTGACGGCCTTCTCGTAAGACTTCCCTATCCCGATCGTGTGACAACTGCTTATCTCTTTCATACATCACAGGGCGAAAGAAATGTCAAAAATGGCACTCGATCAGCAATTGAATGAAGAGCTAGTACGAGGCCCAGCTGCCGTATTCGAGGCGTGCGGTCTATCAATCTACGATGACGCCATTCTCGACCACGAAATCACCAGTCCTGTGGACGAAGACGTTTTACGCGATGATATTCATGAAGCTGCCCGAAAGCTGAAACAACAGGCAGAAGAACGTCACGTCGATTTGCCTCGTTTATATGCGGACTTCCTGGCTGCATTTTTGACTCAAAGACAGCAGATTGAGATGATCTTTGTGCACACCGGTGTAGCTCTGCGTGAGCATAGATTTCCTCTGGATCTTGGGTGGGTGGAAGTTCAAAAGGCCATGGCGTGGATGAACCAACGTCCTGTGTCCGACTATGATGATTTAGACCTTCTGATCATCCGCTCGGGAACTCGTCTTGATCTGCGTCGGATTGCACCTCCACTCTTCGTTCCTGCGAGATTCGAAGCTTATATCGAAACTACATTTTGGATGCTGCTAGTGATGATGGACGCCATGTTCAGTTCAGAATGGGGTTTGGCGGCGTGCCGGAATTATAATGTACCCCGGCATCGCTGCTCCCCACTTCATCAGCGATGGCCGGTCGACCACATCCGTCTTCCGTTGCTCTCCATTCTTCTCGGCTAAAACGAGCGAAGCACATGCATCCTTCCCAGCTACGATATTCCATTGCTGCTATGGCTCCTCCTCTGCCTTTGTGGCCAATCATCCGTATGGCAGTCCCGGATTACCCCACCTTTTCGGCTAGGCCCCCACTTCGTTGAGCAGTCGCGATGTCATAATCCTGCTTCATTTGGCAGTCACGACTACACCAAAGTTCCGCCTTAACCCACCCACCACCCTGTTTCGAACCAATCAATCGGTCAACGCGCCAGTCAATCAATTTACGCACCAGTCAATCTACGCGCCAGCAGCCCTGACGGCTTCGTTGACCTGTCTCCTGTTTCTACCCTGGTCCCTTTGAGTACGCTCTCCCATACAGTTTCTATACGCAACCGTCTGGATCGCAAATATGGAAGAACAGCAACAATAGCTCACGGCACAGCACGCACCCGACCCGTCTCTCATTTTTTTAATTTGAGAATGCTCTCTTATATAGATATTACTCGCACTCGTTCAGCTCGCAAATATGGAAAAGTAGCTCGTCATACTGCAAGCCCACAGACCTCGTCCAGTTCTCTTTGACCAACCTGTTCACCCACAAACACAAGCTTCGGTCAATACATCTAGCCTTAGTCAATACGTCTGCAAGATGAATACACCTCCCGGACTTCTTTAAAAAATTACACTATATTGTCAAGACAAGCGTTCTCTCTGTCGACAAACAGGTCCAAGATCCGGTACAGCTCGCGGCCAAACTATGGAACAAGATTGACGGATTCGAGGAATTCATAAGCCTTTTGTCCAGACCAATCTACGGATCCATGCCCTCTCCTGCCATACAACACCTATACAATCAATGCCACTGCACTCATGGGTTTGGGAACTAAAGAGCTTGGTTCGTTTGGTATGTATGGAGGTTGGGATCATTTGGCGACCAAGATCCTGGAATGGGATCGAATTGTTCGTCCATGAAGAGCCCTTCCGTCAATTCAATCAGGGCACTTAAGAGTCAATTGGCAGTACTAGATACTAGGGAAGATGGCTCTTGTTATCTCGAGCTTGGCAATTGGGAGACTTGTTTCAGCGATGATTCAACTGACAAGAGGAGAATACAAAAGCTTGACCGCGGCATCTAGGTTATTACTGGAGGCTCGGATGTTATTACCCACGTACCGTATGCAGGAAACGTCAAAATAATGACCATCGGATCAATGTGTAGCGCTACAGATAATGGATAGCACCCTAGAGTCTCGCTTTCTACAGCATGTACGCAGTAAAACCATCGCATCCTACAGCGAGAAACTGGCCAGCGGGATGCTGGTACCCCGACCCCAGGTAAGTCACACTGGAAGCAGAAACCCGTGCGCGCCGTTGAGGACAATGCCCATTGCTTCCGCAACGGGTATTTCTTTTTCTGATACAGCTTGTATAAGAGCATATAATCGGCAGGCCGCGCCAGCCGAGGGCCATAAGTCCCGCTTATAGATGACGGCATGTCCGCGAGAGTGAAGCGTAGTCGATTGGTTCACGCACACAACGGCTGAGACGAACCACAAGTATCGCACGCCAGATGAGGACTATTGATGAGACCCGAAGCGGTGTGGTGTTTGGTAGCAAGCGGGGGGGAAAGAGACGACAGCTGCAGACAGTGACGACTTGGCCTACTGTGTCGATTTACACCGAACATAACCGCTGCAGCGTGCACGTAACGACTCTTGCATACTGTCTTGCACAGCATAGTAGTACTGTATTCACGCACATAGATGAACAGGTACTCGAAGTAAGGATGATTGGAACTGTGTGGCTATTAGTCACTAATATTGCCAAATGGATCCAAAGTAACGTTGGGCATGTGGCCAATGAAATCACAGATGATTATTGTTTTGACGTAAAGCCCACGCTGAAACATACATGCAAGTCGATCATGTTTTCATTTCTGGACTAGGTCCCGCGTACCATGCACACTACTAAATGCGGGAGATCGGCTCATGGATATCAAGCCTCTTGTCTTGGCTCGACCTATCCCCGGCCGATTGGCTTTCACTATTGCCTGCAAGGTTCAGCCACGTTTCTCTCCATGTCGAGGCTTTCTCTAGTTCATCAACATAGAAACATCAGGATATGAAGAAGCGATTCGACAAAATACCCATGTTCTCTCAAGACCCACGAACAGTCAAGGGCATATGTTGGGAAATGCCAATCGGAATCGCCTGCTGCAGAATACTATCAAGAACCCCAATAGCAAATCAGCCACGAGGTGTGACAGCTTCCCGGAATTTTCAGCCGTATTCATGGCCAGTGAAAAGAGATCGATTTTCAACAAGTAGTCGAATGTGGTTTCTCGCATGCGACTAGCATCCATCATACATGCCACCAATGCAGGCTGAAGTGATACTGTGCGCCCTACACAATGGAAGAACGACCTTTTCGTTTCCGTAGCACGTACACAAACGGATGATGATGCGCTTGGATTGGAGAAGCCTATTCGGACCGCTACTATCGAGTTATCACCGTCGTGCTAGCTCGTAAACGGACATATTCAATGCCAATCGTGAAGCTGGGAAGCAAAATTCGTGACTAGTCCACCTGAAGAGGCCAGCTTTCGAGCAACTCACCGGAGATGCCATATCCTGGGTCATCGACCTTGCGTCAATGATGTGATGAGATGGTGATACATACTCGGGTTCATGACAGTCGGCTGTCAAAGTTGCTCATATCAGACGTACATACGCTCCCCGCACTGCAAGCCACACACGGATGCATTGCTTCATATCCATGCTAAACCACTCAATCACGCCTCGATATCAATGAAATACGAGTCACAAGATGTGATCGAAAATGACTTGGCGTGTGCCGTGGCGAGCTGAATATCTAGCGCCCAGGCATGTGCTTCTGCTCCGTTCTCTGAACAGGATGTATTACCATTCGAGTGCTATATAAGTCGCACGACCATCCTGACGAGGTCTATCTTGACATGCCTCATTGTTTCAAAGCGAATCACATACTAACAACGAGATGGTTAATAACAGAATGGACAAAGGGCTTAGCTCTACTCTCGGAGCTGCCCAGCGTGGCCTTCCCCTACGACCCCTATTCGGGCACATGTTAACCATATACCTGAACAACGATGACAAGGACACACAGAAAGGTATTGTTCAGATCATTCAAGACTTGGATAAGAATATAATCCCAGAGTTTAATGACTCTGCTTTTATCGTCGGCTTTTCTCCTGCTCTTTGGGGTAAATGGACCGAACGAATCATCAAGATTCAAACCGAAGTGCTCGATGGTGATGACGATCACTTCATGAACACTCTGGGAGATGTCATGATTTACGTCAAGTCTCGCCAGAAGACGGCCCCAGAGGAAATTGTCGCAAAATTTCTTCGGAAGCTAGAACCACTCGCCAAACGCATTGACGCCACCCCGATGGGCAAGCGTCCGGACGCCCGCGTTATGGGCGGCCGTTACGTTGACCACATCAGCAATCCCAACGACCCTATCAGTCTAGCCGAAGACATCCTGGTCAACAGCACCGGAATTGACCACGGCGCCAGTTATGCATTCACACAGAAATTTGTCTTCGACTGGCTCGATCTCAACTCGCAATCCGGCGACGCTCTAGACTCCGTCATTGGGCGGCGGCCAAACGGCGAGATCATTTCCCAGCAGGCTTCCAAAGCCGCCAATGCCCATATCCACCGCGCGCATACTCTGGACAAGAATCGCGACCAGAGGAAACTGATGCGTCAAGCCCTCCCGTACCACGAGTCGAACGGCCACGCTAGTCGTGAAGAGGGCATGATGTTCGTGGCCCTCGCCAACGACCAGGGCCGGTTCGAGGAAATTCTGAAGAACATGCTGGGACCTCAGCCGAAGAGGCCCCTCGACCGGCTGCTGGATTTCGTCCAAGGGCAGGGCGGCAGTTATTGGTACGTTCCATCAGCTCGCGAGCTCGGAATCTCCGGGGTCGTACCCGGAGATGACACCTACGAAGATCCGCACTGGAGGATCCAAAGCAAGAACCAGTATTTGTTCTACAACACGCAAGACTATATGCACCGGATGGCAGAGGGCAAGTATGAGACAGGTGATCAGCCCAGTGTTCGAACCCTGAGCCTCCTTTCGCGAACATTCAATCACTGGCGTGATGGCTGGATGAAGGGTGAACACTTCCCACGCCTCAAACACCTCAAAGACTTGTTGGACATTGTTGATAAAAAGGAGGTACCGAAATCAATTCTCGAACGAAAAGGGCTCGCAAATCTCGCAACTCTTAAATTCCTTCTCTCTTCACCAGACTCCGATATTGCACAAAACACTGGCTTAGTCCGCATATCAGCCAAGGAGCTGATTGTCGGCGCCATCCCCGACTTCACTCTGGGCAGAGGAAAGGAGGTTGTTCCGTACCTTGACGCGGACGAAACCATGGCCGCATGGCTCAAGTGCCAACTCAATGAGTGGGCTGCTATGGGACACATCGTACCCAACTTCCAAACCATCGTGGACAAGGGACTAGGAGCCATGATTACAGATTTCGACAAGCGGGCTGCAGAGGCCGCCAAACAAGAATCCGGCGCCGAGACAGCATCGTTTTTCATCTCCGCTAGCGACTCATTCAAAGGAGTCCAAGAGTACTTCAAGAACTGGGCGACGATCGCGGGCAAAGCGGCCAGTGATACCACCGACCTCGACGACCAAGCAAACATGCTCGACGTCAAGGATCGCATGCAGCGTCTCGCGACCGATGCTCCCACCAGCTTCCAAGACGCAGTACAGCTCATATTCTCATTCCACTCCTGCCTGCATCTCGTCGGCGAGCTCACCGCCTTCGGGCGCATCGACCAGATTCTCTGGCCCTTCCTCGAGAAGGATCTGGTAGATGGGTCCATCACCCCCGAACGTGCGCAGGAGATCGTAGACTGCCTCTGGATCAAGATCGGCGAGAACGCCTTCGTCAACCGCGCCTTCATCTACGACTACCGCAGCTACGGCACCACGTCCGTCAGCGGTCTCGGCGGGAATTTCCCCCAGGGCGGTGGTATCAATCAGTGGGTGCAGCAAGTCACCGTGGGCGGCTACAAGCCCACGGACGAGGAGAAGCCCGTAGGCGGCGCCAACCTCGTCACTCTCCTATGTCTCCGAGCAGCGCGGCGTATCCCCGTCAACGCGCCCAGTCTGTCACTGCGCACATACAAGGGGATGCCGAAAGAATACCTCGAAGAGGCGGCGGCGTCGATTTTAGCCGGCGGGGCGCACCCGGTCTTGTACAACGACGACAAGCTGTGCGAGGGGCTGTACCGGTCCAGCGGGCTGGTGACGCGGGCGTGGTCGCGCGACTACGCGGCCGACGGGTGCTACGAGCCCATGCTGACGGGCGCGTCGGAGTTCACCTTCGGCAACGTCGAGCTCATGGCCGCGCTCGAGCAGGCCCTGAACCAAGGGTCGACCTACGGCGCCGCGGGGTCTGTCCATCTCCGCGGCATGAAGCAGACCTTCCGCTCGCCGCCCGCGGGCCAGATCAAGACTTTTGAGGATTTGAAGGTCATCTTCCTCGAGCAGCTCAATTGGCTCATCACGCGGGTTTATGCGGGCGTTTTTACTGCGTATGGGAATTACGAGGGTATCTGCCCCTCGCCTATGCTCTCTGGAATCCTTGATGGGTGCGTTGAATCGGGACGCGATCTCACGGCTGGTGGTGCGAAGTTCCATATGGGTACGTATCCCTTTCTTTGATTCATTCTCTTGCGAATTATTGTCCTCATATGATAATCGCATTTTACTCCCCTCCGTCTCCATACGAAGTCTAACAGTCCCATTCCAGTCGCACCTCTCTGCATCGGCGTAGCCAACTGCATCGACTCTCTGTACGCAATCAAGAAACTCGTCTACGACACCGAGTCCGCGCGCGTAACCCTGCCCGAGCTCGTGCGCTGTCTAATCTGCGACTGGGGGTACAACATGATCGAGCCATACCAAGACAAGAGTCTCGGGCCGGCCAACGCCGCCGCGAACGCAGTCCGGTACCAAGAACTCCGCGACGTGGCTCTCGAACTCCCCAAATGGGCCAGCGGCGACCGCGACGACGAGGTCAAGGAGCTTGGGAAATGGATGATCGACAGCATGGTGCAGCTGTGCGTGGACGCGGTCAAAAACCCCTCCCCGGCCCTGAAGCCGCTGATCGATCGCGTCTACGACAAATATGGCCCGGAATTCGAGTTCATTATTACGCCTGGCATAGGCACGTTCGAGGGGTTCGTGGGCGACGGCCTCGCGTACGGCGCCTCGGCCGACGGGCGCCGCAGCGCCATGCCCATCGCCTCCGACATGTCGCCCGTCCCGGCGCCGCAGGATCTCCCTGCCGCCCCGGCGCATCGCAATATATACGACGCCATGAGTAGTTACAAGAACGATGGCGTCGAGATCGGGATTTCGAACGCTGCGCCCGTGGATATGAATATCCCGGAAGACTTCCCGCTGAAAGACCTTACGAAATTCGTCACTGCGTTCTCCGAGGGCACTGTGGGTGGGAATTTGATCACGCTGTCGTGCGCGGATCTGGATACGTACAAGAAGGCGTCGGAGGACCCGGAGAAATATAATCTCCTGCGCGTGCGCATGGGCGGTTGGTCGGAGTTCTACCCGACTATGTTCCCTGATTACCAAGAGCAGCAGCAGCGCAGGCAGTATTTTGAACCGTCGAGGGAAGACTGTGACTGTTGATTGACGGTATGAGTTATGAATATCATCTCATTTTGTATGTAATAAAACGGAAATCTCGTGATCTAGTTTGTTTAAGTATATGAAAATGACTGTCCAGATTGTAATGAGGATGAGACAGTTCGCAGGATCTTTAGCGGGCGAACAGAGATGGTGTCGAAACTACAGCGCAGTGCGTCCCCTAAGGAGCCTGTAACGATTCACTGCATGGTTCCTTCTTGGCGACTTTACCAAAGTGCCTTGGTAGACACCGTGCAACTCCTTTCATTCGAACTGTCACAGCAGTATGGACTACCGTACTCATTTGATCTTAATATTTCTTATTGGACATCAGTCATAGAACACTGCTTGTGTGATCTATGAACATTATATGATGATTTGTTCTGGCTACATGATGATCATTTAGCCTTGTCCATTCAATCCTAGAACTCCTGTAGACCGTGTACTCAGTGTCATTTAGCAGACACCGCTGGGGATAGCGTTGCTTCCCACACGGTTCTTCGAAGATCCGTAAGCGGCGCCCGAGCCAAGGCCACGCTTAGCAAAGGCGGTCCAGATCTCGCACTGGTTGTCGCCGCCAGTCAGGTTGGTGTCCGCGTCCAAGATGGCGTCACGGGCCTGGATGAAGTTGGGGTTGCAGGGTTGGCTATTAACTAATCAGTAACAAGATCCTCTCTTCTCCAGCATTACGGCTTGTTATAATGAGACATTCACAGTCTCGAGGAGTAGGAACAGGAAATACTTACAGAGCCATGCCGTCAATGACAAGCTTCATGGCGAGGAACTTGCCATCAGTGGGGATGCCGTTGGAGAAAGTAGGCTTCTGCGCCGTGCTGAGGCCGTACTTGTCGATGAGGTTCCACATGACCTCGTAGAGCATGGTAGCCCAGATCTCGCCGATATCGTGAACCTCGTTGTAGGTGTTGGCAGTTGTGTACATGTAAGGGTTCACGCTAAGCTTGGTCGAGTACAGGTAGTTTCGGATGCCGGCGGGGTTGTTGTAGACCCAGGCACCGAGACTGTAGTCGGTGTTGCGGGTGTCGCCCTGCTTTAGGCGGATGGCCGTGGCCATGAAGTCACCCCAGCCCTCACCCATACCACCAGCTTCAGTGGTCTGAAGACAGTTGGTGTTGGCAGGTCCACCAGTCAAACGGTTCGAGACTATGTAATACCTCAAATTAGCTGATTGTGTCGCGTGATCAACCTATCCAGTGCGTGGATTACTTACCGCCATGAGTGTATTCGTGAATGATAACACCAGCCTCGAAAGCGCAATCCCTCTGAGGGGTTGAGTAGGTCCATCGGTACATGCGCATGCGACCAGATTGTCCATCCTGCGGAGAATTATGTGTTAGACTTTATATGTATGTCTGAGGATGCTAGGGTTGAGGCACTTACCGGCGGCGTAGCGAAGTTGGCGTTGTTAGTTCCTGAGCCATCCTGAGAGTTGAGAATGACGAAGTCATTTCCCTTGCCACCCTGGCCGTTGTTGTTGGTTTCAAAGTTGCCTGCAGCCTCTGTGAAACCAAGGTCATATAAGACATCGTGATATGTGTTGGCAGTATAGAACAGCTGCGTCACGGATGCGTTTCCATATGATGAAGGGGGAGACCAGCTAGCACTCCAATCATACTCGAAGTCGAGAGTGGAGCTCGATGGCCGGTAGTTGTTCTGCCATGCGGTACCACCGCTGGGGTTGGTCTGAGCGACAGCGTTGTCTAGAGGCACAGGTTAATCTGCGTTCACATATCTTGCAAGCCAG
Organism: Nemania sp. FL0916; assembly: GCA_022578715.1. Taxonomy (NCBI): domain Eukaryota; kingdom Fungi; phylum Ascomycota; class Sordariomycetes; order Xylariales; family Xylariaceae; genus Nemania; species Nemania sp. FL0916. Next base: position 122,449 of record MU390276.1, read on the forward strand.
TTTGAAAACTAAACGACCACGTCTCGAAGTATAATACTTACTTCCACGGGTATCGGTGTACTTTGTTGTTCCGTCACTGAACCAGGTGAATTCAGAGTTCTTGGTGTCCCACGGATCCGTCAAGACGGTACGTGAGCCGACGTCAGGGTCATTGATACCCCAGGGGCTATGCCTGTTAGATGTTTGACTCCCGTTTCATTTTCCGAATAGCGTGACTTACTAGACTCTCAGCTTAGCATCCTGAACCCAGTCCACAACGCCGTGGATGTCGCTGTTGGTCTTAGCGTCAACATACGACAGCAGCCAGTTGTCGAGCACATCAGTTTCAACTCGCCATGTCAGAGCGAGCTCGCCGTTCGACTTGACAAGGTACATTAGGCGAGCCTCGGGGTCTTTCTGGGCCCCTGAAGTCCCCTTGAGAATGAAGGTCTCGGTGCCTTCGGTTGCCTCGGCAGTCGCCTTGCCGGTAACCGGGATGTCAAGCACAGAGGTGGCGCTCTCGAGGGCTTGCGTAGCATCGGAGAAGTCACGCTTACCCAGAGGGCTCTCTGCGGGGATCTCGCCCTGGAAAAATGAATTTCCGTAGGAGAAAACAGTTCCATCAGGGGCAATCTACAATCTCATATAAGCCCGACCAGACTCAAAGTGAAAATTAAAGCGCTAAGGTGAGAGTTGATAGGGCATCTTACGTTAACATTGAAGTCGGCATTGTCGATATCTAAACCGTGCACCGTCTGCTTGAAATTGACATGAGCAATGCCGTTGGTACCAACATAGTGGTCGTCAGCGAGCCGGAAGGATGCGTTGGGGACTACGCTCTTCACGAGCGCGGTAGCGGTTTCGACATAAGTGTCACGCTTGATGGAAAGCAGCTTCGCGTTGGAGGTGGCCGGCACGTTGTGGTACTCAGGGGATTGTGTGATCCTGAACGCGTTCAAATCGACGGCACGTCGACGGACGCCTGGCTTAGCAGCCGCAGTAGGATGGGCAGAAGCGGGCAGAGATGCCCCAAGGAGGCCGAGCAAGACAATGGACCTCATGGTAAGGGATGACAGGTGGGTAATATCCTGAGTCTGAGTCGCGCTGCTGTAGAACAAGCGGGCGTGCCTGACATCCTGAGTCTTGATCTGGTGCCATGACGATGAACTTTATATAAGACTTCCTCGCCAGGCTTGAGTCGGCATGTGTTGCGAAAGGTATTCCAGCTTCCTCTTTCGACTTGACATGCGATATCACTAATACACTGTTATCTAATGCATAACAGAGTATTTCGTCGAAGCGCCCGGCTTGGTGGAGAATATACAACCCAGTTCCTAGACACCAGCCAGAGAGAAAAGAGAATCTGCCTCGCAGCAAGGTGAGTAGTTGGGTAAGCCTGTCTCGCGCCATACGAGCTCCAAAAGGCAAGTGACTATGTCCGTGATAACGATGTTGCGCTATGTGAGGCGGGACAAATATCTCTGCATAATAGTTGGTCAGCGACTCCCAATCCGACTAAAGGACTGGGCCAGTATTCTTGGCGTGGTTGAAGAGGGCGCACCATTATCAACACAGGTTGAACCATTGCTATATGCTCCGCCATACACCTGCCGGACTCGTCCATGTGCGGCTTTGGAGCATCTCGTAGAGCCGCAGCGCAACGGCACGATCTCGAACCCAGCAACATGGCGATCTCATCAATCATTGCAGGGCATACCCGGGTCCGGCGTTGAGAATACAGGGCGACAACTCCGGGCCGTGGCCCGCATCTTGCGAGAATAAATTTAGAATAATACTACACTGCGTTATGTGCATCTCTCATCTCCGAGCTTTGGGCGATGGTAACTTTGCATGTGGAGAAGGTTGTTGCCATGGCACATTCTACTCACGGCCTAGCTTATTCACCGCACCGTGGATAAGGCGAGAGTTCAGCCTTGGCGCTGGAGCCCCTCGCGTCAATTACAACCTTGGCGTGGGAGAGTGTCATGGCGATGACTGGCGGAGAACGCCCCTGGAGCGGCCGACTTGCACAGGATAAGATAATAAGGCAGCATTGCGGTGTCATAAGCCACCCCCAGACCGGTCGATTGATGAGCTGGGCGTGACCACCGTTAGGATCCGACTTCCAGGTCTATGTAAGCGATTAAGCTTTCTCGTCCACCTCTTCGGGGGCATAAGACTCGGATGCAACCTCGAGTTGCGTTCGTGTATAGTACTATTAGTCGTAATTTGCTACCTCTTGCACGTTTGCAGATTCGTGAGCTGGCACAAACTTCGACAGACCTTCCTAGAAGAGAAGGACATCATGTTCGTTATCCAAGCGTGGTAAGTTTCGTCTTCACCTGTGCGCGTACCGTACGCATTACCTACGTTCGCCAATGTTCATCTCCGCCAACTTGGTGATCCAAGACTCGAGACTCGAGGGATAGCGCGCGTGCTCTGCCATCGATTGAACAACTCGACCTGGATACTGCAGGCAGGGATCCCCAGGGCATCGGATAACGGAAACCGATCCTACACAATGCATACGATGCGCAACAATGCAGGTAATTCCCCTGGCATCTGGGTGGCTGCCGATCCTTTGATCGATGCCTGAGCACGCGATAAGTCACCAAATCACCTGCATCGTTCTTCCTACATTTCTATCACGTTGAGAAAGGCAACTCGACGGCCTGATCCTGCATCGGTAGCGGATGCCAACAGTCATGAGAACCAAAACGCCTAGAAAAGGCCAATGAAATCGTTCATGCATCTGATGCCTAGCTTATCAATGATTTCGAATAAGCTCCGAGATCTTCTAGCTGTCTTGGCGGATCATCGTGTTTGTGTCTTGGCTTGTGGCCGGCTCGGTGGCATACTACAGTAGGTGGATGGTCCCTGGAGGCTTGAATAGATGCATGAAGTGAACAAGCGACTGTCACCTGTCTCGGGCCATTCCACTAACATAGATGCCGTATCGGTATCCGATCGTCGCATGAGCGCATGAACCATAGGTAGTCTGCTTAGCGCTTCGATTAATATCGCAGGTCCTCAATAAGTAGGATGTAGGTAGGTATGCAGGGAAGAAATACTAAAAAATTGAAGACAAGAGAAGGATTTAAATTTCCACCATTCATAGCACGTTTTGTCTTCCCCCAGTATCCCTATATCCATTACCTACTACTCAGTCTCGGTTGCTGCATACGTATCGATCCTGCTGAACGGGGTTTCGCACCACTCCGGGCGGTCACCTGCATTAGCCACTAGATATGCGCGAATAGCCAGATCAATGTCATTGACTGTTTTAGAGAGAATGGTCTAATCAGATTGGCTGTGCAGCACTTCCCTGATCCATCACTTTTAGGGACGTTTAAATCGAAGCCGGGGGATTATGCGTATACCCGACATGATAAGTGTGTCCAATCGGATTAGCGAATACTGTTCATATGGAATTTGGAAAAAACTGCCTGGATACATTCCAACTTGATAAATATCTACATTGTCTCATATTTCCCTCTTTCAACTATCGTGCCGAGAAACCTCCCAAAGAGTTGGGTAACAGGCCATCTTGATGCCTAGGAGACCAAGGTGCAATCTACGCGCAGTACGCATCATAGCCGAACGTGTCTTCATAGCACGTTTGCCCAATTTGGCACCAACGAAGATCTTTCTCTAGATTGAAATTGCAGTGAACCTGTCCGTGACCGCGTATTAGTAGATTGAATCATGATTAGGCATATGATTCCAATATTATAGCCCAACTGGCCAACTGACAAGCCAAGGCAAATACCCTAGGGGCACGTGTATGAAGTCACTTACGATAGTCCTGCAATCTCCCGAGCACCTGATTTGGCCTTCCTCAGAGTCGGTGCAGAAGCCGTATACTTTGGGCCCGAACCCCATAATGCAAGCCCTGATGGTCTGCGGGGCGGGGACGGCCACGGAGGCTGAGTCGGACTCGGAGACAGGGATCCCGAGAACCCGAGTTGCGGTTGCGACACGGATCAAGAGTCTGGTCGTCAATGCCTTCATATTGGGCAGATGAGCGTTATAGTAGTGTTGTGTTTCAAGAAATTTTTTAATATTAGAGTAGAAACTCAGGCGAAGGTGCAGAAGTTGCAGTTCTTTGATGAGTGTGATTTTGAGACAAGTGTCTAGTAGTTGAGCGTCAATGACATTCCTTTTTATATTATTCAATCATCATCTCATAGGGCTGAAATGTTGCAACTTCACCGATTGCTCTCTAAATCGCATGTTGCCGTATATCCGATCTCAGCCCATAAACTCGACAGATGTTCTCGTTAAACTAATCCCTCTCACTGGCCTGCTCGGTGAGCGACTCGCAGCAACATTGTCTGGGCAACGCAAAAAGTTCCTCAACTCATATTGACCTGAACACTTCAAGCATCGTTATTAATAGAGATATCATTCCAAGGCCTTACATGCACCATGTGCAGATGCTAAACGGTGCAACATTGTTCCGGTGACAGCTATTTCCGAGGCGAAAACGCATCTTTAAACTTGGTAAATAGATAATAACTGGAGCTTTAAGAGTCCTGTTAAGTCAGACAACATATATTGCGTCAAGTTTTAACGAAATCGCAAGAGGATTAAAGTGTCAATTGCCTTCTATCAGTAATTCTAGCTCGATTGCCCAATAGTATTTGAAGTCCTATAGTATTGACAAAAGCCGAAGTCCAGCCCCTATCTTGAGTTGCCGCTATCGGAGTACTCGTTACAAACAACCGTAGAGCTCGCCGAATTTGAACAATGTGCGCTATATCAACTCACTTGGCTCGCAGTCTCTCTTCCGTAGTTTTGAAGAAACGCGGGATAATTCCGTCAGTCTCCTCAAATGGTAGATCGTGCAAAACCATCTCCGCGACCCCTTTTCCCAACAAGAAGGCCAGACACATACCACCACCATTATACCCCGCCAACACCCACTGGTTCTTTCGACCCGGCACTTGCCCAGCATGAGGATACCCATCCGGCGTTCCGCCCATTACTGCAAGTATGGTTATTAGCATCAAAACTTGACGACTTGAAGAGATAAGGCAGACTCACTCCCAGTCCAGATCTTATCCACTTCGGTGCCGCTGTCGTCCCAACCTTTGAAAACTCTTTGCATGTATCCCTCAAAGTACTTCGCATCGGAGATGGCATGAAAGGTAGTTGAGTCGTCCACGACGTTGTGCCACAAGTGACGGTCTTTCTCGAATAGCCACTTGCCACCTCCTACCACGATCCCGCCATCTGGTCTTGGGTTAAGATAATCAACCGTTTCACGGTCGTTGATCCCGAATTCCAAATTGTAAGTGTGCCCCAGATGAGGAAATACAGGTCCCTTCAAAGCATCCGGAGCAAGATGTGCCGCAGTGCCCTTGACTGGCGTGATGACGCCTTTGTACTGGGGCAGCAGGCCGACCGTGTAAGCATTCGTCGCGAAGACGACCTTTTTCGCGCGAACTGTGCCGCGGGCGGTGTGAACCAGTGTTTCCGGACTCCCATCCTCGCCTTCTTGAATGTATTCGACTCCTAACACTGGTGTCTCGGTCTGCAGATTCAATGCCGGGTTCCGCTCCATTGTGCGTGCCAGGAGCTGTGTTACGAATTTATACGGCCACTTTCGCAATCCGGGTTAGCATCATAGGCCTAGTTTATTTGATCAAGGGTTATAATGAATCTCATTATGAAAACCTTGATAAAATGGAGAGAAAAAATAGTACTCACCATTGAACATACTGGCGAGCTGAACGCAAGTCGCGCGTCCTTTACACTCGACACTGCTTCTGCGAGATTGGTATCCAGGAGCTGCCGAGACTTCATCCACGGTTCTCTGCGAGCCGAATGCTCATCCCAAGCTTTGCGCATCGACGCAGCATCTTTCTCATTCAAGAATACATCGTAGCTACGGCGCAGTTCAAATTCGCAGTCCAGACGCTCGCGTTCGACAATGTCGCTGAACGTGTCGATATGCGCGCCGACAAAGGCGGAAAATTCCTCAATTTCCGTCTGACTTTGCGAACTTCTGAAAAATGTCTGCGTCTTGACTTTGACGTGTCCGCCATTACGACCTGTTGCGCCGGAGCAGACCTGGCGAGCCTCAAGAAGTAAGATAGACGGGGCCGTGGAGGAATTGTCTCGATTCTTATCGGGTTGGGATAAGTGGTATGCCACTGAGACACCTGAGATTCCGGCACCGATTATTAGAACGTCACATTTCGTGGGTAGGTCCTTGGTTGAGCGATGAGAATCGAGATGGTGTAGATCAGTCCGCCAATATGGGGTCGTGGGGTTGGGTACCGGCAGGTACTCATTAGATGTGTGTCGATCACTAGCAGAAGACATGGCTGCTCGCTCGCTTGAATTGAAAAATGTTCTCAATATCCTATGCATCTTGATTACCTCTTTTACTTAGATTATCGTCAAGAAATGCACTGTTATATAGCTCCCGAGCGATCAGCTTGCAAACTTCATAATCGTATCCAGATACTAGAGATGGGGCGGACCCCTGAATATCAGACGTCACCACTGCGCGGCCCGCTACGACGTGGGCTAGGCTAGTGACGAATTCGACGCGTTCTCATCTTCTGTCGCATCGTGACTCATTCTGCAGTGTTGCAATACTCTGAATGGGAATAGGCACAGCAAGAATATACGACTTCTAAGTAACCCGACTGAAGAAAGACGCAACAAAACAAGGAAAATACGATGTCGATGTATTCGAGGTATAACGATTGAACAATTGCCAAGTCGCATTTGTGTACTTCGTAGTCGATGCCTATGAATTATAATCCAGATGGATACTCCCACCCAACACGGGCAGAACGAAGCAGACTACTGTTTATCGCAAGTTAATATCTTGTGATTTAGCAGCGGATTGGTGACGAGCTCTGTTCACCGCGCATTGATTCAGACCCGGCCTTGTCCCCACGGAGTCCACAGTTGAACGGACATTTCGCATCATCTCACCCAACTCAGGCTATAAGATTCAAATGAGCCAAGCCGCTGGTATCGTGTATGCGTCACGCTATTACGAATAACCCCCCACAGCCGCGTCTCTCGCCGATTAATTGAATAGTAGTGAAGTAAAAGTTTGCTAAGTATGAGACTGAGTTAGGAAATCAATAGCAACAGCATAGGCCTCAGTCCGTGCTGCAACATTCTTCTTGCTCTTATCAAAGCCATGGCCGCAGCCACGCATCCTTCGAAGAACCACTCGCTTGTCAGTCGCTCGTGCATTATCTTCGACGCCCTTGACGAATACCTCCGCGTCGGAGGCCGACGTGTCATAATCCGCAGTGAAGACGAGCATATTCTTCGGATAATTCGTCGTGTCGGCATAGATGGGTGAGATGCGCGGGTCTTCAGGATTCATGCCCCCCAAATAGCCCTCTCGGAACAGACGCGTCCAAAATAGCGGCGCCCGCCCACTAGTAGGGCCTTCAACTGGCGCCTTTCGCTCAGCTGGGTCCTTTGCCATGTCGACAGAAGGGTAGAAGGCGACTAAGCTCCGGAATGTATCGGCAGGGAATAGTGTCGGGGCAACTAGCGCGAGGGTACCGCCGGATGAGAACCCAGATACGGAGATGTGGGCGGCATCATAGGTATCGGGCTTTGAGAGAACATAGCGCACAGCATCCTCGACATCATGAATGGCGGCAGGGAAAGGGTTTTCAGGGCCCAGCCGATAGTCAATATCCAACACAGTATGCCCAGTGTGCTGCGATATCTCACGACAGAAGAGATCATCGGCGCCGAAACCCGGAAGCGCGAAGCCGGAGCCAAAGAAATTGATCAGTACCGGTCGTGGTCCCGGTGACGCTTCGACTGGGCCATAGCTGTGCACAGTGACAGTCCGGCCGGCATCACGCGAGGGAATTCTCAATATCGCATCTGGCTTCGCCCGGATGCGGGGTGTCACAAGACGGACAATCAATCGAATCGCGTAAATTAACACTTTGAGGCGGAGATAAATGAGACCCGCACGGAGTGAATCCATTGCACAAGTCCGAGACAGGCTTTACTCATGAAAATATTGCGAAGCAAATAGTGACGCGGTTGTCGCGAGCCCAGCTACGGGAATTATAGCGCTTCATATAAATAGCCCACCAACACCCCAGTAATTACTGTCTAAGCTGATTTGGAGGTATTTGCAATGAAGACCACTGATACGAAGTACGATACAGGGCCTAACCCCGCTTTAGGATCGTGACAGCTCTCATATCAAAGACGTGAGATTCTTTACTTCTTACTTGTTTCCATCTAAACGAGAACGAATGATCAATTAAAGACTTCGAGCCCGACTCATCCAGCCATGTGTGATTAGCCCTAATACATAAGGTATTGCATATTAACGCCAACGTTCTACGGAGCGCCGGAGCGGTCAGTGACACGATTCGTCAGTTATATGGCTCGAATGTGTCCGCGCGCCTATCACTGCATAATTACCGTATGAGCTCTCAAGCCTGTCAGTCTCTCAGCACAGAGACATCACACATACTTAAGCTGAACAAACCGATAAACTTCCTGAGATGCCATAGTTCCAATCATGTGCGTAAGCTATATGAAGGACTGTAGGCAGACGAGCGTTCGACTGAACAGCATTGCACCGTATGAACAGTTTTCGCTTCAATACTGTATCACAATTGCACGATATCAAAGGCAGTGATCATCATTCATCAGAACGATGAACCAACGACATGCTCAAATTATTAATCAGCTTCTTCAATTTCATTAGACATCCCCCATGGTCGTCGTATATTCACCACAGAGCAGCGCTTTTCGTGCGCTTCATGCAGCAGCAGCACACGCCTCTGACATTGTGATCCGCCCCTCCTAGCAAGGCCGTCTTGTTTCGTCTGTCTATTACATAATCTTTCAATCCGTCATTCCCAGGGCACAAGACATACCCATCGCGTTGATGTTATATACACCTGACTCTTCGGTTTCCCATATTCGGGCTGAGCCGGCCGCTAGTCACATTTACGAGCAATAATGATTGCTTCTCGAGCATCTTCTTCGTACATAATAATGTCGCTTATAACTAAGCCTGATTGGCCCAGTAACACCTCCCAATCTCCCCGGGTTCTCGCCTGGCCGTTGAGCATAGAAAGCATAGTTAAATCGAGCTGCGTCTCGAATTTGTGCGCCTGGAAGTCTGGCAAGACAAGGTCGTCGATGAGCAGAATCGAGTTTGGTTGCATCGCATCTCGAATATGTCCGAGGATAATCTCGCAGGATTCATCTGGCCAATCTGTATTCATAGGGTTCGAAGTTTTAGCAGAGATGTTTATTTCATTGACGAGCGAGGTTCATAAGTCTGATTTAACTCACCTCGGAATATGCTTCGGAGATAATAAGCCGCAGCTCCTGTAGCGTGAGAAAAGGTTAACAAGACTCTGACCTCAGTGAGATTGACGCAAATGTGACTCACCTTTCAATGGCTGACTGTCAAAAAAGTTCATCCCAATTTTCTCAAAACTCGTCTCATCAGGATTGACCTTCACTATCACCTCTGGCAGGTCCTCTAATACAACTCTTCCCTGTAATTGAGGGTACCGAGATTGCAGCAGCTGGCGTTCCATGTAATTAGCTCTGAATTTTTACTGACACACAGTACAATTTCGCATCGCAGTATGAAGAAGGGGATAAATAGCCTCAGCCCACTTACCTTACACTGATGACCCAAGCCGCCTCCTATATCTACAAACAAAATAGCATCTGAGCTATCTTGTTTTTGGAAATGATCGATTACTGTAGCTGCAGCTTTCTTGTCATCCAACCATGTGTGGTCGCCCGTCCGATGAACGGCCATGAACTCATGGAAATATCGAGCGTTCATCGGATGAGTTTGTAGCCAGTCGAAAAACGTCGTCGGATCAGATCCGTGGCCTAAGGCGAAGGATGTATCTGTCTTGGATACGGGTAACTGGTACCTGTTCTTGCGAAGGAACTCAGGAAGCGCGACATATGCGGGAAGAACATTATCGTGTCTGTAAATGCTTGCGCGTTAGATAGACATGGTGAAATGATAATTGGATAATGCCGAGACCCTAAGGTCTCAACATTGATAGAGAGGTGTGAAAATAAGGTTTTAAGGTTCATAAGTGCATAGCAACCGACATAACGGTAGCGAATGGAGGCAGGAGACGGGAGACTCACGCATGACACACCCCTGCGCTCTGCCTCTTGTCTATCAAATTCGATCCGTAGTTTTTCTGGGCCCATAATCCAGGACCAACCTCTCGGACCATTCCTATTGACGCCATGTATCTCAAAATACGGGCTAGCAGATGAGTGTTGGGGTCAATGCCAGTTCGTCTGGCAAGCTCATCAGTTGTGAGAGCTTCTGTGCTATTCGACAATATACCGAAGATGTCTAGATCAACGCCGATACGCGCCGCGCAGATCTCTAGTTCCTAGACGAGGCAATACTAGTATATTAGTTTCTACTGCGGTGTATAGCGTAATAGTGAAGACGATAAGTGCGTCGTTAGGTCGAGATTTGAGGTCATGAACACAGGATATCAGTACCGTGTAGGAAGCTTTTAACTTACACTGTAGAGCATGCGTTGAGCAGTGTCGGTTGGGGTCTCAAGCTCAGGCACCAGCTTCTGTATAGAGCTGAGGGCTTGTCTTCGAAGATCGTCATTATTTCTGATCTCGTCCAGAAGATTACCATCGAATTCTGCTAAGGTCTGGAGTGCCGTTGTGAGATCAGCTGTACCGCGTTTGGTATGTGTTCTTGATGTAGTATTGCCCATCGCTGAGGTCTGAATGGCAATGTTAGAATAAGGGATGTGAGCGCCAATCGAGTATGATTATATGAGACCAAATAAGATCAGTCTGTGCTGAAAGCTCTTTAAGGGCCTATAATTCACTATGAGTATGACCTGGCTGTTTCATGAACGTTTTCGTTATATTGCTGCTGCTGTGCCTGTGCGTATCACAGCATTAACCAAGTTCTCTATATCAGTTTCAATCAGTAGTAAGATTGATATACTTGAAAATACGTATTCGATTTTTTTTATAGAAAATAGAAAATGTCTCGCCGCGAGGCACACTCCGATTTTAACACTTATCAAACCGCCTGGGCCTTACTTGATGCTAGACTTGCGGGTCTTCTGAAGCGAGGTCTGATAGGGTAGCTGACCAATGGCATATGTATGACAGGCAAATGTCTAGTGTATTTATGGATGTCCAGAATTACGGTAAGTCCTACGAAGTAGGTGTAGGGGGGAATTCCTGGTAATGGACCTTTCGTTCATACGCCTATAGACTCTATCTAGATATGGCCCCCACTGAGGGGGTATCTTGCACTAAAGGGGACTATCTTACCATCGTACCATCGTTGAGTACGCTATCTAGTGTAAGATGTAGGTATACAGAGTATTACGAGTACACTAAAGATCTATACCGGTATATCCACTTTATAGACCCACGTACATACGTATTGTAGCGGTTACGGTAGGACCGGGCAGAAGACTGGGTACGGCATCGTGTGCGTAATACCGAGGCCTGACCATACTAGGCTAGAGCGATAGGTATTTCCCTGCCGGTTTCCGAGCTTCAGATCTGTGCCACTAGGCAACAAGCTTCTTAGAAGAGCAAGATGAGCTGTAGCTTTTCTGTACAGTACTTTAGCGCCTTTGATCTAGTACGGGATTTACCGAACGAGTTGAATAAGCTTACTTGCCGCCTTGACAGCTGCCAGGTTTTGAATCTTGATGATGATTGCCCAATTCCTGGCACCGGAGAAACCGATGATGGCCAAGGAGATGCGATGCAACGCGTATGTTACATTGAGACATTGAAGCATGACAGTTCTAATGCCTATTCACCGAAACGAACCCCGTTAATTCAATGGAGCATTCCTCTTGCTGACATGCATGGTAGCTGCTTACAATCTGACAACGTCCTATCCCCCTGAGTTAGTGGCGGGAAAGGTCTACTGTAGGTTAGCATGTGTGATAGTGAAGCGGCCAATGTTTATAGGGCGTTTTTACCCGGCCCGGATAATTCTATGAATTAGTTGGCACCTAAGCGATCATCGTTCTGGCATCATCCCTTTAGCGTTTGTACGCAATTATAGTGTACACTAAGCCTTCGAACATGGATCGCCTGGCCCACTTGTGTTGCCTTGATGGCAGGACGCGGCCCACGATCTGCCGGGAGCAGACAACTTGAAGAATCCATATCGTTTCTCTTCATTAATCATAAAATTATATATCTGTATTGTTCCCTCGCGCTATGCTTGCAATTATGCATCTTGGCCAAATTGCGACTATTCAAGAATTTTGTGTAGCCGTCATCGAATCTTGGCGATTCCCCGTAGTTTGTTGCTGAAAACTTGTGGTAGTCCAAATACCCGTCTGTCCGTGACCATCTGCACTAGACGCAATCGTTCCATTCGTGTGGAGACTGTTTCCAGCTTCGACGTAAGTCTTCAGCTGGCATTTTTCTTCATCGTGGGAGGGAAGCGTTGTCAACCCTCTGGCTCCCCTGGGACTCATGTATTTTGCCATTGTATGACCGAGGGAGCCAAGTGTCCTTTTCTTTTCATATTTCTCGGCCGGGTATGTATATGGATGCCGTTGCGGTATATTACGGAGCTTAGCCGACTCCTCGCCTGTCAACTTGTGCCGTACATAGAAATAAAACCGCGGGAGGATCGGCGTGCAGCCAACAATTATGACGACCGCGATTTCGGATATACTTCACACATCATTGCGAAGTTAGTCACGTACCACAGGCTCCGCGATGCAGTGTGACTTACACGAGTAGGGCCGCTTGCGTGCAAAGCCAAGTGAAATCAGCGTTTTCGAGCACCACGACGCGCAGATATATCCCAACAATGCCGATGATACACGCCCTATGAAACATAATGAGCAAGGTTAACTCGAGGGCATGCCGTTTGCAGAAAATACGGTAACATACACTGAACCGATGCTGAAGACTGCAAATGCTGTCAACTTGCGCTTAACAGGCATTCTAAGATGCCATATCGCCCAGGCCGGCAGCGCGAGAGCCTCAAGGTCAGAAATGAGGTTCAAAATTCCAGCCGCAAGGTTGGATGAGGTCGCGCTGACACAGTGTCCCGGTACATTGGAATTCCATATGCGCTCTCTTGGCCAGCACTGGAAAACGTAGCTGAAGAACAAGGCCGTGTAGAAGATGGTATTCGCTACAATCGACGTGATGGTGACCCAGTATACCGCATCTCTGACCCCTGTGGTGAAGATACGCTTGATCTGGAAGAGTACCGACAGCTTCGCAGCTAACGTTGTCGGGCCGTAGATGCAGTACAGGATGTTGATATAGTACAGAACATGGCTGAACTGCGTGATGGAAAGATCATACTGGTGTCGAGCAAAACCATACTGCTCTATGTAGTATAATATGCTGGTATAAGTTATGAGACCTGCCCAAGCGAAGTAACTAAGCCAGTCTTCGATATGATGGCCTGCCGAAAGGCGGGATTTGGTGAAGATGCGTATTATGATGAACAAGGTCGGGAGAATGAAGACGAGAATACAGGTGACCGTTACCGGAACCATTAGCGTCGGCGGGTTAGTGAAGTTAGGTAGCTGGCCATCTGGCGGATCCAGCGCAGGGACCGTGTCTGGATCCATTGGATAAATAGTAGCTGTACATCCGACGAGAGCGAACGTTAACGTCTATAAGATCTGGCAGTCGATAATCGCGCATGAAACGGGCGATTCGAGTTATGTTCCAGTACTGAGCATTTGAAGATGTTGTTGAAATTGAGTGTGTGGTGTAGGTAGCCTGCTTCGAGAGAGAGAGATAAAACGTCACACAGATGCAACAGTCAGATGTGTCGAATGCCGAGTCTAAGTGACATATGCGTCGAGGGGTGCGGGAGGCGCTGCGCTTCGACCATTAACGGAGAAGCTTGGAACAGGTAGGTAACATTCTAAGCTCTAAGCAGAAAGGATCAGGCCTTATGAGCAGTATTTGATCCGATTGGCACCGAAATATAGAGCGGATATCACCGGTAGACGAATGAGATTGTCTGCTGTGACCCTATTTTCAGAGCCACAGGTTTTCCATATTCGTGTGTTTGTTCCATGTTTGGCGCGAAGTCCTACCAGGTTGTACATTACCTATCACATCAGATTCGCAGAATGAGCGCCGGCGAAGCGTTCTCGTCATACCTATTAATGCAGAACCTGCCCTATAAGATCAGCTGAATCCAATCAGGGTTGAACACCCAGTGAGATCTAGCAACGCCCAGTGAAACATGTGTAAACACTCGAGTCTAATTTCTAAGTTTAGCAAGTTGCGGGCATCGTTTCGCAGCCGATGCGGTCAGTGGCCATTTTACTCTCCTTAGGGTAGCTGGGCCGTGTGGGTGGTGTATGGCATACGCCGCTCACTTGTCTACACCTGTGCTAGCTCGTACGTCCTACAATTCATTCTCGATTTGATAGGTGCCAAGTGTTGAGCAATAGTGGGTTGGGTTGCATTTTGGAGACCGTGGAGGTTATGACATTTTTCGGAAACGATAGTATCTGTCATTGGCTGGGCCAGTCTCGGCAAGGATCATCGTTCCCTGAGTTCTGCCCTGAGCCGACCCTGAGCAGCGCATTGCCAGTCCTGGCATGTGTTCGATACGCTGAGCCAAGATGAGACCCTATCGTTGAATTGCCGAACTCTCGCTCTACTCCGTACTGTTCTAGCCATCCTGCCCCAGGTATGCTACAACAATTTGGGTTGAATGAGACATCTGTCAGCTCCTATGCATCAGCCCTGAAATCAGCCTACTAAAACAGATCTACATAGGCACTGCGTACAAGGCTTCGGAGACTTTTTCGGAAGAATCATATTAAATGGCGTGGAGAGGCGCCTTATGGTGAAACGATATTACGAAGTATGAGAATTTTAGTCGAAATGTCTTACGCGACGGAATACAGTGTGAGAACCACTTACACGTAGATAATCAAGGTAATACGCGCATTATGCATTGAAGCTTTCGAGGCACCTCTTGAGTTATGTCAGAAGCATCTGATCGCGTGCGTGTTGTTACACTTGACTTGGGCAAATTATGTTTGGCACGGTCCTAGGGCCGGTTTTTCGCCAGGTTACCCATACTGCGTATCTCCTTACCAGCTTACGTAGGTAGGTAGCTGTAGGACTTCTGGCTAGGATTTCTATTCCCCGCACATTGCTAGGTTAGCGGGCTCCAGTGCCAGTGTCTCATGCTTGATTCGTACGCTTGCTGAATTGACGATACCTATCTGCAAGTACTGACCGTCATCACATGTAGAGCAGCATTCTTCATTGGCTTACCAACCTTTCTTGCATTCTCTCTGTGCCCGGAGCCGCATCTTTGAATTAATGAACAATATCCCTCCTGGTGTACCAATATTCATCAGAAAATGGATGCCCCCGATCTAGATGCCGTCACATGGCCTTATCAGCTCACGAAGGTCGTGCACCGTGACATGTATCCCGCTGTAGAGCCTTCGAACCCAGATTTAGCAGCAAACGGGAAAACAGTCTTGATTACTGGTGTATCTGGCGGCGTTGGGAAGGCAAGTTACCTATTAATTATAATGTTGTAACTTAACGTATATCTGAGGTATCGCACAGGATGCTAACTCATATGCCTAATAGGCCATAGCAAAAGCTTGGGCTATAGCAGGAGCAGCAGGCATTGTTCTTACGGGTCGCAAGATAGATGTTCTGAATGATGTCGCAGCAGATCTTCAAGCTGTACGAAGCGACGTGAAGGTCCTTGCTCATCCCGCAGACTTACGCTCTGAAGATTCGGTTAAGCAACTGTGGGCGCAAGCCGAAACTGCAGTTGGCCGAATCGATGTGCTCATTAACGATGCTGGGACTATGAACTATGCACCAATCGGCGGTATCGAGCCGTCACAGTGGTGGAATGATTTTGTTAGTCGCGGTTTTTTCATCTTAGTCAAAGATTATGCGTAATAGTTGCGAGTATCCCTTTGCAGGTGACCCTAGCATCAAGCCGCTGCTCGATTGCTATTGCTAGGGCTAAGGAGGATCTCGCCTAAGACTGACAGCTTTGAAGTTATGACATGCTAATCTCACATCATTTCTTCTAGGAAGTAAATGTTAAAGGGCCTTACCTCATGTCTCATTTCTTTGTCGGTCAGGCTGGTGGAAAGGGAACAATCATCAACATCGGAACCGGGGCTGCGGGAAGTTCTTTTCCAAATATGAGCTCATACATCTCCAGCAAGCTGGCGCAAATAAAAATGATGGAAATCTTGCATATAGGTGAGGAAATACATATCTTTCCCTAGCCTCGACTCTGCTTGCGCCGGAATTATACTTGCTCACTGCGAGTACCTGCAACTAGAACATCCAGGCATTCGTGTTTTTACGCTATTCCCGGGCTTGCTCAAGACGGCGATGACGGCTAAAGATTTCCTTCCATTCGCACGAGACGACCCGATGTTGACCGGAGGAATGTCACTTTTCCTTTGTACTGACCGGGCTGACTGGCTGCGAGGTGGAATCATGAGCGTGAACTGTGAGTATCGGCACTATCATGAATTTAGCTCTAACACGCGATTAATCATTCTGCTTAGGGGATATTCAAGAAATGGAAGATCACAAGGAAGAGATCTTACGAGAGGGCCGGAACAAGCTTTCATTCGTCAATGCTCAATTAGGGAAAGGCGGCCACCCGTGGGCCTAGCATTTAAAATCGGGCGTTTGAGAAATCACCGCCATCATTAGACGGATGAGGGGTTTGACATGAAATCCTATAGATATACGAATGGATGTTCAATTTATAACTAAGCTCTTCAGCTAGGGCTCATCAGGCCCAACCTGTCTTTTCGAGATAAAGACTCGACTGCCCCTTTCAAACAGCACCTGCCATTCACAGTTCTAATTTCCCTGTCACGCGAACTACTCATTCGTAGTTCTATAGGGCAGGTGAGATAACATATTCATAGCTTTCCACGTCGGCTGCGTATCTTGATAGCTGAGGGACTTGGCGGTGCAACCAAGCCTCTCTTGTACTCTTGTCACTTGCGGCTATCTGTCCCCATACGAAGAAATAAGCTTAATTACTTACCAAATCACGGTGGTGTGACCCTATTGACACATGGGATCTGCGCTGAACATCGTAGATATATCATAGCTTTAATCAAGCTCAGGTTTACATGTTACAGAACCCGTTGCTCGAGAATCTGAATACTGCTCTGCTTTCAATTTCACAGAATCAAGCAACTCACGCTCCAGCCGAGCTGGTATCTCATCAGTTCTGGTTAACGATGGCTCCCCATAACAGGGACAACTGACAAGCGGATATAATCAACGTAGCTTTCCTATCACGTCTCATCGCAGGCAGAATTTCAAAGGCTTCGAGCGACGGCAGCGTTGATACGCGCGTAGTAACATCATCGATACAGCTCAAGAAACAGTTCTAAGTCAGACAACCAGTCGAAAGCACAGTTCATTCGGACTTAGCATCTCGAAGACGTGTCAGCGGATTCCTTGCGAGTCTTAAATATCTGATAGGGTCACCTCAAGGTGGCAGTTGAGATGTCGCGAACACGAGCCGGAACAAACGCTCTGCTTCGGATCAACGCTATCTCATCGGGTATCTCGAATTTCACCACCACACGACGTTACTCCTTATCTAGGAGTGCGAGTCTCATCGACTTCGAAGCTGTGACGTTCTCAAGCGGATAACCTTATACCTTCGGCTGTTCACGACAGATCTGGGATTCTCCAAAGTGTTACGGTACCACATGTTGCAGTCGTTCTCGAACACGCATCAATTTGCTGAAACCCTTTTAGCCCTGCGCGTTTATAGGAAATTGGGATACCCTTGATCTTACAGGCGCCATCGGATAATTGATGATAACCGCGGAGTGCAAAGTTGGCACACATATGTACGATTGCACCGCAAAGAGCACACCTTGCTACTCGTAATGTTAGTGGAATTGGTAATCATCGAAAAAGCTTGTGAGCACGTAGGGTATACGGTGGTCATCTCGTATTTCAATTCGCAGATAAATACACTAATGAGTCTATCGAGAGCAGGTCGGACACGCATCTTGATTTTCTCGGCTCGTCTTCATCTTCAACTGCGTTCACTACTTACTAATTGATCATGCGCTACCTAATACTTTTTAGCAGAGAGATATACCTCTATCTTTCATCTAGGCCAGATAATGGCTACTATAGCTATTCATGAAGCTAGACACCGCCTCTCCACGGCCACGTTGGGACACAGGAATATAGACACCTCGTCCTCATACAATAGTCCTCACTTAATCAATGGTAATTTTAGCCCTCTGAAGGTGCTTCGCGAAACCTTGTCTCGATTCAGGGTAGAAACAGTCGACCCTCAGTTCTCTCTGAGTTCGAAGAATATTAGCATCTGGACACAACAAGGCCCAACAGACCATTGGGCCTCATTATTCGGAGCATTCAGACGCGGAGAGTGTTCAGGATGCGCCTCGCAATCACGAAAACGAATTCGTTGCCGTCAGTGTACACTTCCGCTTTCACATCAGCCGCGTTATTCGCGCTTTTGCATCATGCCTCACAGCCCTCTTGCTGTGCCGTGACGAGACAGACTAGATATCAACGCGCGCTCACACGATGAAAGACGTTTCAACGTTGAGTCAATACTTACACAATTATGATGAGATTATCTCGTGTCTCTGCTCCGTAGCTCCCAACACACGTCTTATTATTGCAGGTTGTCGATGGGTCAATGGGTCGATGGGACTGACGTAGATGTCGTGCTTATGAGCGGTCTTTCATGTCCAGATCCAGAGCCCACGATTCTTGGGCTATTTAGGGAAGTACATACTGTTACTTATACTTGATTATAAGATGAATTGCCTGGGACCCCTATTGCGAACGAGCGTTTGTCGCAGGCCAATAATCGGTATCACGCCGAGGAGGTTCTAGATTTAACATCACTGGCCTCGAAGAATAGAGAAGAATCTTTAGAATTGCATAATTTATACAGCTATGTGGCTGTTTCACTTTGTTTCTATCTTCACCATACCCCTTTCAAACGATCCGGAGTTATTCTGCCCTACATCTTAGCATTATCTCACTGGCGCCTAACCATGAACTCTGGTATTCCTGGCTTAAAGTATGAAACTACCCTGAGTTGACCATTTGGCCTGATTGCGCAGCCAATATAGGTATGTACACCCGAAGTTGCCTGCATACGTTCTTGAGAACTTTAAATACGATGTCAGCAATTGAATCGTTCATTTCAATCCCGAGGATTTACTCACAAGAGCGCTCGCATAGCCTTTATATAATTAGGCATGTATTTGCCCCTGCGGTGATGCTGAAAGTAAACATTCAGGCCTCGGATGATGGCCTCGTCGCTGCTCGCATAGTGCCGTACTGGTAGATAGATCTTGGCGACGGGATATTCTTCACCCAATCGGAATTCAATATTGTATAGGATGCCAGCAGTCCTGTGGTTTACTTTCCTTAGAGATTCGTCTAAAGGCGCATCGGTGTCGCTGTAAAAGAGGGCGCTCCAGAGACGCCTGAGGTCTTCAAGGCCCTGATATAACTTGGGATTCTTAATGCGGCCACCAATCGTCATTATATCAAGAACAGAATCGAATGTGGTCTCTCGACATCGAAAGTATATCTTGAGACGTGACTCCAAGGGATCAATCAAGTCGATAGCCAACATCTCATGCTCCAATGACTTGGTTTTTAAGTTGGATGAGAAGTCGCAGAACATGTTCCAGGCTTTGATATTATCCTTCGTACTATATGGCGCTTCTTGAATTGCCTGTGTGAGCACTTCCAGGTTGGATTGTCCTGTTGCTCGTGCCCTCATCTTCGGGAAGAAATACACCTTGGCTGTGACTTCAGTTGACAAATCGAATCCGTAGAATATGCTAGTGTTGTGATCTTCGGCGTCTCGCACGAAGCCAGTTTTGTTATCGTATGCATTGAAAAACTCTCGAAAGTGGTAAAACCACTCCAGTCTCATATTTGGTAATGAACGAAGCAATTGCTCTTGGAAAGCTGGGCCAGCAATAAGATTGCCAGGGTCGACCGAAGAACCAGCATGAAGCCCAATAGGCTCGATAGAATACCGTATCGTCGGAGGGCCATCCTTTGTTCCCCAGTCCCAGCTAAGCTCCAGAGGAGTGCCGTCATCTGTCATAAAGCTTCGCCATCGCTGAATATCCCCATTGATATTTTCAGGGGCGACACCTAGGTAAGGAGCTACATTCGTTGCGAAGAACTTCAAATCTCGATACTGTAGCTTCTCAGAGTAACCAGCAGCATATGAGAGAACCGCAAGAGCTTTTCCAGAATGCGTACTCCACCAGAAGCGGTGATGAACGCTTTGAAAATTCTCAAGCTCCGCGTCAACTCGGTGCCAGTTGGAGAGTTCAACAGGGTAGTATGTTTTGGGAGGATTCCATTCGTGCTGGATCTGTGTTTCCTTTTCGACTGGTATCACCTGAGATCTAGGGACCAACGGAGGATGATGAGAGTGTAGTTCGGAGGTGCCCCTACGCAAAGCACGGATCTTCTTCACTATCATAGGCAGCCATCCTAAATGAATGACATTTAGAACTGATAAAATGAAGAAAGATAATAAAAAGGGCGCGTAGTAGGCTGATAGAGTCGAGAGGAATGAAGTAACAAGAGCTTGCCCAGAGCCCACATCACCGAGCAAAGAAAACATTTTGCCGTAGAGAGGATGACGATGGCAGATAGGAAAGAGTCTACAAAATTGTATTGTACCTGATTTCTAGACGAACCCGGGGTTGTCCACTTGGCCTTTATTGAGGTAAGCCTAGTAACATGGCGGCTGCTAGGATCTTCCTTAGTCGCCTGGGAGAGGATATCCAATCATCTCTGTAATTAGGGAACCTTGATTTGATGGAGGCATGCTAAACTTCTTCGCCCCATAACTACATTCCTCCGACTTAGAGAGGTGGATATGGTGAGCATGGATCGTCGTAGGTTGTAAGCCAAGCACTCATCGTGTAGCTCACCCCCATGAGACCAGCATCAAATCTTCGCATTGCATATCCTTCAAGAAGAAGAAAAAATAATTGTCTCACACATTTTTGAGTTGAATACGTAGACTCCGCCACTTCGAAGGTTGTTGTAGCTCCGGGAGACTGCTTGGTCATCACCTCCCTATTTTGTCTTACTGGCAACTTATGCAATGCAAGTGAGGTGATTGACTGAGCTAAGCTGTATGACCGTGCAGTATCGCTTCACCTTGATTAGTTCATTATCTGACACATTCATCTTGGTCTACCTAAGCTTAGTGGACTACGTGGTAGGCGAATCTCGTTATATTTATGCGGTGGCTGCATCATGCCCAGGTTGAATGATGGGCCCGGCAAATATCTCGTTGCTTATCGTACAGGGATATAATTGGTGGGCATCTGCAGGCTGCAAAAAGGTTATCAACGGAGTGGCGATACCGGGATCCTCTAAGAATCCTAACGACTACTCGGATCTACTAATTGTCTTGCGCTTCTCAAGAATTTCTCCCCTTTCCAAGTCAATTAAACCCTCCCGACGTCCTAAACATCGCTTGAGGTAATCGAGTCGATTATCTCAAACCGACACAATGGACTCTACTCAACATATCGTCACCACCCTCATCAACACTGCGAGGGCAGACCCTCTCGTCGTGGTATTGCTCTTCATTGCTATCTACATTGTCCGATCCCATTACTACAATGGACTCAACAAAATTCCTGGTCCCTTCATTGCCAGCCTCACGAGCCTTTGGAAGTGGAATAAGGTTCGTCGAGAGGAGATGCACACAATAAGTGCTGATTTACACGACAAATTCGGTCCACTTGTCAGAATTGGTCCCAACCATGTTTCTGCTTCCAGTGCAGAGGCGATCAATGTTGTTCACCGGGCTAGGAGCGGGTTCACGAAGGTATGGACTATCACTCATGAGTTCATCTGGATAATACTAAGTACAGATAGGCACCAATGTATGGTATTCTGCAACCGAAGTACCAAGGCTCAGATTTACACAATATCTTCTCAACTCAAGACCCAGAATACCACGCGGCGCTCAAACGCACCATGGGCAACTTGTATACAACCACAGCAGTGATGCCTCTGGAGTTTCACCTGGATGACTGCACAAAACTTTTCTTAACAAAACTGGACGAGCTCATCGGATCAAAGAAGTCAGTACCCGTCGATATGGCGGGTTGGCTCCAATACTACACATTCGACTCGCTTGGAATGATCAACTTCTCTCAGAAGATGGGTTTCCTTGAAGCGGGCGTTGATCTTGACGGAATTTGCCATTACGACCACGACCAAATGCTATATTTTGCCATAGTACGCCTGCCCCATACCATTCCAAATCAACTGTCTGCTCCTACTAACGCCAACTTTTTCCTGGAATAGTGGGGCCAAATTGCTTCCGCCGAGAAGATCTGGTCAAATCTGAAGAATCGTTTTGCTGGTGCTAAGAAAGAGAACCCCCTGTTCCACGTAAGCGACCCCAGAGCTCACATCATACAATCATCACTAACCAGAACAGTTCGTTGTCAAAATCATTAAAGAGCGCCAAGAAAATCCTACCGATTCGAATGATATGCTGAACTCGTTTTTGGCTCTCCACAACGCTGCGCCGGAAAAGTTCACAGCCAGGGATCTGTTAGCAGCCGCGTACATTAACGTGTAAGTGGGCTCGCTGGCAGAGACGATCTCCCACACCCCTAACTGACAGTTTCGACAGAGTCACTGCCCATGATGTTGTTGCTATTACGCTGCGAGGAGTTGTCTACTACCTCGCCCGGCACCCTGAGGTCCAGAAGAAGTTACGGAAAGAAATTGACGAAATGGCCGAATCGGGCAAACTGTCCAACCCGTCTCAATACTCTGAAATTACTACTATGAGTTATGTGTAAGGAGAATGTATTTAGTATTCTGTGGAGAATTTGAGCTGACATTTACCCCAGGCTAGCGGTCACAAATGAGACCCTGCGATACCACCCTAGTACCGGCATTATTTTCGAGCGTGTATGCCCCAAGGGTGGTGTTACATTGCATGGCCAGTACATACCGGAGAACACTCACATCGGCGTAAATGCCTGGGTCATCAACAGGGACAAGAGCATATTCGGAGAAGATGCAGACACTTTCCGGCCGGAGCGCTGGATCGAGAGCGATCCCAAGGCCGTGACGAAGATGAAGATGAACCTATTTACAGTATGTACCACCCTGCATATGCCTTCCACTGAACCTAGCATGCTTACACGATGACAGTTCGGAGCAGGGTCAAGACACTGCATCGGAAGGAACCTCGCCATGATGCAGCTTACGAAGATAATTGTTGAGCTATACCGCAACTATGACATTATGCTAGCCCATCCCGAAAGGGAGTGGAAAGTTTCAGGCGGCTGGCTTACTAGACAAAGTGATATGGACATGATTATTAGCAAGAGAGGAGACCTGATTGGGGTATAACTTTGCTTGGCAATATGTTAATGAGAGCAACCCATCACGGCACGGCTTAGTTAGCCTACAACTAAACAATTGAAGTCTTAGAGACAGCTAGAGATTAGATATGGATCAAAGACACAGAACCAGGATTTGACTATCCGCACAACATGATATCCTGAATTATCTCAACACTGCCGTGATGATAAGCCATGCACTAACTGTAACCGGACCGCATAACTACGCGTAGTCTTATTTTCGCCGAGGGGACATTGGGCGGCTAGACACTCCGACATATCCCTGAGTGGCCTCACTGAGTTCTGCCTGCTAAGTCTAAAGACTAAGATGGAGACGCAAAAATTATGTCAACGCTACCGGTAGTAGTAGGCTATCTCATGTCATTCTGCGGCGCAGCAGCGATGGCAAATAATTTGAAATATGGGTAATATGCAGCACACCTTCTCGAAGGGCGGCTGAAATCTATTGGTGGTTATAAGAGATTTCCATTACCAGACAGAATTATGGAATGAGGGGCAGACCAGGAGCTCGGCGACGAAGCAAGCAGCTCCATTGCGGGGGCTGACAGATTTTAAGGGCCCTGCCCTGCGGCACAGGCGCAGGCATCATGCGGGAATCGACATGGGGATGCTTTCTTAGCGCTTTTCTTACACCTGGTCCAGGGCATCTTTCCCATTGGCGGCGGCCCTGACCAAGTTGCCGCACGGCGAGGTTAACGACTAGGCGAGACCCAAGGGATCGTGCTTCTGCATCATGTCATCTTGGGACTAACCAAATGCAACTCCTGTCCGGATACGATCATTTACTGAATGTGATCCATCCTTTTCTGCATGCAATCCTTTGCTGGGATCTACGCGTAGGCGCTCACTACACTACGATCTTGCTCTGTTCACACTTTTTGGAAAAACTAGAATTTGGCGGAGTATGTCGGCGAATCTGGCCGATACCTAGGTAATTGTATCTTAGTGTACGATTTGGATTCGTACAGCTGCTTCAACGAACGACCATCTCGGCGACAATATCAGACTTCGTTTTCGGTGGAAAATCACCGGCGAAGACTCCAGCGATCTGAATCAATGCTAACTCTCTACCTACTAGTGTAGGACACCTGATCCGCGAGTTAAAAAAGCGTGTAATTATGGGAAGATGATAACTCCGGGCCGCACAAACCTAAGCCCTGGCTAGTGGGCAAGTGGCTTGTAGGCCTTACTATACTCCGTACGGCATCGATCGTCCTCGAATTGTTAGCCCGCTTAGGAAAGATCTTTATGCTTGATTGAGCTATCTTGTACATGCCTAATAAGATATCGGTATATGGATTCTTCATGCAAACTAGGGGCCCAGACCATGTGGAATGCATGGTTAGAGACTGGCCAAAGAGGTTATTATCGTGAAGGTCTTGCAAAGTAGTGTACGGACATCATGTCTTTTTTGAGGTTAGAATAAAGGGGACTTAGTTTAGTGTAGGACTTAGTGTATGTGTCGCTGCCGGTCTAATGCCCTACCCGTGCCACGCCCCACTAATTCCTGGCCCTTTTGGACTCCGCCAACGCACCAGCAATATAGCTGGTGCTAGTCACCAAAACAGCCAGTTCACTAAAACGGCCACTGTTAACAGTCACTACTTATTTTGTATGGGCTGTATTAATAAAATTGAGTAGTCTACGTTTTCAAATAACGCGTATTTCTGTGTAGAAAATTCGGAAAAATATAAAACGAACGCGAGCATGTAGAAAATTGAATAGATTATTTGGAAATATATTTTATTTGACGTGCAGCTCGGAAATGCTACTATGTAGTTAAATTCGGGTTATAATAATGCGTTTGTATTCGGTTGGAAACGGGCGTACGAAGAACGCGTTATATAGTCTACATATATACACGAATATTAAAAAAAAAACATACAAATTAAATTTTTATAACGAATACTTAAGTAATTATTTATATATTACGTAGATTGATTAACTGGTTATTTATATATTAATTAATCTTTGTTTTTTATTTTTTTGATTTTTTCTTGCGGTTGTACGTACTGTTGAAATTTACGAGAGAACGAAACTGTTAGCTCAGCCTATACAAAATAAGTGGCAACCACTAACATGGCCGTTCTGGTGAACTGGCTGTTTTGGTGACTAGCACCAGCTATATTGCTGGTGCGTTGGCGGAGTCCAAAAGGGCCAGGAATTAGTGGGGCGTGGCACGGGTACAGCCTTGAAATTTATAGCGTAACTATCTTTAACCTTACTTCGTAGAGACGAACCAAATAAGAAAGCAACTGAGCTAACTCTGGAATGGCAGTCAAGCCACACAAGTGGCTTGACGCCCTGTAACCCCTTACTCCCAATACGGAAATGCCGGTCGGAATAGGTTGGTATGCTTGGCCACGAGCCAATGCTTACTGGCACCTCCGTAGGTGTAAGTGAGATTTCGCTGGTACGAAAACTTGAGCTGCCGAGACCGATATCAGGGCATTCAGAACATCTTCTTCAGTGGTATATCAGCCATTGCAAGAATTGAAGCTCTATTTGAATGCCTCGTGTCAATGTTGATTTTGATGAATGTCATGATGAATTACATGTGAATGGCCCGAGATAGATGAAACCAGTTTTTGTACTCCTGTGATCCAAATTTCACAGCTTCGCGCCTATTTTATCCCCAATTCCAACATGAGTTTGGCCATCGACATGCTTCTCAAAGACGCGATACTCAGCTGGTCCCAGGAGCAACGGGACCATGTGCGGATAATCGGCGCCAAAATCCCCGGCCGTCACCAGCACGTAACCCAATTTCTCGTACCAGGCCTGCAGGCGGACCTTGTGCGGGCTCGCCCACGTCGTCGGGACGAGGAGCTCGATCTGTATGGTCTTGACGCCGAACTCGCGGTAGCAGCGGCTCTCGCCGTAGAACAATAGGTCGCGTCCGAGGCCGGTGCCGTGATGGTCGGAGCGTACCGCGAAGAGACTCATTGTGCCCCTCGTTGGGCTCATTGGCCGGGCGTAGACGCAGCCTATGAGCTCGCGGCGGCCCGTAGACGAGGTGAGGAACGCGACGGCGAAGTGGCGCAACCGCAGATGGCCTTCTACCTCGGCTACCGTGGTCCTCATGGTGCCGTCACGGACGATGCCCGCCTCCCCCCAGCTGTACTCGGCATTTATTATGTCGTTGAGCTCTTGCACGAATACCTCATCGTCGGCTACTGAGGCCGGAGGGATCTCGATGCTGATATTCTTCTGCGTGTTGATGTCACGGACTGGTGATATTGGCGGGCTCATTCTCGATTTTGGGGTGGCGTCGAGGCCGGATCGTATTATTTGCTCTAGCAATGCCGTGCAGGCCACCAATTCGTTGCCATATGTTGACTTATACTCGACTTCACGCAATAAAAGATTAGGGTATCTATGGTGGCTATTGATCGACCGGGTGGCGCAACCATGATCACTGAGTACGGAGATGCATGTCTCGCGTAGGATGCATTTCTTTTCACCGACAGCGAAGACGTGTTTCTAGTATATTTCCGGTATGCACTAAGCTGATGTAATCTTAATCTCGACTTATGTACTTTCTTGTAACTCAGCATTGCCGGCGACAGGGAAGACGATGGGCTATCCCGTACCGAACTATTGTGATATATCATTTAGTTATTTTTATCTTGTTGGAGAATCAATGGCCAGTATCCTTAGAGCATGGTAGAGCGTCGCGAGACAGGGGCAAACAGTCACAATGTCTTTGAACTGCACCTAGTGCATTTCCATTGCGTGCTTGGCAAAGTCATAGACCTTCCATCTTGGGCTGAAGTCGAGCGGATGCGAATGTACGAAGTAAGGCGGTCGGCTCAGAGTAGGCAGCCGGCATTGTCTTAGCGGTGAGTAAGCAGTACAGATTCTTGTCTACGCTGCTCTGCGGCACAGCAACGATCAAGAACCGAGTTCGTCCGCCGCGGTCGTAGTTTCGACAGCGAGCCACCACTCTAGCAGGGGCCGTTATCGGTTGCAAGAGCGGTGAACTTCGCGATTCCGTACGCCGTATTACCGGAAACAAATAATAACGTCAATGAAGTGAATCAAGAAAGGAGGCAGGTAAGCATAAGAACGACCTGTAAGTGGATTATGGCCATAAAGTCACGTGGTCCCCGTCTCATTGATGTAGGTACAGTAACATCGGCCAGCCACTACCGAACGAAGCTGTGAGTTGCTACTACAACCCTGTAATTACCGGACATGGGTAGGATGGCAGGGGCCGAGCCGTGGGACCGCGACCCGATCCCGTACCCGGCCTTTACAATGTGACAACTCGTAATATTACGTGTGTTCTCTGCGTTGTTCGTTTACTCATCGCAGATCCTATCGTGGGAGGTTTTACAGGGAGGCCGATGGAAGTCCTGCTACGAGTTACCGTTTCTCGGCTACATCTTTCAGGAACTTTGCCCACTTCAACCACAGATAGCAAGCGACTTTGGCTTGTGATAGCTGTGCCTCACTTAGTTAATTGTTTAGCGGCTATGGTCCAAGCTGTTCGATTCTTCATCAGCGCTTATATGCGGAGCTATTTGCAACTTATGCACTGTTCCCTGCTTTTCAGGGGACCCAGCTTACAGAATACAAGGCGGCATATACCGGATTATCGCTTATGCTCTTACAGATGAAACTAGCTTGCGTGGGCCCTGGGGAATAGCCTTCACGATCAGAGAGTCCATACCTCTAAGTGGCGATTCGATCGTCACCGTGTTCAGGCTGATTCCTTCCGTATTCGATGACCCTTATTGAAAATCATGCATCTGCAGCCTAGGCTGTGCACAACGGCTCTACCTCGGCCAAGATGGCCGCAATCATATCGTTCGCTTGCGAGGTTGATAGCAGGCTCGAGGGACCGAAAATGCCGATATCTAGCATATCATCATGTAATGCTAACTCAACATCTATGCCGCTCTTTGAATAGCGTTCTGTGTTAGCACTAATATAGAAATATGGCTACAGAGAGGAAAAGCGAAGACGGCTTGGCTTGGCTTCTTACTTACCGGATACGATTGTGCAACGGCATTTGACGAAAGGCTCTTGTCGTCAGGGGCGATAAGATACATAGAGATATCAGTACCCATCGGAGGCGAGTGATGATCTGGTTTCTCCGTTAGAGTAACAGAACCCAGTTCTGGAAATGCTGCCTCATTGGGTCGAGACAAGATGTTCACGAATGTGTCAATGTGAAGGCTAGTCCATCTCCGTATTTCGTGTAAACTAGCAGTGGAGTTCTCTATCTTGCTGATCTCAGTGATGTCTGCTCGAATGTCCGCCGCTATCGCATTGATGCTACGGCGGGACGCGTCTCTAACTCTGAGAGGAAGGATGTTAAGCGTTGGGAAAGGGGCGTCTTCGATCCCGAGATAACTAGCGCGGTTGGCTAAGTAGACACCGAAGACACGATCGGCACCGTCGACCGAATGACTGCCCGTACGACACCACGTGCAAGAGGCTTTAGCATATGCGGCAAACAAGAGCATTTGAGTCGAGACTCCATGCACCGATGCTCTGAGCCGAAGTTCGTCAATACCATTGATAGTCGTGCGTTGAAACTTGCTCACTCGCTGGTCTTTAGCGGCTATCGTAGACTGGGACGCTTGGTTTAGCGGTCGCGCGGTATATCCCTGAAGATACGATTTCCAGAATGACTCTCTTTGAGCCCGAATCTCAGGGATAATGTGGTTCAAGGCGAATTGGCACCAAGGGGATATGTCAAACGTGGAAACGACGAGCGAGTTAGAGTTACACATTTCTGCAAAGCGGTTCAATATGATAGGCAAGCTGATGCCGTCATACAACGCGTGGTGTATATGAAAGTTGAGAGATGCTTGTCCTAATGGTTCCCCGAGGATTTGCACAACATAAAACGGCGCGGCCGTGTAGACAAATTCCCATTGTCCGTTAAACTCGGGATCGGGCAAAATAGTAGTAGCATTTTTGGTTGTGAATTCGGACTTCAAAATGACTTGAAGAAAGGGTATGTCTGAGGATGTGGTGCTAACAAGATGTGTTCTGAGCACTGGCATCTCATTGACCAGCGCAATCCAAGCATTCGCAACAGTTGTGGGATTGTCGAGGCCTGAAATTTTGAACTCGAACTTGGAGAAAAACGTAGTACCGCCGCTGTTCTGCCAGACGCTCAGCATGTATTCTTGTACAGGCAAAGCTGGCAATATTGCTTCGACCGAGTCTGTGTCGATACCAGACGACCGAAGAATCGTCCGTATGTCCTTTCCGCCTATAGTAAAGTTAAGGCGCAATGTGTTCTCTGCTGAGCTCTTAGGGTCTTCGTTAGCTACTTGATTTACTTTCTCCAAGATGTCATAAATTGAGGATGTCGTGATTAGGTCCCTTGTAGAAATTTGCAAGCCGCGTTTTCGAAGCATTGAGCTTGCTTTGATAGCGCTAATCGAATCAAGACCGAGGTGAAAAATGGAGTGGCTGATGTCAATTTCGTGTTTCTCGACTTTGGATAGATCAGAAATTACATCGACTAAAGTCTCATATTGTTGCGTGCGAGAAATCGCTGAATTCGGAGTGTGGTCGCTGGTCGAGACATCATTCTGTTGTCGTTGTGGCTCAGGGTTTAGTGCCACTGGCTTTAAGCCGCAAATAGACACTGTTTGAGGGCCATGGGAGCTGAAGTCTAAGATGTTTTGGTCGGTACCTCTGGCGAAATAGTCAAGAACACTCTCCAGGCTATGTCCGAGGGCCTCTACCTCTTCCAACTCCATGTAGTTACTGTCACAAGCGATATGCCATACGGCAGCTTTCCCATCAAGATCCAGTTCCGCACACAATGGGTAGTCTATCGCGGATGAAGTATCGATTGATTTGAGGAAGGTCGTAGCACTTGTGCCATTCCTTCTAGAGTTCTGTAGGAGGAAAATGGTATTGAAACCCCTATTTCCTTGGCCGGAGAAGTGGCGCTGAGTTTCTCGCATCGGAGTATGCTGGTATTCGACGATGGTGGACATAATACCCTGAGCATATTCGAGAAACCTGGCAATGGTGCCATGTAAAGTGAGTTTTAACGGCACCGTATTCATTGTAGGAAACATCAATCTCTGAGATTCCTCAGTGTCCCTTCCCGACAAGACAACACCAAACACGACATCTAGGGATCTGGTTAAGGTGGCAAGGACAGCGGCCCAACACGCCTGCCCAATTACTTGTGGGGTAACTCTGAGCCCCTTACACAGAGTCCTGATGTCGATGACACTTCTACTTGATATCCTTTCGACTCGCTGAATATGGCGGTCCCCTGGCAGAATAGCCGCTTTTGGCACAGTAGTGGGCTCAGCGCCATTCAGGAGATCAGTCCAGAATTGATGAGATTTGGTGTCGGGCTGGAAAAGCATGCGCGATAAGTGAGGCTTGTAGGATTGTCGAGGTATATAATTGCCTTGATATGCGTCGTGAATATCCTGATGCAGCATGGGGAGAGACCAGCCATCGTACAGGGCATGGGCAATAGACAGAATCAGCAACGTCCTACCTTCAAATGCGGCGAAGTTCACTTGAAACAAATGCGATGTGCCCCCACTTTCTGAGGCGCGAAGTCTTGCCAGATTTGTGACCCGCGAAATATCTCTCATATCCGCAATGTCCATAGCCGGCGTGAATTCAAGTTCGTGTCTCCTGACAACTTGGCAGTAGGCGGAATTGATCCGGGGATCATCTATCTCAACGAAAACGGTGCGTAGAATTGGCGATCCAGCATATGCATCTGACAGTGCTGATTTCAAACGGTCGACATCAACATCAAGTGGGAGCTCAAGCACGTCGTGGTTGAAGTATGTGTGGAAATCCGATTGCAGCATTTCCGCGACCATTGAATCCTGGAGCGGGGTTGGTGGGAGGATGGCTTCGACTTCTTGACGTTTAATTCCTTTCTGGAAACACACATCTTCTAGGATAGAGATGAGACTGTCAAACTCGTCGGTGCCAGGTGACATTGTTTTCGCTGCGGGGAGCGGCGACTTTTTGAGGCTGGCTCTGATACTCTCCAGTGTTGGTTGTTTCATCAGCGCACCCACGGACACACTATACCCCAATCGCGATAACCTCCCAGCTAGCTTTATCATATCAATGCTGTCAAGGCCGAGGGCAAGGAGGTTGGTTGTTTCTGATATATCCATTTCGTCTAGCCTGGTAAGGATTGCGAGTTCACGGCGAACATCATACAATTGCTCATCCCACACGAATTCGCTACTTATCGACGAGCTCGTCTCTAGAACAGGAGCTAGAACAGGCTCATGTACCTTGGAATAAGCCATCGATACTCTGTCTAGGAGAAGAGGGTCGTCGGTTATGATGGAAGTCAGTGACTCGGTGAACTTGTCCATGAGAAGACTGAGAGCCGATTCATCGGCGATCTTGCCCTGAGCTGCGAGAGTAATGCGAAGTGTGTCATCGGTAGTCTTGATGATCTCAATGGCTAGCGGGTAATCGGGATGATTGTAGGAGTCTTGAAGAGACCACAGTGTTCGATCTCCTTGAGCTGCAGTCTTGTAGTCCTGATCGAATGTGAACAATGTGTCAAAAAGAGGTTCTCCATTTGAGTAAAGTTTCTGTATATCACGAAGAGGTGTGTAGACATGTGCAAGCAAGTCATTGTTCACTTTTTGGATTTCTTGCGTTAACGAGGCCCATGTCGTATCCTCAGTGAAGCCAACTCGAAGCGGCAGCGTGTTAAACAGGGGTCCAACGACGAGATCTATATCATTGATTGCAAATGATCTTCCTGAAAGGATAACTCCAATTGTAGGAGAATTACCGAGATATTGACTCAATGTGTGCAGCCATGCCGCTTGTAACAAGGTCTGATGAGTGACTTGTAGTCTCATTCGTCTATGTTCGAGGCCTTCAAATTTCATTGATTTGTGTATGATGGAATTTGAGGCAGTAGGTTTGTCCATGAGACTTGGCATAGGCTGGAAGCGATGATTCTCTAGGAGAGGCCTCCAAAACGGATGAGGCTCTTGGTGGCTGAGAATATGCTCTTCGTGCAGCACGGAGATAAAGTCAGGACCAGTAGGTCGCGATCTTCCCTCATATTCCGATTCCAAGCTGTCGAAAATGATATCGAGGCTACGAGCGTCGTATACACCATGAAAAAGCCTGAGCAGTAGGTGATGCTGTCCGCTCACCTCCATGTGATCCGCCTCTATAGGCCATTTTAGAACACGCTGATTCTTTTCTACCCAATGGCGCCTTCGTTCGTGAATTGTCGGCTCTAACGATTCTACATTCGCTTCAATTTCTGACCACCGTAGCGGGCGATTTTTCAAAGCCACTTGGAGAAAACCTTCCGGTGTCTCTATAAACGCCGTTCTAAGGATAGAGTAGGACTTTATGACTCGACTGAGCGCGCTCTTCAGGCGGTTGATTGACACATCAGCTTTCAATCGGAGCTGGAATTGGTTGAAATACGCGAGTTCGGTCTCTTGAGTTTTCGACCGGGCAATGATACCTTGCTGTAATGGCGTACATGGTGCTATATATTCCACTTCAACCGCACTTCGCCCTAGCGTACCACAGACTAGGCCAAGATACCGATGATGAGTTCCTTTGATTGGCTGCTTTCCCTGCAAAGCGATACTGTCAAGAGACTCGGGAATTTGTCGACTGAGAGCTTGAGAGAGTCGACCGATTTGCGGGTGCCGCAATATTATTGAGGGCGTCGCGGAGGCGAAACCCACTGCCCTTAATTGCTTCGCTAGTCTTGTCGCTGTGATCGAATCTATACCGAGTTGAAATATCGAGGTACTAGGTGTTAAATCATTTTCCTGGACTTGTACCACTTGATAGATCGCCTCTAGCACTCTGCTCTCGAGCGTATTGAGTGCGCGGCGAGCATGATCGGAGAAAGCCGAAAGGGTCTGAAGTTGCTCGTGTGATAATTCAGAAAATAGTTTCTTCAAATGATTAACATCAACTTTATTATTAGGTGAAAGTGGGATGCGTGATATAAAAATAAGGAAAGACGGAACCATGTACGTTGCGAGACAAGATCTGCAAGCTTGCTGAGCGCGCGCAGCGAACTCGAGATGGGTCGCATCGTAATAGACCTGCAATTCTCGCGCAGCGTCAAAATCAGAGGTCAAAGCAACAAACGACACAAGGAGATCTACATCCTGAGACTCCCGTCGAACGACCATTGTTGTGACATCGTTTACTTTGCCGGCCAGACCTTCTCTGATGGCGTGGTTGATTTCGCCAATCTCTAGCCTTTGACCTCGAAGCTTCACCTGGTCGTCTGCTCGGCCGAGAAAATCAAGCGAGTCGTCGCAAAGTATTCTCACAAGGTCGCCGGTACGGTAGACTCGGTCGCCAGATGCCTGAAACACTGGAAATCGTTCTCTGGTGAGTGCTTCTCTATTCAAGTAGCCTTGGCCGACCAGTTTCCCGGACACACATAGTTCTCCCACGCCGCCACGAAGGACTGGCGATTCAGTTCCGGGTTCGACTATATATGCTCCGACATTGGGGAACAGATTCCCTATGTTTGACGGCCTTCCATTATGAGGTACGCCTCGATACATCGTTACACCAATCGTCGTCTCGGTCGGCCCGTATGCATTATAGATTACTCTCTTTGGTCCCCATGTGACGAGAATATCAGAACGCAGTTTCTCCCCTCCGGTGATGAATACTCCCTCGCACAAGCTTGGACATTCATCAGGACTTATTAATCTCGCTAGACTGGGAGTCAAATCGATGTGCGTGATTCTGAGCTTCGAGATCGTCATGGCAAGATCACTGAGGATGACGTCTTTAGGAGCTGCTACAACGGTAATCCCAACATACCAAGACCAATACTGTTCCAAAACAGAAACATCGAAGTGGAACGCAGCAAATTGCAGCCACCTCGACTTAGGATTCCAACGTCCAGCGAAGAGATACTTGAAAGCTGCCATCGCCTGAACGGTGTTTTCATGGCTCATGAGGCATCCCTTGGGCGTACCTGTCGTACCGCTAGTATATAAGCAGTAACATGAATCAGATGGGAAGATCTGACGTTCTAGTATCGGAGGGGAAGTTGGAAGAGACGCAATTATGCTGCCATTTAACGTGTGAACTGGCAGCGGAGCCTCGCCCGCCCATCCGAAGCTCTCGCTTAGCAGCAACATCGCCGCCTTCGAGTCCTTAAGTATGAAGATTTGGCGTGTAGAAGGGGCTGAAGGATCGAGGCAGAGAAACGCGCATCCGGCTTTAAGTATTCCAAGCAAGGTGAAATAAGCAATAGGGCATTTGTTGAAGCATGTTGCGATTATGCGCCCGGGGCTGGTTCCTTGGCGGGTGATGAAATGTGCTACTTGGTTACCCAAAGCGTCTAGTTCTTGATATGTCCATGATTGTGGAGTGCTGAAGTCATCTGGCCCTTTAACAAATTCGAGGGCCGTGGCAGAAGGTACTGAATTGGCGGAGGATTCTAATAGCTCATGCAAAAGATGTGCATCTATTGGGAGCGATTCGCAATTTGAAGGGATAATCGAAAATAGCTCAGGCCGGCTGTCAATGAGATTAGGCGTCGGGCCATCAGAGGGAAGAAGCAGGTCCATTAGCACAGCCTCAAACTGATCCAGAATATGTACAGCCTGGCCCCGCGGGAGAACACTGGCTCTAAAGCTCAAGCTCAGACGCGTTTCGTTCGAAGATAACTCCTCAATCTCAAGAGAGATTGGGTATTCAACCGACGCTGATTCGTTAAGGACGCGCAGCGGTAGGTTTTCCGTGGTTCTATCATAGGCTTGATAGATCATGATAGTGTCGAACATCGTGCCGGCAATTCCAAGTTGGCGCTGAATGTGAGCCATAGGCATAAAGTGCACACGTCGTAATTGGGAGTTGTACCGCATCATCTGTTGGACCAATTCGGAATTCGAAGGCACATTCTCCGCTATCACGGGCAAGGTGGCGATCATTGGGAGATATGACTGACGCGCAAGATCTGTAGTTCTTCCATCCAAAACAATTCCGAACGTAACTCGAGATTCTCCTATATAAGCACTGAGGAGACGCGTCCAAGTCGCCTGAAGCACTGCTTGCATCGTAACGCTAGCTCTAGAAGCTGCCTGGCGGAGAAGCGTTGAAGATTTCTCGCAGGAACGAGATTCCATCAACATCAATGGGTCATCGACGTGAAGCGGTGTCATAACTGGAAACTTATGAAACGAAAACTCGTTCGCTTTTTGTTTCCAGAATGATTCTCCTGCCAGTAAACTCGACTGGGTCAGGCTGAAATAATGCGATAATGCAGGGCCAATGTCGATCATTTTTGGCTTATTATTGTGAGAAATGAGCTCGGTAAGATCTCGTAGCAAATTCCGCAGTGTGAATGCATCGTATAGGGCATGATGTATTGCGAGGTGGATAGTGAGCGATGCATTGCCGTCGGTGTCTTCGGACGCCACAAGGGCAACTCGCCAAGGCGGCTGTGCCAATGTGCTAAGGGCATCAGCTCTCACGTTGGCGAGCCACCCCTCGACGTCAAACGCATCCGGAGCGTAGATTGATACTGGGGTGGTGAAGTTATCGATTCGGTACACGACCATTGCATAAGAGCTGTCCACATGGTTGACAGGAATGAACCCAGCTCGAAGTATCTGGTGATGGTTCGCAAGTTGTGACCAAGCCCTTGCAGTGGCTTCTGGCCTCGCGGCAATGGACCATGCCCAAGAGGAATAATTAAAGTAATTTCGTCCCTTGGAATCTAAGAATTGCGATAGAAGACCCTGTTGCGTAGTAGTACAGGGAAATATCGCCTCAATGGCTTCAAGACTGATATTGCACCTAAGTACGTCCGCTTCAACTTGTTCGTGAAAGCCGTTAAAATCGTACGCTGTCGAAATATCCTCCACTGCCGAAGATCTTATAGCGGCCGCTATTCCAGCGCATGTAGGATGCTCGATTACATCAATTGCAGATATCGAAATATCCTGCCGACGAAGTAAAGTTGCTAGCTGAATAGCTGCAATACTGTCAAGGCCATATTGATAGATTGGAGTTAGACGATCGATCCGTTCTTCTGGTAACCCCGCCAGCTTCGCCAGCAATCGACGCACTGTCATCTCCGATGGAGACCAAGACTCTTCATGATCAATGGATTCATTTAGAAGAACTTCAGAGACCCGTATTGTTTGTGTACGATGGAATAGCCGAGCGATCTCCTTGTGGCAATCGGCAGGCAATATTTCACTTGTGCAGGCATGCGAAGCCGGAAACTTAAGGCAGGCGTCTAGAACATGACCAAAAGTCTTGCCAATTAGCTGTAAAGCTTCGTAAGAGAATTTTGACCTATGATTAATTTAGTAAATGTCGGCTCTCGAAAATGTTGAAGAGCATGAGACTAGTGATACTCACTCGTCGCGATATAGCTGCACAGTAAGGGTATCTTGCCGCTCGGAAGGAATGACCTCGCAAACAACAGGGACCTAGTTGATGAAAATGAGTAAAAGATGTATTTTAAGGGTAAAGCCTAAGGCGAATACTCACATCCATAGAGCCGTCCTCGTAGACAAGAGACCAAACAGCATCATCTAAAGGAGCGGCTGGAGGCTGAAGTATTAGTAATGTGTCAAATAAATGCAAATGCGCATCGGCTAGCTTCTGGATATGCCGCAAGCCTGTGAACTGGTGCTGCAGCACTTCGGAATTGAGGCTCTGTAACTGCATCACGACTTCCATGATAGTTGTCGAGAGAGATAAGTTAATGCGAATCGGTAGAGTATTGAAACACGGTGCTACGAGCCGGTCAACCGTAGCCAATGCTATGGAGCGCCCAGAGGTAACACTGCCGAACGATACATCGGCTGTCTGGGTTAATATCGACAGTGCAATTGCCCACGCAGCTTGAATGAGAGACAGCATCGAAACCCCCATGTCTCTTAGTTGAGTTTTCAATTGATTCAACGAATTCTTGGAAGCTTGGCTGGTCACAGTCAACGGCATCGCGTCTCGGATCAGTTCCTTAGGCCTCAAAGGTGTTGGCCGAAATCCAGATAGAACCTGTTTCCAGAAGTCATCCTGATTTGGATGCGGCGACATCACTTCTCGAAGGAAAGGCTCTATGGAAGGCGATTCCGCCAACTGCCTATCATTGCACAGTGCTTCAACCTCCGACAACATGATCCGCATGGAGATACCATCATACATGGCATGGTGGCATACGAATGAGAGATGATCTCCTAAGCTTTTGGTCCGAATGATAGCCAAGGCCATGGGAGGCATATCGTGATCCATAGATGCCGAAACGGAAGCAGCATGCTGAGCAGCCCGATCTTGTAGCAGCGCATCTTCTACTTCTAATACTTCCCATTTAGGAAGATGCTTGCTAAGGATAACTTGAATAGCCGGATAATGGATGTCATTAGATACAATGAATATTGCGCGAAGTATCTCGTGACGTTGAATAATCTCATCCCAATGGTTCATGATGACCCTGTAGGGCACGTTCAGACGAAACAGCATCTGGTTATAGTAAGCAACTCCGGTTTCGACTGTATTAGAGTTGTTCAAAGACGACATGATCATTGCCTCTTGTAAGGGAGTGCAAGGAAGCACCTTTGCAACTGACAGTCCCTTAGCCTCGCAGTGCTTTAGTGTTGTTTCCACTAGTGTTTCTGGAAGCAAAGGCGCACTGGAATCTATCGCGTCATTGAAGCTATCAATTTCATCAATGGCCAGCGCTAAACGATTGATACTCGGATGTTGAAGAAACAGCGATAGGGGAACTCGCTTCTTCATGACGGATTGAAGCTTACGGACGACTGGTATGGCGGAAATTGAGTCAAGGCCAAGCGCAGAGAAGCTAGTCCATCGGCTTATCTCCTTGGAATCTTTCAGTACAAGATCCATGATTACTTTCGCAATCTGCGTTTCAGTTTCCGACCAGTCTGTTTTGGTATCGGCTTGCTTTCCGGGAAAGCTGTAAGCGTTTAAGTCATCAATCGCAAGCTCGGCGATTGAATCACGTAACTCGCGATCATCTACCTTGCCAGATGGGGTCAATGGTAGTATAGAGATAGGAACTATAAGAATTGGCACCGTATAAGCTGGTAGGTAAGATTGTAACGCATGGCGTAGAACTTGTGCCTGCACTTCGATGCCTTCATCGAGAGGTAGCAACCGGAATCCATCATTTTCGTATTCAAATGGAACATAGAACATCACAAGTTGTCGAAGATTCCAGATTTCATGAGCGACAAGGATGGTTCTACAGGCTCTCACCATACCGGTCTTCGAGGCTATTGCTTGTATCTCTTGAAATTCGATTCTAAAGCCTCGCAGTTTCGTTTGAGTGTCCATTCGCCCTTGGATTATAATTGAACCATCGGGCAGCATTCGGCCCAAATCTCCAGATCGGTGAAGCCGGCCGTGATCGGGGTGATCAATGAATTTAGTGGCAGTTTCCTTTGGAAGTTTCAAATATCCGGATGCTACTTGATCGCCCCCAAAACATAGCTCGCCTAAGCAGCCAATTGGAGTGAGGTAAATAGAGCCTGGATCCAGAACGAAAGTCGACGTGTTCTGAAAGGAGTGCCCAAGAAACTGTGACGAGTCGCCCTTAGACACCTTGCGAACTGTGCAGATGTTTGTTGTCTCGGACGGGCCATATCCTTTTCTGTTAGCTATGAGAGCTATTTGGTTAAAGCAATGGATTCTTACCGTGGTAAAGATACTCTGACCATCTGTCAAGAAGTTCGTCGGTCATTGGCTCGCCAGCAGTAACCAAAAACTTAACTGTAGGGACAGTGTCAGGGTTTAGCATAGACGCTACTGTGACTGTCAAACAGAGGTGAGTGATGCCAAATGATCGAACTGTACGCCCGAAGTCTTCGAATAAGGTGTCGTTAGTCGTAGCGCATAAGCACATGCCATTGGCCCAAGCATAGAATATTTCGAAAACAGACATATCAAATGCTTGGGAGCAGGCTTGAAGCATACTTCCTGACTGCTCGCGCGGGTAGATTCCCGAGAGAATGCTTATGTTGCTCAGAATGTTTTTATTCGTGACTGCAACGCCCTTAAGTTTTATGCCTGTTGTTCCACTGGGGGGTCATCAGCAATGGAATGTGACCAAGAGGTTCTTGAAACAACAATAGCAAGTTCGTACCTTGTATAAATGACGTATGCTAAGTCCGTCGGTTTAATTTGCGTGCTGAGATTAGCAGTCTGGTAGGATGAAATAGCAATTAGCTCAATATTGATTATACTTAAAGACTCCAATTTAGGCGTGAGTGGTGAGGAGGCCGTGTCTACAATACAGATATGCGGCTCCGCTTGCCTAAATATAGCCCCTTTTCTTTCTATTGGCGTGCTAGGAAGAATTGGAAGATATGCGCAGCCTGTCTTGAGCACACCCAGTATACTGCAGTAGAGCAAGATCGATTTCTCCATCACAATGGCTATGACGTCCCCAGGGCGGCAGCCGTGTTGTTGAAGGCAGCGAGCAATTTGATTTGCCTTGGAATTGAGGTCGTGATACGATAATTGTAAATACCCGGCCGATAGACTTGTAGATGTAGCAAAACACAAGGCAGTCGCCGATGAGAATTGGAATGCAGATTTCTCTACCATTTCCGCTAGACTGGAATATCCTTCTACTGACCTTGGTTTGTCATTGAAATGCGACAAACTACTAGATGAAAAGCACTGGGGTATAGAACTGACTAAAGAGCCAGCATTCCTGCTGAAATGGCTGACGAGAAGACTCATATGGGACATGAAAGCCTCGGCTAAAGATAGTGGGATAACATCTGTATGCACCGTCATTTGACAGATGTAATGGTCCTGGTAAGGTATGATTTCAACAAGCAGTTTCGCCTCTGTCGCATCATGATGCCAGCTTTCTCGCACAATTTTCGGTCTTTTCCTTCGGCTCACGGGTGATTCCTGATAGGCAAATATTACATCAAATAGCCTGTTGTTGGCCGAGAGACCCGCGATTTCGTGTATATCAGATAGCGGAATGTGACCATGTCGTAATATTTCTCGGTTGGTCGAATGGATAGTCTGGAGTAGCTCAAGAATGGTTCTATGCCTAGAGACGTTGACTCGGAGAGGCAACGTTGTCATGCAAGGTCCCATAAGTTTGTCGATCCCAGGTAGCGGAAGACTTCGACCTGAAGAAACGGAGCCAATCACAATATCCTGGACGCCTTGAACTGTAGCCCAAAGCCACATAAGACATCCCTGGAAAAGCACCTGGGGCCCGATAGAAGCACGCAGCATAAGATCCTTCACAGATTCTGGATGAAGTGCGATCTTGGTTGTGATAACGGATCGCTGGTGCTCAGCAACAGCAACCGTCTTAAAATTTGATGTAGCAGCCACACCGACCCCACGAAGGTATTCGGCCCAGAACTCTATCGAGGCAGTCCGATCGACTTGAGTATTGTGGCGCAGATATGTCATAACTTGGGAGAATTGTGGTCTCATGGGAGGCAGCTTGCCGCTCAAGAGTAGTGACAGATCCTCAATCATGAGATCAAGAGTCCAGCCATCATAGACAGCATGGTGTAGTGTCAGAAGCAATGTGAAGTGTTCTACTTCTGAACTGGGGGGTCTAATGTGTACCCTCATCGGCCGAAGAAGGAATGATTTGATATCATCCAGTTCAGCAACAGAAGTCTCCTCTATGATAGTATCGTGGAGCTGGGTATCATCTAGTTGCTTCCATATCACTTGACAAAACTGGGTTCCGAGAAAGACGAAGCCCGTTCGAAGTATTTCATTCCTCTCTGCTAGACTTTTGAGACTTGACTTTAGCGCCTCTAGCGTGACAGCTGTGTCGAGCTTGAATTCGACTTCATTAATGTATAGATGGGCATCTTTAAGCGTCTCAGCGATCATGGACAGCTGTAAAGATGTAGCCGTTTCGATACGATCAACGTCGTCAATTTGATTCCCAAATTTCGTGTTAAATTCCTCTGGCTTTGGATACGGGTTAAGGTTTTGGTTGCATGTTGCCTTGGGTTCTGGAGCAAGTGGCAGCGTTACGACCCTATCGATCTTTGAACGAAGTTCTCGAATGGTTTTGGCACTTAAAATATCGACTGGTGTGAGGCCTATCCCCTTTTCCCTGAGAGTTGATGCGTATTCAATAGCGGCCAGCGAATCTAACTTCGCGACCGACAATTCTGTCAGTGGGAAAACTGATTCGCCAAGAACAGCTGTAGCAATATCGCATAGAAGTCGCTCGGAGTCATCAACAACTTCTTCATTGGTGAAGATAGTTGGTTTTTCAGTCACGTAGTTATCGATCAGTCGCTTTCTATCGATCTTGCCTGACGGCAACTGAGGAAAATTTTCCATGGCCACAATGTCCTTGGGTACCATAAAGGCTGGCAACCAAGACTCACAGCGAGCCCGAAGTGTTGCGTGCAGATTGTGCTCCGGCCCTGTCGCGACAAACGCAACTAAAGTGTTCAGTATCACCGCCGCCACAGCATTATAGCATCCATGTACCTGCAGTAGAACCTGTTCAACCTCTCCAAGTTCCAGTCGTTGTCCATTGAGCTTTACTTGACTCTCTTCGATCCTGCCCAGGCACTCGATAGTCCCATCCGACTTAATTCTGGCTTTATCACCAGTCCTGTATACTCGGCCCCATGGTGTATCGATGAAAAAAGCTGCGGTCTGCTCGGGTCTATTTAGATAGTAGCTGGCTAGCTGTAGACCTCCGAGGGCAAGTTCTCCGGTTTCACCCACGGGCAGAACTTCAAAATGGAAGGCAGCACTGGAGTCAGTCACAAGGCGGATAACAAACACCGACACTGTATCAAGGGGTCGGCCTATATTGGTTCTTTCTGAAGTGCTTGGAAACTCTGGTTCGATGGTGCTTGATGAACGGTCAGCAAGGTTTCATGTGCATCTCGTCAATAGTACACTTACCAATGAATTGCGGCCTCGGTAGGGCCATACATGCCCCATAGTATACTCTTATTGTTTTCGTCGCCACCAAATTCCCGGATGACCGGATCCGTGAGCATCTCCCCAATAGTTAATAGCAATCGTAACCCCGGCGCTCTAGTGCGTTGCCTAAGCAAGCTGCCTGCTACGGAGGGCGTTAATTCACAAGCATCAACCTGCATTGTCTGCAAGACTCCGGCAAGGTCGGTCAACATCTCTGCACGATTGCATCCCACCAGAGTCGCACCCCGAAACAGAGGGAAGAATATCTCGAAAATGGATACATCAAAGGTTGGGGCTGCGAACTGTAGAAATCTTGAAAACGGGGGTATCCATCGTTCGTGGGCGAGGATAGACTGTGTTGCGGCCAAGTGAGAAACAGTAACACCCTTAGGTTTGCCCGTTGACCCCGAAGTATACATAACGTATGCGAGATCTTCGGGACAAAGCTCAGGGTGGCCACCAAACTCATCGCCTCCAAATTTCGAATTTTCCAGAGCATCGTCAATGAATATTATTCTGTACGTCTTGTTGTCTGTGGAGATTTTGGTAGCAAGGTCTCGGGTTGCTAACACTATTTTGGCTTTCACATCTTCAAGCACGAATTCGACCCTGTTGGGCGGCACATTGGCATCTAAAGGGCAGAAAGCGCCACCCGCCTTAAGCACCGCTAATATAGCCACATAGAGTTGAGGAGATTGAGGAGAGAGGATAGGAATAATCAGAGGATCTTGAGCCTCGTGGTCGACTGCATCCAAAGGCGACGACGACCTCAGGATGTATGAAATGCGCTGAGCCAATGCCAGGGATGCAGCATGTAGCTCTGGGTATGAAATGACAGCATGTTGGCCATTTTCTGATAGAAAGTCTATGGCAGCGGTCTGGCCAGTCTTGTCCTGTCGTGACACGAGCTCATGGAGAAACGGAGAGCCACGGAGCTTTTTAGGCCTCGCGTTGAGGATGGAGAGACCATCACAAGGCAGGGGCCTCGGGCCACTGAGAGACATGGCGGACGCGTTAAATTAAATGTAGTCAGCGCCAAGGGTGCTAGTCTTTAGCGTAGACGTTTAGGCGTCAAGGATGAAATGCGGAGTGCACGCCACTCTGCCAGGAACAAGAAACAGGACGTTGTGTACTCCGTACGGAGTACATGTAGGTGGCCAATCGATAGTCGGAGTAGGCAAGGTGTTTGGTAATATGAAGTGTTTTCAAGTGTGCTCCTACAGCGAGGGACTCATGAAGTATGATAGGAACCGGTTTGTGTGTGCGCATTTTCGACGGGCCAAGGTGAATGCATTGAATGCTTTAAGAATTTGAAGAAGTAGCTACGGATTCCGCACGGGCGCACCTTCGTACAAAAGGTTGCTAACCTAAGACAAGCCCACAGTAAATTGTACAGTACTCTCACAGTGATTACCGAGATCTCACTTCAAGAGTCAACAAATAATTAAGGAAAATACCTATTTACCCGCTAGCACCCGGGTTGCTTGCGAGGTTTGAATTAGGTTCTTTGCCCTCGGTTATATCCCAACCGTTCTTTTCACGGGAGCATGATTGTTTATATATCCTGCAAGCCTCTTTCTGCATACATAGTGTGATTAAATGAGAAAAGGTACCGTGCTACCTCACTCGATGGTAACGGGCCACCAACTGTCTCTCTTTGTGTCCGAATAATACGTGTCCGAATAATACCATAGATTCCCTTACACTAGC
The DNA here is from genome assembly GCA_022578715.1 of Nemania sp. FL0916. Lineage (NCBI taxonomy): Eukaryota > Fungi > Ascomycota > Sordariomycetes > Xylariales > Xylariaceae > Nemania > Nemania sp. FL0916. Next base: position 166,524 of record MU390276.1, read on the forward strand.
CATGAGAATAATGCCACCAGCGCATCAGCCATTTGAAGTGGCCTATGATGAGATATTCACTATCGTTACAACCATTATTATTGAACATTACTATCAGGGCACCCTACCGGGTGCTTTGGCTGGCAGATACACTTGTTTCGATCGTTTTTTATTGCTGTTTTGAAGGAATTAAGCCTTCTCGAGCTGTTTGAGCTTTCGGAACTGCTGTAGCCCTATTTAAGCCTTTAGAACAGCCTCCCGAAGTAGAGGTCGTGGAACAGCCTCACGAAACAGCGAGGCAGGGGATAACAAACCTCACAGGGCGCCCACTACGTTAAATTCTATCAATTAAATACTCTCGAAAACTTCAAGCGACTCTAGAAGGCCCAATTCCTTCAAAAAAAGCAATAAAAAACGATCAATGCAAGTGTATCTGCCAGCCAAAACACCCGGTAGGGTGCCCTGTTAGCAATTCCATGGGTGCCCTGATAGTAATGTTCTTATTATTTACTACGTATAACTGTAACCTACAACTTATAACAATAGGGATGGGACTTGTCCAACCTTGTATTCTTTATCAACTTGTACTAAAGCATCTTGCTTAAAAATTTTGCTTTAACACATATGAACTTCTCAACAACACCTTGTGAGTTCTTTACTAGATCTTATCTGATGATCTGATAAAATTTTCATGGTCCGACGGCAAAATTATTATGGGCCGCCCCGACACGGGTAAGATCTGATAACCCAGATAGGCTAACTCCCCGAAGATCGCTACCAAAAGTCCTGTTGTCTTCGGAGGGGTAGCGTACGCCGAGGAAAGCGCGCTCGGAAGAGAAATGGTTGTTTTCAATCAAGAGTCAGTCCCAGATCACTCAGCAAGGCAGTGTCTCTAGATGAATATTATTTAGATTCAAATTGTTGTCAAAGTGCTCACTTGTTCGACTGAAATCAAGGACACGTAAGTAACACCTCGAGAAGTTGATACGCCGTCATGTGCTCGGACAGTTGCGACCATTATCCAAAAACTTCTATGCCGAACTTCCCTCTGCTGTGGACTAGTCCCACTTAGTTCCCTACGCTACAGCTTTTGCTCTCCGAAAGGACTTGTCACAGCCAGTGCCCATTTTTACCGGCCGACTGACGTAAACAAGCGGCCTTAGTCACTGATTGAGCCGTGGCCATTTATATTGTGGAGTTGATGTTCAAACCAGGCAGAGAAAGTGTTTGGCTAATCGACCAACACTTCAAACGAGCTTACTCTTGTATGTATAAATTTGTCACATTGATAGCAGAGAAGCAGGTGCTACTTTCTCTTCTTGTTCCTGATCATGAATATATGGAAGGAGAAAACAATATGAGCAATCTAGACAAGAGCGGTACCGTATTCGGAGCAAGTGCGCGCTTTGCTAATGGTGGGCGACGAATTTCAACATGACACCAGCAATTCCTACCTAGCGTGCCTTCCTCGTCATAGCCGTGGGGCCGGCAGCGTGAGCTAGCTCCATGCAGCTTCATCTTATCAGATCCGATGATAACGCCGATGTCGCCATTGACCCTTGATGCGCCCCTCTTAGCTGCATATTGGTGATACGCATCAGACTCATGAACAGTTCTTTTTCTCTTGCTCGGGCCCAGTCAGTTACTCAGTCATGGGCTACTTAATTACACCTAATCTCCTTATGCTGACAGACTCTTAATGGAGTGCGAGCATTTCTCAAAGGAAAGAAAAGTAAACATAAATGATGGCCAGTCAGCCCCCATCACATACCACCTTTTATACCGCGATGCCCGCACTGAAATATAAGTCTGCATTCACTCGCGAAGGGTGGACCGATTGTCTGTCTAAGGGAGGAGCTTATTTCATAGGTGTCCAGAATAGGCAGTTTGCATTTTTAAGACAGCTACCCGTCTCTCAGCTTCGGACACTGTTCGCAAGAACTGGTACATCGCCCCAGTTAACCACAATACCCTTGGTCTCGTCTTCTCTCTCCCATGAGGGTCTTTGCAGGCGCTAAAACAAGATCCACGATGCACACCGGGTATGATGTGTAGAGCAAGGGAGCCCATTCCCCACTCAACTATCTCGATGTGCCCAATGCTAGTCCATCGAGGTCGTCCTGGCTAGTGCTAGGCTGTATGATGCGCTGGAAGAATGCATGTATGTAACAATAGGAGTGGCATCAAGTCTCCTAGGCGCCTCTTGCATATAAGTTTGACGCTCACCGGTCAGAAAATTTGAAGTGCCGGCAGATCTTCCATTTCTTTGTCTCCGGCCAACGACTCGGGTAACGTCACCTCACTTCCTCCCTAGATTTGATGTGCCACAAATCGCACAGACCCCTATAACAGGTATTCTATTTGTTAATGGTCTGTCGTAATTCGAGATCATTTGTACGACTGTTTATCTCTCAGAATATACGGATCGGGTATCCACTATCCAGTACCTCATCGTCGGGATACACCCTAGGGCCGTAAACATTGATCTCCAACCGCGCGGAAAGAATCATAAACAACAAGCCGGCCCTAGGCATAATGGCGCCTCACAGTCTAACAGACGACTACTCTCAAGCCGCCACGAACGGCAAGCGCAGCTATTCAGTTAATGACACTGCGGATCAGCCCACCGCAAAAAGAACACGGCGAATTAATATCTCTCACTTGAAGCCTACCCCCTCTAACCAAGTCCATGACCTCATCTGTGTCGGTTTCGGCCCAGCTAGTCTTGCCATCGCCGTTGCCCTCCATGATTCAGTCGAAGCTGGAAAGCTGCCTGCGGCAAACACCTCAACATCGCCAAAGGTGCTCTTTTTGGAAAAGCAACAGAGGTTCGCCTGGCATGCAGGTATGCTCTTGCCAGGAGCCAAGATGCAGATATCTTTCCTCAAAGACATGGCAACCCTGAGGGACCCTACGTCGAAGTTCACTTATTTAAATTACTTACACCGGAACGGGCGGCTCGTGGAGTTCACGAATCTCAGTACGTTCCTCCCAGCCCGGGTCGAGTACGAAGATTATCTCCGCTGGTGCGCCAGCTCCTTCGATGATGTCGTGCGATATGGCAGTGAGGTTATCTCCGTCGCACCGGAGCAGGCCGCATCGGAGCCTGTCTCCCGTTTCATTGTCACTTCTAGAAACGTCAAGACGGGCGCTGTGGTAAAACACAAGACTAGGAATGTCATCTTCGCTATTGGCGGGCAGCCATCGATCCCCAAGAGCCTGCCGTCCCACCACCCCAAAGTCATCCACTCCTCTCAATACGCACATCTCGTCCCCAAGATACTAAACCAGCGAGATGCCCCTTACCGCGTGGCCGTCGTCGGCGCCGGCCAGAGCGCGGCGGAAATCTTCAACAACATACAGACTCTATATCCGAACTCGCAGACAGCGCTGATAATGCGCTCCGAATTCCTCAAGCCCAGCGACGACTCTCCCTTGTAAGTGTCACAACTCCACCAACAACCCATATCTACTTACAAACTTAAAAAAATATCCAAATCGCATCGGCGCTAAGACATCAAACAGCGTGAACTCCATATTCAACCCCTCCTACGTGGACGAGCTGTTCTCGCGCTCCAGCGAGCAGCGCCGCTCGTTGCTGGGAGACGCGCGCAGCACGAACTACGGCGTCGTGCGCCTGGAGCTCATCGAGCAGCTGTACGAGCGCATGTACGACCAGCAGCGGGAGCTCGGCAGCGACAGCGCGACGTGGCCGCACCGCATCCTGGGCTCGAGCACCATCACCAGCGCAGACGCCGATACTAACAAGATCCGCTTGACAGTGCGGCCGCTGAGTAGAGCCGCCGCCGCCGCTGTCTGCGAGAAGTCTGATGTTGCGGACGAGACACTTGAATGTGATCTCGTCATCGCCGCCACGGGATACCAGCGTCAAGCACATCTCGCTATGATGGGGGATATCGTGGATCTCCTCCCTGCGGCAGACAAGGATGACGACGCGGTAGCGGTTTCAGGAGCGCAGCGAAAAAACTACGACGCGCGGATTGGCGGCCGTCCTGTTGCCGTCGCGCGTGATTACAGCCTACAGTTTGCCCCCGGCAAGGTCGCGCCGGGCTCTGGCATCTGGCTGCAGGGGTGTTGCGAGGGAACCCACGGGGTAAGTCTACCACCTACTACTCTTCCTAGAATTCATTTTGTTACTTCTCGCGATGACCACGGCTAATAACGAGCGTGTAGCTGAGCGATACGTTGCTATCCATCCTCGCTGTCCGATCGCAGGAGATCGTTGACTCGGTGTTCGGAAGTCGCCAAACGAAATGAGCATCATACACGAGGAAAAGGGGAGTAGAGGAAAATGGGTGGCGAGCGCATTCACATATGGCTGCTTATGAAGCGTGAGAACAGCGATTTTGGATAGTGGTCTGATTTGACTGCTGCTGCAATGGGTGTAGAGAAAAGGGTGCTGCATGTTTTCGGGGCGGATATTTCAAGTTTTGTGTTTTTCTTCTCTTTTATATACCATTTCGGTAGGCATCTCGCGCCGAAGTAGTCAATGCATAGCAGCTATCATCTTCACTCGTAACCCTATTCTCATGCATACTGCCAGATGGCTCCCTTGGTGCATGTCGTAATTATGCCCGACCTCCGATATCAAAAAAAGGGACACAAACTATCATACCAGCTGGATAATCAAGATCATCTAAATTTTATCATGGATGTGTACACCTGATCACAAGAGTAGTACAGAAGTTGATTAGATGCCTAGCATCATACATCCTCATCCTCCGCCTCCAGCGTCTCAATCATCCAGTCAAAAGTCTTCAGCCTCTCAATTCGCCTCGGCATATTTTCCAGCAGTCTAATCAAATCCCTCGCCGTTTCTCGTCTTTGTCCCACCGCTCTAACCATCCTATCCAGCGACGCAGCAAGATCCCGCGAACTGCGATCGCAGAGAATTTTCAACGGCGTGCCAGCAAGCGAAGCCGCGCACCATAGCAGCACGACCTTGATAAACGGGTCGCCGCCGAACGCGCCGCAGCCCCAGAGCGGGCTCCAAATAACCTCGTAATGGCCCGACGAGAACGCAGTGTAGGCCTTATTGATTTCCCTCGCAAGATTCTCAGGTTTAAGGTCCGGCAGCCCGGCCTCGGCGTCTTCGACGTCCAGTTCCAGGGCATCCATGAACAACATCGTGCGCAAGCCCCAATCAGCAGATTCCTCGGCCTCTTGTGCCGCGACTTCAATATCGCGCCGCTGCCCCGTGATATTGAGGACCGCCTTGGCGCCCCTGACCACGAGGACGTCGTTCCTACCTAGTGGCGGCGTGACTAGCACAGCCGGGCATGCCTCGGGCGAACTTCCGACGTGGACTTCTTCCTGCGTAGCAGACTGTCCGAAGCCGATATAGCGATTCGCAGCGACTACGGCGGCTCCGGACGGGAGACCGAGCTGTTCGGGAGATGTTTCGTACTTATCCACTACTACAATCTCGATTGGGCCCAGAGATACTGGCGGCAGGTCTAGCGCTTCGTACTCTGGCTCGCGAGTCACTAGGGTATAAGTAATGGACGAAGACCCATCCCGCGAATTCTCAGAGCCGTCAGGGAGGAACTCTTCCAAATACGTAAACAGACAGTTCAGATAGATCCTGCACGCGTACTCGTGGCGCTGCTCCGAAGCGTACCAGATGCTGAAGTCGAAGAAATCTTCGCGATGGGTCGGCGCGCGAAGGGTGCAGAAGAACTGGTGCACAACGAGACATGCCGTCTGGCGTCTGCTCAGCGTCAGGATCGAGGACCCGCCCTCTCTTTCTCCCTCTGCGCCTAAGACCTTTATACTGCCATCGGAAAAATGCAGCGGAAGGTCAAGAGCTAGCTCGACGATTACTCGCCATAATGTGTCGAAAAACGCGGGCTGCGATGCGCTTATATATGCTTTTAAGAGTCCGTAATCGCCTGCCGGCCCGGAACTGTCGCGCAGCGTGACGGCGATAGTGTCAAGAAGCTCAGCGAGCTGGGTTGGCGTGCGGATGGACGACGTAAGCAGTGTGGTGAAGACGGGCCAGAATGGCACTTGGCCGTCTGCGTCTTCAAGAGAAGATGCGTCATCAAGGATGCTGAAGCGGTCGAAGCATTTGAAGGATTCTGCGCATGGGAGGAGATATCGCGCTGCTTCCGCTGGCATATTTTTAAGGGCAGATTTTCATGTGGTGATACTTGGTGATGGCGTTAGTTGGTGCATCGATCGATGGCACTTCAACCAGCAGCTGAAAACTGTTATCCACATTGCTGTGTTCGTCATCCCATGCTCAACAATTAGGAGCCTCATGTCATCATTCACCTTGACGGCTGCCGTTAGAATTTTTTCGTGAAAGAAATTCAGCAGCCATCAAGTTTGGTTTGTCATTGTCTCATGCATTCCGTACATGCTGTTCTACAAGAATCTCTACAGGAATTACTGTAGTACCCGAGCCATCGGATGATATATGTAAGTAGCCTTCAGCACGGCTTGTTACACTACACCGCTAGCAGAGATTCGGTGTAGACGACCGTAATGCAAATTACTGTCGCCTAAGCTGTGCGAGCTTTATATCGCTGTAATGCAAACATATGAGGCCATCAACACAAACAAGCTCGTTTGTCAGTCAGTTCTTAAAAAGTAGGAAAATATGCTATTGTTTCGCCTATTCCTTATCGCCAACGCCTGCCCATACAATGAAATAATTGGGACATCGGTGTCTGCTCGCATCGTAACCGGGTGCAGGCTAAAATAGCCTTGAAAAGCTATCAACCGAGCCGGGATCGTGAATGTCCGGGAGACTTCGGGTACAGGCCGCGACGGATCCTCGGTAGTATGGCCCTGTGCGGGGGAAAGGGAAGGAGAACCGGCGGCCTTGTCCGGGCTCTCCTGATGATTGGTGCAGTAAATATTCTGAAGGATTACAGCGACGGCGATGGCGATGATAGTTACATTTAGTGTGCCCTCATTCGGAATTATTCTAGACCTCTAGATTATTGTACTTACTGGATTTTCACTTGAGCTAGGGCCTATTGTCCGGTGTTGAAACAAGTTGAGATTGGCTCAAGATGCTTTACAATCAGTGTCTAGTCCCAACTTACGATAGACGATGTATGCTGTGCTATTAGTTGTGCTGGCAGACAACGCGTCATAGCCAGGTGCAACGAAGCGAGGGTTGCATCTTCTTCACCAAAACACCCGAGATGTCGTCGCCCGTCGCTCTCTGATCGGTAGATGTAAATTGGAGTATCATCCAAAGAATGAGGGTGTGGAATATTTCGGAATCGGCAGCGGGATCAAGGTTAGGCAAAAGGTAACTGGAGTTGTGCAGTAGAACATTTGGAGGCCGATAAAGCCCGGCAGCGAGTAGCTATGCTGATGATACGGAGCACTTCTGATTGGAGGGCGTCAGAAGCTACACCAAAGGACTTCCCTGAAAGGCGATGCGAAATACCCCTCAGTACATCGAAGCGCTCCTATTTTCGCAAGCGCAGAAAGTACCTCCGATCAGCACATGGGGGTCCGAACTGCTCCTCGGTAACAGCAGAGTTCTGCGCTAATTTATAGCTAGTGGTCCCGAGCGGCCAGGCAGGGACGACCACTGGTGGCCACTGATGCGGTCATATGCAGACCTGAGAGTCATGAGCAAGGGTGAAGAAGGTACTTATGTAGGTACCAGTGCTCCCTTGCTCAATTGCCCCTCCCCCTCCTAACCGCTCATCCCACCATATCAGCTGTTCTGCAGGGCTTCCACGGAGAAAAAGGACGCGCGATACATACTTCCAATCAGTAAGTACCAGTCATCATCATCCCATACCTGCCCGTTCTTGTTTACAGGCCCAGACCACCGGTTACTGCCCACTGGCGTAGACATTCTCTTCTCAGCAGACTAAGGGTCTTGGTCTTGGGTCCGTTATTTACCTCGTACCAAACCGAATTTGCTCTCTTCCACATCTTCCCTCAAACAGCCCCTCCTCAGACTGCTTAATACCTCATCAGCACTCTTATTATTTCTCTCTCTCTTTCTTCAATTCCCTCTTCTCCTCTGTTCCGTTGCTGAGTATTCTTCCAGTTCCCTTCTGTTGCCGCGCAATTGAAGCTACCACCCGCTCTCTCCGCCCAGTCTATCGATCGCATCTCTATTCTGTCATCATGGACAAGCTCGGACTCAAGCCCGGCGTCATCTACGGCGAGGATGTCTACAAGGTTCGTCTCACATAACCTCTCATCGAGTCTCTCGAGATGCTCTGCTCCTGGTAGGCGGGCCATGAAGCAGCATTAACACTAAATTGTCTCTCTACAGCTTCTTAGTTACGCGAAGGAGCAGGGCTTCGCTCTACCGGCCGTAAACGTCACCTCGTCCTCCACCGCCATCGCCACTCTGGAGGCTGCCAAAGAGGCCAAGTCCCCCATCATACTCCAGACCTCCAATGGCGGTGCCGCTTTCTTCGCCGGCAAGGCCATTTCCAACTCCAACCAGGAGGCGTCCATCGCCGGTGCCATTGGTAGCCGAATCTCGCCCCTCTCTTGTCTCTGTCCTCTTTTCGCCCGGCTGACATAAGAAAAACTTTTAACTTTTAGCTGCCGCCCACTTCATCCGTTCTGTTGCGCCTCTCTACGGTGTACCTGTCATCCTACACTCAGATCACTGCGCCAAGAAGCTGCTTCCTTGGCTGGATGGCATGCTGGACGCTGACGGTTTGTGCCAACAGTCATAAATAAGTAAAGAAGCAAGCCGCTAATCTTGAGTAGAGGCCTTTTTCAAGGAGCATGGAACTCCTCTTTTCAGCAGCCACATGATTGATCTGTGAGTATATGTCTCTGTCACAGCCGTCCAGTCTTTTATTTAGGCGCAATCAATGGCAACAATACTTGTTTTGGCGCTATATTCATACGCTGCGCGCTCTACTTACCGCCCATCCACGAAGATTATCTACAAGAAAATGGTATTAATAATACTTCGGTGTTTAGATCGGAAGAGGACCTGAAATCCAACATTGATACTACTGCCAAGTATCTCAAGCGATCGGCTGCTATCAACCTCTGGCTAGAGATGGAGGTCGGTATTACTGGTGGTGAAGAAGATGGTGTCAACAACGAGGACGTCGACAACAACTCCCTATACACCCAGCCCGAGGACATCTGGGCCATCTACGAGACCCTGAGTGGCATCTCAAAGATGTTCAGCATTGCCGCCGGCTTCGGCAACGTCCATGGTGTCTACCAGCCGGGTAACGTCAAGCTTCGACCTGAAATCCTAGGCAAGCACCAAGAATACGTTGCTGGCAAGCTGAGTCAATCCAATGACTCCAAGCCCGTCTTCTTCGTCTTCCACGGTGGTTCCGGTTCAAGCAAGGATGAGTTCAACAAGGCTATTTCATACGGTGTCGTCAAGGTCAACCTTGATACCGATTTGCAGTGGGCCTACCTCGTCGGCCACCGCGACTTCATCCTCACCAACATTGACTACCTGAAGACGCAGGTTGGCAACCCCGAAGGCGCCGGCAAGCCCAACAAGAAGAAGTACGACCCTCGTGTCTGGGTCCGGGCTGGTGAGCAGAGCATGAAGGCTCGCGTGGTCGAAGCGCTGAACGACTTCCACGCCGCTGGCAAGTTGTAAAATGGGTATCGAAATAAATAGCTTCTGCGGCAAGGGAACATGGGCAAACATAATACCCTGGCCCGATCGTTCAGGGTAATTGTTTGAATCAAGATTCACAAATAGTACATCTGTTTCGCGTTTTTCCTTTGTATCCTTGTGGCCGTATCGCCCACTTGTTACTACGTGGGTGCATATGTATAAATCCCTCATCAACGCTCTTTCTTAGATCGGATAATGCCGCAAGCAGCCAAGTTTGAGGCAAATACTAGGGCCATAAGGTGGGTATCGCGGGGGTCTTATTGATTTTGAACGCTTAAAGGATTGCTGATCGGAGCAATCCTTTGAAGTTTTATCGCCGCTAAAAGTATAGACTTCATGAACTGCTTTAATCACATGATCATCCTGTAAGATTTCGGAGTGCGCCTTCGTAGAATAGTGTCTGTCCGATATCGCATGTTCTGTCCTAATTGCTCATTTCGCCTGTAGATGTAGGTAACTGGAGTCTTTAGGCACTTGGTCATTTGCCGCTTTCTAGTCGCTCACGGTCAGAAGCTCAGGACTATGGTGTTAAATACTTCATATTTTTGAAGAAAGGAGATAAGCTAACGGTGCCGGGTCTATAGGCATCTCAGTAAGACTTATTCGCAGTGATCTCTAACGGTATGTACTTATGTACAGGTTCACTTACCTTTTGAAATAGTGATGATCTTGCACTGACACTCACACTTCTCATGCTTACGTTTATCTCACGATGTATTCCTGCAGAAATCTCTTTACACCTCCCGTAACGCTGGATCGATCGATACTTAGTGTGAGATAGCGCAGAACGTCGACATGTACAGCCATAGCCTCCAGAAAACTCGGGATCCCGTCCGCTCTCCCATAGATAAGCTGGACGAGCGCCGCATTAGTACCGAGGTTGGTGACAACTCGGGAATACGTGGTGCTGTACATTATTTGTTTTTTTATTTCTTCATTTTTGATTTCACTTTGGCGTTTTATCCCCAATTTTTTTTCACAGTCAAGTGTTCCGGCAATGTGTAGTCATTGAGAATAATGCTTGATATTTCTAATCATATAACTTCGAAGACGTTAGCAGGATTGAAATTGAGAACCCCTCCATACTACAGAGTCGGTAAAATTCAGACCTTTCGCATTGATTAATAAGGCGATTGCATGTCACTTGAGGTCTACATACATAATGTATGTGTAGTCTATAGGGCAATGGGCAGGCTCGAGCTGAGAGACGATACTATGCCGATTGGCGCAAAAGAAGAAATCCCCGACTTACCTTCCTCTTGCCGCCCTCTAGTGTGCAGGCGCCAATGCAACATCACATTATCCTGCATGTAATACTAGGTACTTCAAGATCCAAAGCAGGAACAGTGCTGGCATGATATGAAATGTTAACAGAACTCGAAGACCGCCTAAAAGCAATGCATACGATCAGCCAAAAACATACATTTTGGCCTGCACATCTCCGGCGTGTAGCATCGTCGCAAACGACGCTGGTCCACATCCGCCGCTCTCATTTGTCGGACATGTCGTGACGCGGGTTTGCGCCTCCAGGGTCCGAGGTCTAGATGTCCAATATTCATATGCAGCAATGGCTGAAAATCCTACAACAGGAATGGCTTGGATTTTCAAATACGAACTTCACGCTCGCATCGCATCGCAGCACCGGCCAGCGAGTTTCTCCAAATGGCAAAAATATTATGTCACACCGATACAAACTTTTTCATATATAATCATCGGGACGTTGGCAAAAATATAGGTCGCGGCCGTTCAGCCCGTATACCGTCCTCTGACATCTATCTACACCAGCTATACCATCACATAGCACACCATTAATTTCCGAATATCATAAATGAAACTCACCTCCCTCGCCGTCGCCCTCGCGGGCACAGGCGTCTTGGCATCATCACCATCACCAAGCAGCCTACCAACACCACCCCTACCCCCCTGGTATCCGCTCCAAGCATGGTCCATCAGCAACCTCAGCACGTACAACCCGCACACAAGCCCATACGGCGTCAACGCCAGCGGTCTGTATCTCACGATCACGAGCCCGCAATACCTGCCGGCGGTGCCGGCCCCACACGCCTCGGGCGGCGGGTACGTAGCCTTCAACCCGAGCACGGCCACATGCGAGCTGCACTGGAAAGCCGACGACGAGACGCCGTACGGGTACAGCACGAACAGCTGCGTGCCCATCAACGTCGGCGAAGGGGGGACGTCCGGCGCCCAGTGGACCATCACCCTCAACGAGCTGCATACGGATCTATCGGCCCCCGGGGACTATTACTTCAGCCTGAGTTTTGCCTTAGTGTATAATGCTACGTATTACGCGACTAGGGGGTATAAGCTCATGACTGGGGGGAAGTCTTTTGAGGCTGGGGATAATATTGAGGGACAGTGTACGGATGATGATAATGGGGGCTTGTGTGAGTATCGGTTGACTGAGGCGAGTAGCCCGGCGCTGCTTCAGCCTACGCTGCAGGAGTGTAAGTCGGCTTGTGGGTAGATGGGTTGGGTAGTAGTTCAGATGGAGATTTGTGCTTGGGCTTGTTGTTATGAAAATGCGAGATCAGTTAGCAGCCCAAAGAGAAAAAAAAATTAAGACGAAACAGAGTCCCATCACAAATGTTAGCAACACAGTACAGTACGGTAAGGCGGGTTCGGCGCTAAGCCAACGTCTGTCTTCACCTAGCAAGCCAAGGTTCGAAATCGTCATTCATGATCTATATACACATACTTGCTTTTATTCTCCTGTTTCTCGATTTTTCTCTCGATTGTAGTAGAAAGTCAAGTCAGGACGTGCTTATAATGCATAGCTTTCGAAATTCTCTGTCATAGAAAGCCTTATAGAAAGCCTAGAGCCTAGTACCTATCTCAAATCCCGTCCACGTATCGTTCCTAGAGCCCATGAAGGCGGCGCACGCAACGCGTGGGTCGTGTGCGCGGACCTGTGGACGCTAGCAATGCGACTGTGGCGCTCAGTGGCACACATATCCTCGGGCGTTGCCAAGCTGATCGTTCAGGCTTCAACAGCAAGTGTGTATGCATAGCCCCACGCGATTCTCAAACAAGTACTTCCGCCTGCTGCTGCTCGCCAACGAGAGCGGCAGAGGCGTACGATGCCGGACAATGGCGTCGAGCAGTTCGTGTGCCTAGACACGGGGCCGAAAGAAAAGCTCATGATGTTGCGCACGGGTATCGGCTTGCTTTCAGACCCGCATTCCATCCTTGGGTCGAGACGTTCGCTGCCGACAAGGACCGTCTCTTGGTATCTGTCGCAGCTGATTTCGCGGGGTTCTTGGGATTGGGCATTAAACGGGATGCCTACGGTAATGTCATCAATGATGCGGATGCGCAAATGGGATACCGTCGCGCGCCGAAGAAGAGCGATATGCCTCAGGCCACGTGTAGATGAGCCATAAACCAATCTGGGATTCAAGTACAGGAATACTCTCACAGGCGTATGTAGAGATAGACACGGTAGGTGGGACGGTAGACTTAGACATCCGTCCTCGAGGGCTCGCATCGCAAGATTAAAGATTAGACGGCCATCCGACAATAGTTCCAGCTGGAATCAGTTTTTTGTATTGGGAATCATGTTCGTAGTCGGAGAGCCTTGCACCCATCTTTAATTGCCCACCAGATCCGCGATTAGTTGGTTTCCCCGATCTCTAGCGGCCTCAGCCTTGACGCCACTTGGTTGCATGATAGACGAGTCGCCCTCCTCTTCTCCGTCTTCGTCTCCGTCTTCATCTTCCTCGTCCGCGTCTTGCCTCTCCTTCTCGGCTAGCGCACGTCTCACTTTGCGGAGCACGACTGGGTCGTCATAGAAGTCTTTGATGGAAATTTCCTGTCGCTGTTGTTAGAGATTTGGCAATGCCATAGATCGATACGAGCTATAGCCTGATTGAGGGTGTAGATAGAAAGGAATGGTAGACATACCTTACTACAGCCAGTTTGTGGGCACTTGGCTCTGCGGCCCGGCTGCGAGCGGAGGAATTGCACAATAGCAGGCTTGTTGAACGTATGCTTGCACACATTGCTCGTATACGGCTCTTCCATGATGACCAAGGACAGCGGGCAGTGAATGCTGATGTGTTCCTCCGCAATGACCAAGTCATCCTCCTCTTCCTCATCATCCTCACCATTATCTGCAAACCACCGAGACGCATCAGGCAAAGGCTTGCCGTCTACACCGTGCACGGAATCCCACCAGAGCCTCTTAAATCCGACATAGTCGTTGTCGACAGAATAGCGCTGCTCCATGGACCTCGTCGCGTAGTCGGCAGCGGCCTTCTCCTGCTCGTTCTTGAGGATCTTCCGAGGACCGAGGAGTTGGGGCTTTGCATCTCCCATGACATAGTCGTCTTCATCGTCCCTGTTGCCTCTGTTCTGATCTCCGTCTGGAGCGTTCGCTCTTCGCTGCTCGGTTTCACACCTGCGAACCGTGTCTTGTATTGCCTTCCGGCCATCTTCGAGACCGACGCGCAGATCGATGATATCGCGCACAGCGCTCTCGCACTCGGCCGTAAGCTCGGGAACTGCGTCACGAAGGCGCTCAACCGTGGCCTCCTCGGCACGTAGACGTTTCCGCGCTTCTGTTTTCTCGCCTTCCTCGTCATCGTCGTTCTGGCTTGCACTCGCGTGCCGCTTCTGCAACCGGCCCAGCTCGCCTTTCCTCTTCACGAAGCGGTCGTTGATGTCGCGGACGTTGTTGGTCAGCAGCGTGATCGACTGCTTGAGCTGCTCCTCGTATCTCCGCGTGTCTGCGCCGTTCGAGAGCTCGGTCAGCGCCCTTAGCGAGAAGTTGTCGAGAGGAAACGCCGGGGGCTCGTATGTCGGTAAGGCGGCGGCACGCCGGTTCGCCTGCCCTTGCGCTGGAGACGCAGTGCGTGGGTTATCGCGATGTCGCTGGGCGCGGGAGAGGAGCGGCATGGCTGCTACAGATCGCCCCAATGGTTCAATGAGAGGGCAGCTTGTTCCAGACTCGCCGCGGGGAGTCTGTCTTCGTGCGACGAAAGACAAGTGGGATCGGTGTTTGTTGTAGCTTTCACCGTCGTGCTGAATTAACAAGAGTCCGATTTGCAGCGCAGCGCGTTTCGAAGACGCGTTGAGTGTTACCCAATTAGATCCGGGTACAGTACGAAGTACCTACATGCGGTAGGCGTGCAGCCTGCTATAAATACAGTGTTAGTAGTTGTATACTGTGTGATACTGCTTCAAGGCTGCAATTGCTTAACGGGTTCACGACGGCCCGTCAGCGATAATCCAAGGCTCTGGGATTCTAGGGCTACTCTGTAAATTGTACCAGTACAGTGTCAGAGTGCGCATTGCGCATACTGTATATCATTTACAGCGTAGCGTCCTAGGCCTTCTAGTCCGGTACGCTAAGTCCTGATAGCGTGCACTGGAAAAAAACCCACCACCCCAGTGACGTGGTTAGCCCAAGATCTTACCCACCTAGATTCAGGCACAGGCCAACGATTGATTCCTCAACAACCGACTCTCCATCAGGGTAGCTGAAGGAATGTGATGGTTCTATCCCGCTCTGCTGCCACTTCTTCTGAGAGAATGCTGATGTCTATGCATTGTTGTTCGCGAGCAACAGAATCGAAATTAGGTAGTGTCGAGACCTAATAATAACCAACACAATGCCCGTTGTACTGCAGCTGCAAGGCGACCATAAGAATAATACCGGCATACACATATGGACCATGGGGTTGAGCTTACGTTGGAGGGCATAGCCCTCGAACTGATGCGACATTTCGATGTCACTGCGGTGAGAGGGCCGTCTATAACCATCTGAAGTAAGATAGCGAGCCGTCTTACATCTCCGCATAGTTCGTCTTGATATGTGTAAGTCGGTTTTCCTGAGGCGTCTTTCTGCTTCTTGTTTAATAACCATCTCTAAACTGCCATACATACTATGTAGCGAATACGACAACTATCGAAAGCGACTATTGATGAGTTTACACTAAGCTCGACCACGTCTGTGTGAGAATGTTAAGATTTGATCCCATTCCTCCCTGCATCTTGCAGCCTGCAGAAGAAACTTCGCAATGCAGCCCCAAGCGTGTCGAGTAGACCATCTGCATACTAGGCTGTACTGTAGAATGATACGCCTATGCAGCTGGGGAGGGAGGCCCTTCGGGGTCCAATCCCACCGCCTAGAGACGATCATTGATAGGTCGCCTGCTATGTGCGAGGCCATTCTAGTGTATAGTAGCTGCAGGGATCATCTGGCAAGCGACGGCCGTCAGTTCGTCCTGCATGTCATGACAGGGAGTAATACGATGACAGGCGCATCATAAGCTGAGAGCGAGACCAAATCCGGTTTTTCGTGTTGGGCTGCGCTATGCCGCACTACCACTTACACTAAGGTAGCCAGCATGACGATGGCCTGCTCCACGTCGCATCTCGACCAGGTCGGGCTCGCAAATGGGTAGATAAAACGCGCCATATGCAAGCACTTTGGAAAATTAAAAAAAGAACCAGTTTGGCGGTCAGCCTGGTGGTATTATAAACTCGGTCAGTCAGTCAGTCGTGGGCGTTGTGTGTCTGTCTCGATGTGCAAGTCCCCTATTATCTGACTGTACTGTACAGTACCATATAAGTATATCAAATTAATAACTAATTCACTCCCTCGGTTCTTTAATTCCTTACGCCACAGACCTGAAACCCGCTTCCTCCGAGACAGAGACAGAGACAGAAAGATCGACATGGATCGCTACCTAGGCCAGCTGTGGGCGGCGCCATCCATGGTGAAACCCGAAGGCAAGAAGTTGAAAAGGAAGCTCCAAAAACTCGGCACCCAGCAACGTCCTCACTCCGTCGCCTACAGCAGCGGCGACACTGGCGCCGAGATGAGTCCGGCGCACAAGCCGCACAAGTCCTCGCTGCCCTTCCACTTATTCAGCAGCTCCACGAAGCAGCAGCAGCAGCCGAGCGCTCCGCATCCGCAGTCACGGCCCTCTTTACCACCACCCACGAATTCGGAAGACGGGAAATGGCTGCAGGATTTCCGGAAGAGCGGCTATGTCTACCGTGACAGCCGCCGCTCACGGCATGCCGATAATGAGAAGAAGACTGCAGAACGTCCTGCCAGCATGGTGCCGGAGTTCGCATACCTGGCTGCCAATAAGCCGGCTCCGGCCAAGGAGCCGACGATAAGTAGCGCCCCGGTCAAGACGACGACGACAGCGGCGCCGTCGCAGATGACGCGGCGCTATGCAAAAACGCCCGTATCGCACATCGGCCAGCTCGAGACCAATTATCTCCTGCGCACAACGCAAGCCGGTACCGGTAATACCGGGTCTCAAGACGTAGCGCCGACGATCGAGAGCATCGCCGAGTCCTACCGGGCCTTACTCGAGTCTCGAGCCTCATTCACGACCGACGGGACTACGGTTGCAACAGAGAAGCAGCAGCAGCAGCACGACGAGTATTTCGTGCCGTCAGACCCGACTCTCATGCCTCCTCCCTTAGAACCCGTAGCCGAGTTGCCTGAGCCGCTTCTCGCACGGCGGTCTCCGCGCTCCGACGACGGGACGCTGGTGGAAGAAGACTCGTCGATTGACTTCGGGAATGTTAATAACTACGTGAATTTGAAGCACGGTGGCGGTAGCTATGTTCCTTCGGCGCTGAGCTCGCCCTCGCGCACGAGCTATGTGACTGCGTCGCCGGGGCTCGAGCGGCGGATGACGACGACTACTACGACCACAACGACAACTACTACTAGCACGACTACGTCGTCGCCGCTGAGGGGTTCGGATCTACAGACTGCTTTGAATCTCCTGACGAAAGAACTGTCTTCTGCAGTCGTGAACAGCAATCGATCGTCTGCGCGATACAATGGTGGTGGTGATACCTCCGCGCTGCAGGTCCTGGTCATGATCGAAGCGTACGAGAAGCTGCGCGATCAGGTTGATGGGGATAGCGGTGCATTGAAGCCGATGTTCGATACGTGGCTTGGCGCGCTGCGCGAGGTTCATGATGGTTTGGTTGGTGGGGATGGCGAGCAGAGCGAGAGTGATTATGGGGATTAGACAGAGCAGGACACGCGAGGTTTCTCTGGATACTGACGACTGGCTACTACTGTACACATATCTGTAAAATGATAATTCTTTCTATACGATGCTAATGCCATAAACTAGAATTACGACTACTACCATCGTTCAGATCCGCCCATGAATTCACACGGGAGTCCATCGCTTGCCTTTCAAGAATCGAGTAGAGCTTCCAGTTTGCTGTCATTGAAACGTACCTACATATGCGCAAGGAAATGAGAACAGTATCTCGATCTACCAATCATCCAACAAACCGGCAGTAATTCACCATCGCCCCCAGAAAGGCAAAAAGTACCAGGCAGGCAGGCGCTAGGCTCGGTCAGAAATCCGATGATGCCGGAGCGTTACGGTGGATGGTTGTTTGTCACGGCGAGTCGCATTTCGAATGCATCTCCTCGGGGGTGAGGTTCGCGGACCGCTTCTATAATTGAATTACCTAGAAAGTAGGGAGGCAGGCAGGCAGGCAGGTAGGCTTAGTTGCTTCTAAATTCTGCTGCATGCATGATGCATGGTGAGCGGCAACTCTGGGGCATAAGCGTCGATACTACCACCAACCTATACCGGTATTCGAGCTCGATGGACAATAGCCTGACCGACGTAGACGATCATATTAACCCGGGTACACAGAATTAGCAGATAATTCAACATAAAATCCGAACGCTCTCGATCTTTTAATCCGAATACACAACTAATTATCGTGCAGCTGGAAGCATTCATGATGAACCGCCAAATGTACGAATAGCCAAAGCTATAGCACACTGTTGATTCCCCAACGAACAATTCGGATCCAATCATCCCACCGAGCCCGAATACCACCACCCATCTACTAAGCAGAAGACAGTCAGAGTACTATGCATACCTACCTATATTATGCCATACCACCCAACAAACCAACCAACCTCCCTATCACTGCATTTATCTCGCTCACCATCGCATGCACTTCATCACGCAATTGTGCAGAAAGCAAAGACATAAATAGCACTGCCACAGTAGGTAGCAGTTGGGAACCCCACAAGGCTATGGACCATGCATACCCGGCGCTCTCGGAACGTGGGAGCGAGCATCACTTGGATTGCGGCTTTTGCGGCCCCCTATTGATCTCGATTGTGGCGGTTAGAACTGTCTTCGAGAATCTTACGCTAGAATCATGGAGAGGGGGAGTGAAGAGGGGCGATATGCCACCGAATATTACTCGTTGATTGGCATAGAGGGCTGATAACGTCAGCATCGACCTCTAAAGAAGAGCGTCTAGGGTGAGTCTCGTAGAGTGTTATTAAGATTGTCGCTGTATGTTCCGGAGAAGACTGAGACATATTAGCCAGCCGGTCGGTACAACTAAAGCGAGTATGAAACAGTGAATCACGGGCGCATCCGCCATGTTGGTTTCTAGAACACAGTACAGGTTAAGTACCTGCATGTAAACGAGAAGAAATAAATTGCCAAGATGCTGTCTCGGGCAGGATGAATTGCCAAATAGGGGCAAGTCAGCAAGTCATGCAGCACACGCAGAGCCGCCAGCTGAACACAAGACGCGGCAGACTTTAACACAACAGACCGGTCGCATAAATAAGGATGCCAGATTAGCACGATTCAAAAAACGAAAAATAAATAACAATAAATCGTCTCTAAGTGTTACATAATAGTACGAGTAAAGTTCTAGATCTTGTCGCCTTCCAGAATTGGCTTCGCCTCATCACTCTTCCACCAACTAACGCCCTCCTCACCAGGGAACGTAAACCTGTCCATGCTGTCCGGCTTCATCTCCACGCTGTAACCAGGGCTCGTAGGCGTCGTGTAGTACCCATCCTTGACAGACGAAGGGTGGAGGAAGTGCTCGTGCAGGTGGTCTACGTATTCCAGTACGGAAAGCTTCCCGCTAACGGCAACGTAGTCGATGGTGCTCAGATGTTGCGTGTACTCTGGCAGACCGACACCGCCAGAGTGTGGGACGATGGGCACGCCGAATTTCTTGGCCATGAGAAGCACGGCGAGGACCTCGTTGACGCCGCCCAGTCGGCATGCGTCGATTTGGCAGACGTCGATGGCACCTGACATCAGCAGCTGCTTGAATATGACGCGGTTCTGGCACATTTCGCCAGTAGCAACGCCAATACCGAAGGGCTTTAGCGCGTCGCGGACTGCTTTGTGGCCGAGGATGTCATCGGGTGATGTGGGCTCCTCGATGAACCAAGGCTTGAAATCTGCTAGATGCTTCATGTACTCGATAGCCTCGGGCACGCTCCAGACTTGGTTCGCGTCAACCATTAGGATATTACCACGGTCAAAGCCGATGACGTCTCGTGCAATACCCAGCCGTCGCCTGTCTTCCTCGATGCTGCCGCCGACCTTCAGCTTAAAGTGCTTGTATCCTTGGCTCAGGGTCTCGTTGAGCAGAGCCTTCATCTTATCCTCGCCATAGCCAAGCCAGCCCGCGCTCGTGGTATAAGCGGGCACTGCGCGGCTCTGTAAGGCCTCCTCGAAGCGCGCCGCCTTGCCGCTCTCGCTCTCCTTTAGCAGGGCGATAGCTTCCTCGGGGGTAATGGCGTCAGTAATGTACCGGAAGTCAATGCACCGCACGAACTCCTCGGGCGTCATTTCGGAGACAATCTGCCAAACCGGCTTCCCCAAGGTCTTGGCCCACAGGTCCCAGATAGCGTTGACAACAGCCCCAAGGGCCAGGTGGATGACGCCCTTCTCCGGGCCGATCCAGCGCAGCTGCGAGTCATTGACCATGTACCTCCAGGTCTTCCCCCAGTCTGCTACTAGGGAAGAAAGAGTGCGACCCTTCAGTCTGTCGCCAAGGTGGTTAATGGCGGCACATACTATATCATTTCCACGTCCAATGGTGAATGTCTAGGTTCGAGTATTAACAGACTGTATGCCAGAGTTATTCAGCTAGGGAGGCCTACCATTCCGTGGCCTGTATACTCTGAGTCCGTCTCGAGAATGCAGTATGCAGATGAATAGTCTCCAGCCGCATTCATAGCATCAGAGCCGGTTTTGTCGAGAGACGTGGGGAAACGGACGTCCCTTGTCCTCCAGCCGGTAATAGTTATCTCAGGCATCTTGATCTTCTCCAGGCGCAGATGCAGACTATTTGGCAAGACGATTGAAAGAAATGGAATGAAAGAGAGATGAGAGATGTTAGGGGATGGCAGGAAAGAAAGACCGGCCAAGCAAAGTATAAAAGGGGGGGTGAGCAAGAGCGGCCGAGAGAAAAAATCGCGGCTATCCACCAATTATTCTCCGCCAGTGCCTTTCCCCGTGATTCAGCATCGGTTGTATGATTTAATACGGGCAACTCGCCCCTACTCTTTAACTCTCCGATCCGACCTCCCGCGGGGGCGCACAGCAGCAGAGGGGACGGGCTGGTGGGTCCGTCTCATCATCGCTCCGACCGGCTCCAGGGCTCGCATTGTGATTGATGGAAAAATGGGGGGTCGTGTTACGAAGCTAGCTAGGCCCGGGTATCGATGGAGGCATTGAAGGTTCACAATGTGCTAGGAAGCGCCGGAGACTCTTCAATTTTTAACAGCACGTGCACTGGACCAAAATCTTCTCCGTGGCTCTTGATGGAGGCCGTGTGATTTCCGACGCCGGTGGCTTGCTGAAGTAGGTACCTACGTACTGTAACATACGGTACGTGTGTACTTCGTACTGTACATACATGTACAGTACCTTACCCCGTATTACCCAGGTACTGCAATACCTGGGTGCACGGACCTATAGGTTAACGGGCTTGCCGCGAATGAGCGCCTAACTGCGACAGCTAGCCCCGCGGTAGCGCCATAACCACTGCCTCCCCAACACCATGTTTTAACATCCAAACAAGAAATCGGTGATATTTTGCCTCATAGAACGTAGGGCCTTCACTGCTCTAATAAAAGCCGCTAATGATAGAACGGATTACTTGCAATTGCTGTTGTTGTCTATGCCGAACTACCTAGACGAGACAGGCTGCGATTATAGCCATGCTGCCCATGCAGCTGTATTGCAGCATTTCCAAAATTCAGAAAGTGTTTAAGGTACACCCTCTGGGTTAACATAATAGCTTTCACAGTAAACAAACAAATCTGAATCATTTTTGACGATTTAGCGTAAACTTTTTGCGTTCATTCAATACCTAAGGTGGTTTAACCACATGGGCGATCACGTACACCTTAATCATCAGCTCCTCTGCTGTGGTCGTGTGGTCATCACAGGTTATCTGCCATACAGCATCCTCCTCCTAATACTTTCCCCTCCCATACCTCCCATCCATCATCCACTAATCGAATAAAGTCGTCCATTCGCCAAAGATGTACTCATCAATAATGGCCTCGTTTATCGTCAACTCAATGATGTATTCACTAGCCTCAAGGAGCTGATCGCGAGTGATGTTGTTTATCTCGGGAAAATGAACTGCAAATTGTTAGATGAGCAAACTTATGTGAGGTTGTGTGTATTGGAACGCTGTTCGCTGCTATTACTTACTATCATACTTCTTGAGGAAGTTGAGGCCATTGGTAACAGCTCTCTCAGCCGCGGGGGTCATGGCGAGGGGGCAGTTGGCGCGTGTCTCATTGGGGGTGTCCTGACCGGTGGTGTTCTTGTGGTTGGGGGTGGAAGCAAAATAGTTGTCAACGCGGTCACTGATAATTTCCCGATCAACAGGAGTGTCAGGTCTGAGGACAGTGTCCCAAAAACCGGTGTCGGCGCGTTTGCCTTTTCTACCAACGACCTCCTGACCAGTACTATTGTCAATCGTGGGGACTACGTGCCCGGTCTCTGCGTCCGACGATGTAGAGCGAACGATTTGAAGTTGACGTTCCTCATCTAAGCCCCAGATTGCCTGGTCAAAGAAGGACATGTCCGACATGATGTACGTGTGAGGTCTGCAGTGCGTAGACTATGCGATATTCGTAAATTGTGTGGGATTTATATTGGTAGGATCTATGTTGATAGGATCTGTGTTGATGGGGAACGTTTGTTGATGATGGTGAGATACGTGTTGAGGGTAGTGTAGAGAGAGACAATCCACAGTAACATTGATCCTGAAGAAGGTAGTTAGGTCAAGTGTGATTGGAATCAAGTAATAAAAATCGGCTGCCTAGACCGTGACTGCCCTGTGCTGCCATGTTGACACTCGGTTGTTGCCGGTAAACGACCTGATGTTTAGTTGTATATCCCCAGCACGTGTCGGCCAGCCAGGGAATTTGCTGCCTGAATCTGAGAAAATCCGCATAGGTCTACATCAACCAGAAATCTCCCTGAGCGGTGATACACTAGAAGAGGTGACTAGTTTTTCTCTTCATTACGCTGCTATTACACATCTTTCACTGTACCAATCGTCCACCCCTTAATGGTATGTGCTACTACACTATCGTGTTATTGTGTAGATATCACCTAGTACAGGTACCAAGGAATTGAAACTAGGCAAAGGAGCAGCTTGCTTCAGGAAAAAATACTTGACGTTTAAATTTGGTCCTGATTATTGTGTGCTTAATATGTACCTCGGTACTTTCTGTTCAGTTGTCTGTAGCTCCTTCCCAGAGTGAATATAGAGGCATCAGCAAGTGGTAGGAGTTGCGCAGTGTTGTACAATGTACAATTAGGGGCTAGGAATCAATATTATCATTCCCCTGAACTTTCCCCCACACACAGAGAAAATCGTCTAGTTTTCTATATTTTCTATATACCCGAATAATATCAGAAGCCCTAGTATAACGGATGCTATAACACTCCTAACGCCGAGTAGATGCAGGAATATTGTTCTTCTTGAAGCAATTACAGATTGTCTACGGAATGGTCCACAGGTATTATTCCCTCGGGCTTTCTTCTTATTTCATTGACAGTGCGCTTCAAATTAAGAGCAGAAGAGCTCAGGTCACTTAGATACCTGTATTTAATAACTGAGCAACCGATGCTCACCCCAGCAACCCCCATGCTGTCATAGCGCCCATGCCAGGCGCTGCTGGTGATCTAGTATTGACTTATTATTATTGCGCGAGGAGGTAAGTTCAATGTAAGTCGTGATACTGCTTACATAATGTAGATACCTATGTACCCAATCATGTGCGGCTTGTGCCCTTGCAGCTTTCCAGTAGGTACATAACCTAATCTTTGTACCTTTGTACTTTCGTACCACCGAGACACACACAAAATAGGTGCTTAAGAAAAGAGCAACTGCAAAATAATACCTACAATAGCAGGGCCAACAAAACCACAAGAACCAAGACCGGTTCATACAGAGTAGGCCATAGTGGATAGAGGAAGGGAATTCAAAGCGCATATGGTAGGTAGGTAGATAATACCAAAACCAAAAAAAGGAATATATGATTGCCCCCATCCCGGATCGAACGAGAGACCTTGTCATTACTTGTCATGTTTTACAAGTGACACGCGCTACCACTACGCCATAGGGGCAATTATCCAATTGTTGGAGACTCGGCTCAATACAACCTATTATCAATACCCTCCTATCAACCCAAAAGTGTTCGGATTGACTCCGTAGTGTCCCGTAGTTGCCCATACAGTAAGTGTACATCCACCAGAAACACGTCAACTGTGGGCTTAATCTCCGACTTATTCAAACTCTGAACAAAGATCTGCGTGCTTGCGCCAATCGATCTCCATCTTTCTGTAACTTTTGAACGTCTAGTAGATTGCCTAGACAGGTACCTAAAGCGTCTAATTACTTCGTACCTGCCCACATGCATGTGGTCACTTAGATAGATTCTAGCCGTCGGACCAGTCATCAGCACGGACATTCGCTCCATTCTACGCCCGCAGCTTTGCCGCATTCGAGCCTGGCCGGACAGCTAGTAGACACGAAAATACCGTAAGCCCGATCTCATGCTTCAATCAGCCTGCTACAGACAAAGACGATAACTACCCAGGTATCAAAGCATAATTGAGGTAGGGATTCAAGGGAACAAGTCACGTGGGCGGTAACGCGGAGATGAATGCCGTGCCAACTAATAATAGATGATCTAGACAAGTACCTAAATGTAACCTATCTAAGTAGGTACCCGTGCAGGTTGGCCGAGCAGATAGAGACTGGGTCTGTCCGGGGCGATACCGGTGGCCGTGTGTGGGCGGGCGAGCCGAGGGCCTGATGGGATACAAAAAGCATGGCCAGCTGGAAAACATGGCGTTGCACGGGCGATTAATGATCTAGTATCGTATTAGGTGGTAGGCAAAGATCCTCTGAATACCTCTTATCATCGTCTCATAATCACAATGGCATCAGGCAAGGAGTCGTACCTCATCGTCGGAGCAGGCGTCTTCGGCGTATCTACAGCCTACTACCTCATAAAGAAATATCCCCATGCATCAGTAACTTTAGTCGATCGGGATGCCTATGACGCCGATTCGCGCGTCGCCGCCTCGTGGGACTGGAACAAGGTTGTGCGAGCAGACTACGACGACATTGTCTACTGTAAGCTCGGCCTTGAGGCGCAAGACATCTTTAAATCCGATCCCCTGTGGCAGCCATACTACCACGAGACCGGGCTGATCTGGACATGTCGCGACAACTTTGCGCGGAATGTCATACAGAACTACAAGCGCCTCGGCCGAAAGTCCGACATCAGGGCTGTGACTATCGAGGAGGCCCGCAAGCTGTACGGCGGTCTACTAGACCAGGCCGACTATACTGGCGTCAAAGACGTGCTCATCAACCCGAACGCTGGATGGGGTGCTGCTGGAGACTCTCTACGTGGAATCACTCGCAAGGTCATAGAGCTAGGTGTCAGATATGAGGTTGCAGAAGTCGCTACATTACTCCTCAGCGAGGATGGGCAGTGCTCTGGTCTCATAACAAGCGAAGGGAGGACTATCAAGGCAACGCATACTGTAATCTGCGCCGGAGCATATACGCCAACGTTGCTTGAGCGCAGCGCCGTGAACAGTGGGCTACCCAACGTCGCTGCCGGATTCAGACTTGTTGCCGGGGGCATCACGACAGGAATGGCGAAGTTAGACGACGAGTCACACCCAGCATATGCTTCTATGCCCGTTATTTTTCAGGGATACACTGCTAAGCAAGGTGAGTTATGCCTCACAATACTTGACCAGACGTTAAATCTAACCGCTGCGCAGGTCCCTTTATCGGGTCTCTTCCCCCGACCCCTGACAGCCGTGAGATGAAGTGGTGGGGCCCTACAATCTTCAAGAATACCAGAGAAGTATTGCCAGGCCACTATGTTTCGTCTCCGCCTGCGAAGCCAGACTACGGTCAGTGGGAGGTCTCGAAGAGACTGAAGGACGACATCAAGTACGCAAATCAAGTCTTCTACGGAGAAAAGACGGCTCATTGGCCGCTAAGTAAATTCCGTATCTGCTGGTAAGTCTTGCACGGTCATGAGAAAGAAAACAGTGCCTAACACTTTAACAGGGACGCCTTCACAACAAGCGGAGACTTCATCATCTCGCCACACTCGGCTTCGAAGGGCCTGTACATTGCGACTGGGGGTTCGTTTCACGGATATAAATTCTTCCCTGTGATCGGAAAGTATGTTGTACAGATGCTAGAAGGTCAGCTGTCTCCTGAGTTGACAACGAAATGGGCTTGGGACCGGCAACGTCCAGACCCGGTGCTCTCACCCGACTGGCCCAGGTTCGAAATGAAAGATCTATTAGATCCGGCGCGAACGTCGAAGCTATAATATGACTATAATAGGTGGCAATGTGTGTTTGACGTCTCTGTACGACTTTGTTTGGAGTCTTTGGCTGTCGTTTAGCTTGTAAGCGATTTCAACGTTAATAACCGGGAGTATGAATACACAGCAAATCAGTGCAGCTTGCTAGGAGTGATGATTCATTGCTGGACGTTCCCCAGCCAAGATGCCCTAGTACACATGCTATGTAAGAGAGTAATCATGTCAACGCCCCAAATTCGAGCACATCTGGCGCATGATAGGCGGCGCCTGTAGTCGAACCAAGTATAATCCATCGCTATGCGACACAGCATGCCGTCACTCATGGCTCTTCTCGGATCGAGACGGCTTTTCACAGAACCCGTGCAAGCCCCCAAGTCGTCAAGAAGATCGAGGAGCTCTGCGGTCGCAATAACGAAGCATATTTCGCCACATAAGCAGCCAGGTAGGCTCCTCAATGCCGATCACGTGAGCGTATCTCGGAAAAGACCCGATACTTGGAGGTCTTATATGGTCTGGGTCCGATCATGTGACCGAATCCAACGGCGTTGGATATCAGTGTCGTATCTATGTAGTTTGACGATCATGGTTAGCAGGTGAAAGTGGTGGGTAGGATCAGATAATACGACCGGCCAGTGAGTATAGCAGCCCAGTCTAAGTGGCAGAGTGAGGGGAGTATGTATATACATGAGACGCGGCCCCCTTGATGGGATATGTCTTCTGTCGTATTTGTCGCTCTATCTCAAAGGAACATACAGCCGAGTGGTTGTGTCAGTCATCATGGCAGAGCTCTCTGTTTACTACTCACCCCAAATTCTTCTCCTAACGCTATCCGCGTCCTTGGTCGCCATAGCGCTCTCATTCTTATCAAATACGCCTAGCTTAAGATGGATTACCAAGGGCTTCTCAAAGCCCAAGGCTGGGGGCAAACGTCCAGTTCGAGCTCTGCCAAGATCTTGGTATCTCTCCCAGGACATGTACGAGCTCGAGAGACGAGCAATCTTCTCCAAGAAATGGCTTCTTACGACACATAAAGCAAGGCTCCCTAATCCCGGAGACTGGCTGCGATATCAATTGACCGGCTTCGACTTTGTCATCGCTAAAGACCGTACTGGGGCTATCAATGCATTCCATAATGTTTGCCGACATCGGGCTTTCAACGTCGTGACGAAAGATCAAGGCAACAGCAGCATACTTGCGTGCAAATATCACAACTGGTCTTATGCTCTCAACGGCAAACTCACCAAGGCGCCATCGTATCAAGATCTCGAAGGGTTCGACAAGAGCCAGAACGGGCTTTTCCCCATCCATGTTCACATAGATACGAACGGGTTCATTTGGGTGAACATGGAGGCTTCGGAGAAGCCATCGACGCCGTGGGGAGACGACTACAAGAACATCGATAGGCAGGAGAGGTTCAAGGCTTATAACTTCGAGGACTACCGCTTCGACCACACCTGGCAGATGGAGGGAGAATATAACTGGAAACTCCTGGCCGATAACTACAACGAGTGTTATCACTGCCCAACTACGCATCCTGATATCCCCGCCGTTGCCGACCTCAATGCCTACGAGGTCGTCACGGAGCATGCGTATGTTCAGCACCTCGGCAAGCCAACACCCGAGCAGATTGCGAACGGTTTCAATGTAGCAGCCACATTCTATTTCCCCAACGCCTCGATGAACGTCTCGTAAGTGTATACAGCTACATCTAACCCGAAGCATATCACTATACTAACACAATCCAGACCGCACTTCTTCTTCATCCAGCGCTTCCTCCCAAAAAGCGCGACCACATCCATCATGTACTACGAAGTCTACCGGAATACCAAATCCTCAGACGAGGACTTCGAGGTGATCAACCAGATGTACAAGCGCATCATGTCGGAGGACAAGTACCTGTGCGCCAACGTGCAGAAGAACATGGAGGCCGGTGTGTTCGTGAACGGCGAGATGAACCCCGTCATGGAGCAAGGGCCCATCTACTTCCAGGGGCTGGTCCGCGACCTCGTCACGGATCACCATCAGAAAGAGAAGAAGGCCGGACATGAGATCTGGCCTGCGAGGCAGAAAGTTCCCGGTGATGCGACGGCTACTGAGCAGGATCTCAGTTTCTGTTCGTCTGTGGATTGCACGAGCTTGAAGAAGGAAGGTCTTGATTGGTAATGAAAGGTTCATCTGCTGCCGCACTTCATGCATGCATAGTATTCACATTGTGCATTATATTTTCTAAGTTTGATAGGTAGCGGGAGTTCACGAATGGGCGCATTGGATACTACTATTGTGTTATGAAATATGAACAGCTCGTTTATCGCATTCATTAGGGTAGGAATAAGTACGCGGGTAGCATGATTATCTACATTAGCATATTGATAATTTTTGGTTAGCAATACTCTTGCTATCAAAATCGAAAGACGCGTGTTCCGGTATAACAAGTGTGTAGTATAGTGTGCAGCCCATACTCATCTTTACGAAATTATGAGGCTATCTGTAATACACTCCACGATGTGACAGGTCACTCACGACCGAATCGGCGCAAAGCCAACCCCACCTATATAACGATAGTCTATAATCATCGACCGTTAAAACAGATTGACACATTGAAAACACCGATCTGGTTTGGCAGCATGGTTTGCGAACACGTAATAACTGACCTCCTTTTCGGCACGGCAGACCTATAGCATCTCATGAGTCGGCGCTGATAGGGAATGGTCAATGACAGCATGATGTAGCACTGCAGTTAAAGCGGCGTCACCTGAACCCATCCTGTCTGAGTAGGCTGGCGCGCCCGAGCCCAGCCCTTATCGCCGGCTTCGGCACGACGACGAGCTAGCTGTAAGTCCAGTATCAAACGTGGGTCGCACACCTGGACACGCGCGAGCGTAGACGCCCCGACGGGTCCAATAGCTGACAATCGATTAGAGTCTTTTAGTCATGGCGGGCGGCCCTGGTTCTGCTGTATTGTAATAGTATCCGGTGCCTTGTCTTTCTGAGCCTCGGTCATGTTGACCGGTCTTAGTCACAAGGGCCACGAGAATCGTAGGATCAGCGAATCCTCCGCACGATACTAGAGCAGCGTGCCTGGTCTGGAACACGATATGGATCCATGCCATCTGTCTAGAATGGGCAGGATAGGTATACTATAAGCGGCCCCGCACGCGCTAAGAATACCAGGTCGTAGTCAATTCCTACGACACCAAGACAGACGGCCTCTGGCATCCTCACTATCTGCTGCCGCTGGCTTCGTCAGAGACGAGTCTCCTCGGCTTGATGACGCCGCCAGGCGAAAGTACGATCTCTCGTGGCAGACGGCGTTCACACCATGCCTGCCTTCCGTGTAGGTGTGTGTGCATTTTCTGTGATCCAACACGATAACCTATTCACCCCTGGTCATACATATGGCATACTGACTTAGATATAGGAGGAAGAAGACACGATGTCCCGGTGAAAAGCCAGCGTGTTCGAGCTGCGCTCGCCTTAAACAGACATGCTCTTATTCAACCCTTCTGAAATCTCCGCTACATGGCGGCCCATCGGTATTACCTACGTAGCACAGTCCCGAATTGACGAACGTGCCTTGACATTCGGCAGGAGGAAAGGCTGGCTAACCTGGAGGAGAAACTGGACCTTATTTTGAAAGGACGCTTGTACGGATAAAGACTCTTTCAAAAGTTGAAACGGACTGAATCTCCTAACTGTTTTCACAGGCCCGACTATGCGAGACCTGCTTCTCGAGACCAGCCGTCCGAAGATGTTGGTGAGGATTCGGAAGTGCCTGACTCTCCTGCCCCAGACATAACGCTCGAACGGCAGAATCATCCCAGCCGGCACCTCTCGGATGGACCGTTGGAAGCCGAGAATTCGGATACGCGCCCTAACCCAGCAGATATCGCGACTTGCATTCACCTTTACTTCAAGTATTGTCACAGACAACCGATCTGGTGCTTCGAGCGTGAAGACGTTAGCAACTACAGCTCACTTCCTCACGAGCTCGTCTGTAGCATTCTCTGTTTGACCGCGCGTTTTTCTAACAAGCGCGACCGGCTGCAGCTCTACGGTCATAATGTTAGGCCGCTGATCATGCTCCGCATTGCGAACGGCACTGTTGTGCTGGAGACGATCGAGAGCTTGTGTCTTCTTTCATACTCTTTTTTCATAGGCATGACACAATGATCTCTTCGGAGCCGTGAGAACCAAGTGCTGACATGAAATACAGATGGTAATATTAATCTCGGCCAGTTCCATGTTGGCCTTGCTCTTCAGCTTTGTCGCTCTGCTATGCTGGATCTCGAGTCAACCTTTACAGCCGAGGACCCGGCCACCGAGCGGAGAAGAAGGTTGTTCTGGAGTCTTCAGCTGCTTGAACTTTTCTATGGCCGCCAGACCGGCCTTCCCAGCGTTCCTATCGAGACCAACCGGCCTCATTATCCTGCGACTGGCGAAGGGCCTATACTGCTGTCGCAGTTCAACTCGGCGACGCCAGCCCTGCCTACCGAGAACCAGGGCTCTTCTTCTAAATCAAACGAGTCCGGTATCTGGAACACGGCCATGCATCTGGGATGGATCTGGAGCCGAGTGAGGAAATTCGTTTCGGACTGCACTCACAGCCCAGTGAAAGAGCCATGGCGACACGACTCGACCTATGCCGTGGTGCAGGCCGACTTCATGGAGACGGAGAACAGGATCCCCATGTGCCACAGATACGACTCGGTCAAGTT
Source organism: Nemania sp. FL0916 (assembly GCA_022578715.1). Taxonomy (NCBI): domain Eukaryota; kingdom Fungi; phylum Ascomycota; class Sordariomycetes; order Xylariales; family Xylariaceae; genus Nemania; species Nemania sp. FL0916. The sequence continues at coordinate 197,521 of MU390276.1, forward strand.
CTACGCGCGCACAGTGGAAGAGCTGAGGAGAAACCATGATTACTGGGCGCCGTGGCTGCGGGAACAGTTTACTTACCATGTGATACCAACAGTTCTAAATCATCCGTTTCTATACATCGTCGGCGCCCAGCATAATCCAAATTTAGCAATACCTAACACGTTTTGGAAGAGATCATCTGAGCTCGCACTGTTGCATGCCACTTGGATCGTTCGCATCATCGACATGATCGTCGACAAACAGGTTGCGCTTGTTGACCCTTTCATGGGCCACGTAGCCGCCATTGCTGCGACAGTACATCTGTATTACTGCTGCGCGGCCGCTGCCGGGCTTAAGCAGAAGTCAAAGACGAATTTTGCGAAATGCCGAAGATTCATCAAAGGCTTCTTACCTTTCTCACCGGCCTGCGCCGCTCTGGTACGTTCACTCTTGAATGCACGAGCCAAGAGACTCGGACTAACAGCTCTTAGGACCGTAATCTGGACAACATGACACGCATCGCAGGTGGTTACCAGAATATGGACATGGACGAGTGGATTCCGTCGAAACTTTATCTCAGCGTGCCCTTAATGTGGGATATCCTGCAGTTCAATTGCATGGCCGACTGCAAAGACATCCCTGCCGTCGACCTGCTGCACCCGTCTCTTGCACCCAGCATCTCAAAGGAAGATCCGGGTGAAAACTCAACGCTGGAGATTGATGTCGCCACCTCACCCGAAATTAATATCGACACGGCTGATGGAGGACAGGATGCACCCTCACTATCCCGTCGGGCGCATGTTAAGACGGACCAGGCGGAGGCTTCGCGCCAGAGTGTCTGGAGCGAGGCCGTCTTGGAGCCGAGTGATAATCTTACATTCAATACTACGCCGTGGTTGTACGCTGATCCGTCGCAGTTTGCTAGTCTGGGGGACTTGGGTTGGCTTGATTCTCAATCGGTCATGAATGATAATGGGAAAGATACGCCTTGGTGGGAGGGAGGCTCTCATAATAATGTACAGTTCAGTCCATTTTAGCGTCAGCGTTAGCGTTTGAGTCTATTTAATTGATGTCTGTTATACTGGATGTTACGGGATACTGTTTCAGAGCGCGGCGGAAGGGACGAGAGACCGTGTACAGCTACTGCTCGCTGAGGAACCGTCGCCATTTATTCCATCTCCCATTTACAACACCAATGCCATTCACAGTCATTGCAAGTGATTTGCTTGGATTCTGTATTTCTGAGTGAATTTGAATCAATCACTCCTGACCGAGTCGTCGACAAGGAGCTTGGCTCTGCCCCTATTATCTGCTGATAGCAATAAAACAGGTGAATTATACCTATCGGTGACATGTTCCAGTACATCTTTTCCCTAACATTTTTGAACATGGTAGACTAACGGAAACATCTGTTTTTCAAAGTCTGTGCTAGCAATCGGATCAATCATCAGACGCCAACCTGACAGCACGCATTCTCACCTATGCCGTCTCTGTACTTGAGCTTATCCGTATTACGCTTAGCTGCGCATACGGGTGACTCTCGTGAGATGTCCTAGGTGTCAAGTAAAGACATATATCCCCTACCTGATTGGGCCCGGAGCGAAATACCGTCTCGGCGCTATCCATGATCCATCGCGGCCAGCCGCAGTCCACAGGAGTCTAACCCATACAACGCGCACGGATGCTTTCCCCAGACTACCCATACCAATACCGCCCAGACATACATCTGTACGCGCTTCGCGTATCTGAGCGACGCCGCTTTAAGACTGCATATCAGGCCAGGTTCGCAACCCAACTCCAGACTCGGCTCGTCGACAGTGGCGAATACCACCGAAGCCTGACACCACGACCCCTATAACACCAACCCCTATGGGGCAATCTTTACCCTGGCAACTCGATGGCCTTGTTTAACTCCGCATGTTCTCCCGACATCTGCCCAGGCCGAGCCCGCATACGTGAATAGCTTGGCATGATGTGGAGCATGTCCGGTATTGATTGCCTTGCTATGATCAGCGAATCCTGGGGCGGCAAGTAGCGTCAGGGTCCTGCAGCCACCCGCTCGTCAAGGATAGAGGAGAGATAAGTGGGCAGCCGAGGGAGAGCATCATCTTTCTGGTCTCCTAGCTACGGGGGCCAACCATACCCCGTTTTCACTTGTGTAACATTTTGTTGTGGTAGAAACATTACGCGCGCCGATATGAGTAAACACCTTGAGCACGGTGGCAAACGACTGAACCAACCTGAACGACCCAGTTGGATCAACATGTGGAAAGCGATCCTCAAAATTAATCTAGTGATATCAGTGATCTTCTCGCGCATGGTATCTAGTCAGCCAGCCGGCCGGGTATGCATCACTTACCCCACACACTTACATCTCATGTGTGCCGCCCGTGATAAGAAAACAGGTGGAGGATGCGAATGCAGGACGGAGACGGCATCAATGCCGCCTCTATGCCGATCACGTGATCGGCTTAAAGGCAGGCAACATCAAGTCAGTCAGTTCGTCTATCTATCTTGTGTAAGTCCATCCACCATATGTCCCGTGACTTATCTGCGGTGTCAATGAGCGAGCAGAGGGGAAGAGGAGAAGAGGGTTGTATGCATTCTGATAGGCTGATCGTACGCAGTCGATATGAAGTATATAGAAGAAGGGAGGTAAGTCAAATGGCACAATGTGCAGATCCAAGCTCGCCGTTCCACGTCTCCTATCTTGGTTATTTAGCTTGAAAGAGAGATAGCGAGATAGTATCTGGAAGAGCAGAATATTCATTGTCCACCATGGCGTTGAATCCGCGCGTCGTGATCATCGGCGCCGGGATCGTGGGCGCCAACGTCGCCGACGAGCTGGTGTCGCGCGGCTGGTCAGATATCACGGTGGTCGAGCAGGGCCCGCTGACGCTGCCCGGCGGCTCGACGTCGCACGCGCCGGGGCTCGTGTTCCAGACCAACCCATCGCGGACCATGACGCTGTTCGCGCGCTACACCGTTGAAAAGCTGCAGGCCCTGAAGCTGGGCGGCCAGAGCTGTTTCAACCAGGTTGGCGGCCTCGAAGTCGCCACGACGCCGGAGCGCCTCGCTGATCTCCACCGCAGACACGGCTATGCGCAGTCGTGGGGCATTGATGCGCGCGTTATTAGTGCCGAGGAATGTCGCCGGCTGTATCCTGCGTTGACGGACTCGGGTCTGATCCTTGGCGGCCTGCACATTCCTTCTGACGGCCTGGCGCTGGCCGCGCGCGCCGTACAAGTGCTCGTGCAGCGTACACGGGCCGCTGGTGTGCGGTATCTCGAGCGCACGCGTGTAACAGGCATCGAGAGGGCCGCCGGTCGCGTGACCGGCGTGGTGACGACGACCGGCACGCTTGCTGCCGACATCGTGGTGTCGTGTGCTGGGTTCTGGGGCGTCGAAGTCGGCGCCATGGCTGGTGTGTCGATCCCCCTATTACCAATGGCGCACCAGTACGTCAAGACAACACCAGTTGCACCAGCACAGGCGCAAGACGACAATGACGACGCGAGCTTCGTGACCGTGCCCACAAACGGTGAGAGCTCAGCGAATGGGACTTCAACGAATGGGAATGCAGTGCCTGCACCGCAAGATCCGAACGCGGCCACGCTGCCGATCCTGCGTTACCAGGACCAGGACTTGTACTACCGCGAGCATGGCACGCAGTACGGCATAGGATACTACGGCCACCGGCCTATGCCCATTGATGCCGCCTCTTTAGGCGAAACGCCCAAAGATGTCGATGAGGCGAATATGCCGTCGCGTCTCGCGTTTAGCGCCGCCGACTTCGCACCCGCATGGACGCTGTCACAAGATATCCTCCCAGCGCTGCGGACATGCGAGATTGCCGACGGCTTCAACGGCATATTCTCGTTCACGCCCGATGGTGCGCCGCTAGTCGGGCAGGCGCCGAACCTCGACGGGTTCTACGTTGCCGAAGCCGTGTGGGTAACACACTCGGCAGGCGTCGCGCGCGCGCTGGCCGAGGTGCTCACACAGCAGGGCAAATCCACACTCGACCTCTCTGAGTGCGAACTCGCACGTTTCGAAACCGTGCAGTTGACGAAAGAGTATGTCGCTGAGACATCAGCGCAGAACTTCGTCGAAGTCTACGACATCATTCACCCCTTACAACCGCGGGAATCACCACGGTGTTTGCGCGTGACCCCCTTCTACGCGCAACAGCGCGACCTTGGCGCGTTCTTCCTCGAAGCCGGAGCCTGGGAGCGGCCAGCATGGTACGAGGCGAACGCAAAGCTCGTAGCCGACCTACCGCCCGAATGGCAGCCCGTCGACCGCGACGCCTGGGCCGCGCGGTTCTACTCGCCCATCGCGGCGGCCGAGGCGTGGAAGACGCGCACCGCCGTGGCCATGTACGACATGACACCACTACGACGTCTCGAGATCAGCGGGCCCGGTGCCGCGGATCTACTTCTGCGGCTAACAACGGGGAACGTAGCCCGCAAACCGGGCGCCGTGACGTACACGCTACTCCTCGACGCGCACGGCGGCGTGCGCAGCGATATTACCGTAGCGCGGCTCGCCGACGACTTATTCCAGGTCGGCGTCAACGGGCCGGTAGACACGGCGTATTTCGCGCGCGAGGCGCGTCACCAGACGCTCCGCGACCCTGCACATTCCCGTGTCTCGGTGCGCGACATCACCGGCGGGACATGCGGTCTCGGGCTCTGGGGTCCGCTGGCGCGGGACGTCATCTCCAAACTAACACAGGACGACTTCTCAGACAAAGCCCTGGGTTACTTCCGGTGCAAAACCGCCAGCATCGCCGGGGTGCCGGTAAGAGCCCTCCGCCTCTCGTACGTCGGCGAGTTAGGCTGGGAGATCTACGCGAGCGCGGAACATGGCCGCAAGCTCTGGGACGCGGTTTACACTGCAGGGGAACAGTTCGGGATTATTGCGGCCGGTCGCCAGGCTTTTAATTCCCTGAGGCTGGAGAAGGGGTTCCGCCTCTGGGGCACCGATGTTAATGCTGAACATAACCCCTTCGAAGCCGGGCTGGGCTTCGCGGTCGGAAGGGATCGCGCTTTCGTTGGCGCTGCGGCGCTGCATGGGAAGTCGACGGAGACGGCGGGGAGACGGCTGAGGTGTTTGACTGTGGATGATGGGTGCTCGGTCGTGCTGGGGAAGGAACCTGTTTTCGTCGTATCTGATGATACCACCAAAGATGCAGATGGAGAGGAGAAGGATGGGGGTGAGAGTGAGAGTCGTGCTGTGGGATATGTCACGAGCGCGGCGTTCGGGTTCACTGTCGGTAGACCCATTGCTTATGCTTGGTTGCCTGCGACGGTGAAGATTGGTGATAAGGTTGAGATTGCGTATTTTGGCAGACGCATCCCTGCTACTGTGGTGGCTGAGCCGCTGTATGATCCGAAGATGACTCGGTTGAGGGGGTGATGTTGTCTGAGTTATCCAGCTCTGTTCGTATTTTCGTCTCAGGAGAGAGAAGGTGTGCTCGGTATGCTCGGTATGCTCGGTATGGACATGGTGAGGTTTGAGGGGTTGGCATACGGTTTCAAGCAACTTGATTCCGATACTTCGTAAGGGCAGTGTTGGTAATCTTTCTATCCTCTTCGCTCTGTTTTTGGACTTTTCCTTCTGGTTATCTGTTCGACAAGATATCACGGGCATGAAGAGCAGGAAGGTACATACGCAGTGCGGTGCATAGTCCGGTAATAATAACATTAGGAAGTAGTCATGAATCTTATTAAGACCATGAAAATACTCTTGACTATAAGCTTGTTCTATAGCGCTCGATAGATGTTCCAATTCGAAAGATGAAGACTAATAAAAATTCCTCAACTTCGTTCTGTATAAGGGCTGGAACTATCCCTTTAATATCGGCTACCGCACCATAGTAGGCAGATGACACCAAACTCGACCTCAGATATCCCGAACCTATTACACAAGGAGAATTCAAGCAAAGACAGAGTTGAACTTTGCTGTGATATTATATCCTAGCAGTTTACTTCGTACAGATTACTCAGATTGGATATTGTAGAGCATACATAGCACTCGATACGATAGATTCTGTGGTGGTTGTGGTGGTTGTGGTATTGTATGTATTATGCATAACATAGCGAAGAGTTAATACATCCCGCGTACTGTATATCTTATGTTTTACAACTCACACATCTCTCACATCTTTCATGCCTCATATATATATACCACATCTCTCATTTCTCATTCTTCATTTCTCACATCCAGAGCCAAAGCCAAGACCAAGTCCCATACACCCAGCTACCCCATATACCTAACAACAACCTATAACTTATAACCTCCTAACCTTCATCCACTCACTCGTCCCCAGCCCCAAATTCAGACCATTTCTCGCCCACCACCTGCGGACGGGCCTGGGGTCGCCGATGGCGTCTTCCAGCGCCTCCTCGATGTCGCAGGTCTTGTACTCGACTCTGTGCTGCCTGTGGTGATGTTCCCTACCACTTTCACCTCCTTCCCTAGTATTTTCTCTGCTCCTGGAATTATTATTCCCCTCTATACTATCATTGTTATTGTTATTACCGCTAGCACCAGCGTTTATCTCCCCCCTTGCATACCTCATCCACCACTCCAGCACACTAACATGTCCCTGTTTCGTCGGAGCAACGAGAACCTGAGAGTCGAAAGTAAGTTTCTCGCCTTTCAGCTCGTGCCAAGTATCAAGGACAGCCGTCTGTCCATGCGCGCTGGCGATCTTGCACACGCCCTCGCTATACCCCACTGGAATCCCAGAACTCTCCCACCAGCGCAGGACCGCCGTCTGTCCGTGCTGCGCCGCCAGGAGCAGGCTTCGCCCGGGCTTGAGAATCATCTTGTCGTCTTTCTGCGCTGCGTCTTTCCACCATTCTAAGACGAGGAGATGTCCCTCTTTGGAACTCGCTTCCAGCGCGGCTTCGGTGTATTTTAACGGAAGACCGGAGCGTAGCCACCAGTCTAGCACGTGCACGTAGCCCATCCGTGATGCGTTGTCGAGTGCCTCGGCGTCGTACTCCTTTTTCAGGAATGAAGGAGATGTGTTCCACCATGTGAGGATGTCGGTTCGTCCGTAGACGCCGGATGCTTTGTTGGGGAGGAATTTGGCGCTGAAGGAGGCCCAGAATACTTTGCTTAGATGGGTTTCGAGGTAGGTAAGCACGTCGGTGAGCGAGAATTTCATGATAAGTTTGACGACGAGGGAAGAAACGTAGCGCAGTCCCTTGGGTGCTGCGGCAAGGGTTTGACAGATAACATCGGATGATGGACAAGATAGTATAAGCCATTCGAGGTCGTACATGTATATCTCGATTGGGTCCGTCAGATTCGCCCGGTTCTTCTTCCACTCGACGGGGGTCTTAAGCGTCGTATACACGTTGAGAGCCGAGGCGATCTCCCAATCGCCGACATGTTGGAAGATAAGACTCCATATCTCGGGCGGCAGGGTTTTGGCAACGCGCCGAGGACTAATAGTATGCATGGCCTGCTTCGCAGCGACCTCGACGTCGTGGCCGAGGCTCATAAGCTCGGCCTGGTTCTTGATGATGCCGACGAGGTCGTTGAAGCCGTCCCACGACACCACGCGCTTGCCGTGGCGGGGCTCGTCGTAGTGCCACAGCACGGGCGGCATGACCTTGATCCAGTTCCACTTGCGCTTGATCTTGCTCAGCTGCTTCTTGGTCATAGGGTGCTCCCACATCTGCACCGACATGCCCGGCACCAGCAGAATCTTCTTGGACACGTCCCAAGCGCGCAGGACCTCGAGCAGCGTGGTGTCGGCGATGCCGGACATCATCTTGGCGAGGTGGTCGGCGTCGATGGGCGCGAGCACGAGCAGATCCGCCCACTCGACCAGGTCGAAGGCGGTGTGGCGCGCCGACTCGATGGCGTCGCGCGTGCGCTGGTCGGCGTCGACGGTGACCGTGGCCAGACTGCGGTTCTCCATCACGAAGATCTCGTGCACTAGCCGCAGCGGCACCTCGTCGACCAGCGCGCGTGTCTCGATCTGTGTATCCTTGAGCAGCCGCACTGCGATGGCCTGGGCGTAGGCAACGTCGCGCTGGCCGTTCGCCGCCACGAGCATGCGCAGTTTCCGCACGCGGGGCATCTCGTGTAGCGACGAGCTCGACGAGTTGATCGTACGGAGGAGCGCCGGGCTACTACGGTCGAAGGCGGCCGGCGACGGAGAAGCGAGTCTGTTGTCTGCCATTCTGGATGCTCTCTCTGATCAATCGGCAGTGATCGTGGCCAGTGTCACGTACGGTTGTTAGGCCGTTGAGTCGATATATCTGTTGTATACGTCTAGGGCAAGGCAAACAGAGTTATCCGAAGACAGAGCTAGAGCTAGAGCCAATGGGATAAATTCGACGATATTCGGCACAGAGAAATGGTGGGCAATTGCTGCCAAAGAATAATCGCTGCGAATGATCCTCGTTCTTTACCGAATGTTTAAAATCATTGTTTCACAAAAGGTCGAGTGATCGAGGTAAAGAATGATCTGTCAGATGCAGCGAAGCATTGACTCGACCATAAAGTATTGTATTAGGTAAAAAGTGATGACGGCCTGGAAACAACCATCCGTCACGAATCGGCGAGTTGATCGCGGATAGGATAAGAGGGACGGACTTCGAAATAAAAGTGGCACCCTCGCCTGCCATGCGCTGCGTGCTCTATGCCGAAGTCGGCCTAGTCGCGCTCAACTAGTCTCATCAGCTAATTACCCCACATCCCGAGGCCGCCTCTGGCCGCCTCCCTTTTGGCTTCGCCAATCGGCCCCCTATCCTAGAAACTTAAAGAAGGGGTGGTGTGATGCGACATGCAAAGTGAACTAGAGCGTCCAATAGCCCCGTAGAGCGCAGTCAAACACGTCCATATCCAGAACATACATTGCGAAGTGCATCATCGATCGACGATGCTACTATCACATTGTATCTAAGTAGTGCATACGCATGCAACTCAATTAAAAGCGAACATCTACACCGACACTTAGATGCAGAAAAAGAAGCAATTCGTCTCCAATCTGCTATCATTCATTATTCTCTCTTCTATCCTCCCCATGTATCTGAGTCCACACTAGCAACAATTCAATTGGAAGCGACTCTCTCTTTACGCCCCAAAATTCTCCCTTGTATGAGGTGGCTCGGTTTTACCCTATGTGCTAGAGCTATCTTGAACAAAAAAACTGCGTAGGTGCCCGTATTTCAAATGAACAATGGCCAATGGCTCAGAAGTCTATACTTCTCAGTAGAAACAGGTAGGCATACGCATTACGGTATGCCGACCATGGATTATTGGTATCTCGGCCAGCGTCCATCTGGCACAGTTGCGTTAGACCCGTATATATTCGGAGGGGGTAACAAAAGGTTGAATAATTAAGACAAAAAAAATCACACTTGGATGCCGTATTCTCGCTTGCTCAGTATGTACTTTAACGCAATCCAATCACACTCATCTCCAGCGTCCAAACTCTGCGTATCCACACCTTCAAGGGTCCGTCTACGCCTTCGACATTTTGTAGCTCAACGCCCTCCCACCAGCAACGACGTGCCGGCTTCCGCCAGAACAAGAGAAGCTTTTGTGCCATGCCCACCGCGTTGCTGCCCATCTCGTTTCCACGGATATCACTACGAAGCCGAGCGAGCGCCAGGCTGCAGACTACCGCCTTGTTAGGTTCGCCAGCACGATGGCCCCAGCAGTCGTTATGGTTGAAGCCACTGTGTCGCTCTGGTTAGCGGACGATGAAACCAGAATGAGTGCAAGAAACAGGGGCAGAGAATAGGAGGATGAAGAGTTAAAAAAAGCTGCTCACCCTGCCGTCAACATTTCAATCAAATGCGCCTCCGTGGTGCCCGGCTCGTCACTGCGTTTCAGCCCCGAAAATATGCCATCTTGTTTCAGCAGAGCTCTGGATGCGGCACGCTTGACTTCCATCATGTCGACCTGATTGATGTCGGGCCTAGGTGGAATGGCGTAGAAATCGAGGTCTTCTCGCAAGACGATAATGCCAGCTCGCTTAGTGCCATCTTCGCCGCGCCCACCCAGTGAATCAATGGGGACAACGCCTCCATCAGGGGAGGAATTAGGAGATGATTCATTGGGTATGGTTTGGGCTACGTTGCGGAAGAATTCGAGCATGTACTGCAGAGAGGCAGGGTCATACTGGGAGGTGAGGTCAGTGAAATGGATATTTATATTGGAGATGAAATTGCGCATGCTGGAGGAGCGAGGGGGAGGAGCAGTGGCCAGGCACGGTGTCATGGAACAGTCCGTGCTCAAAGCCACCGGCGTGACTTGATAGATGGAGCTCTCGTTAAAAATACTGACATCGACTTGAACCGCGTCGCCATCAGCGAAGCCGCCCATATGACCTTCTGGGAACAGGCCATTGGGAAATAGGGACAGGAGGACGAATTCGGGTAATGTTAGCAGCTCGTCCCTAGAGAGAACGAAGCGGGTACCCCTGGACAAGAACGAGACAGCGCATTAGCCATAATATCCAATATAGTAATCTTAATTCATCCAAGCCTACCTCAGGTCCATCGTGATGGTCTCATCGGCGCCGACATCTGCACAGACCATTAGCATTTTCCGTAGCACTCGCTCGCAACGAGCACGATTGTCGCGCTGAGCGTACCTCCAATAGAGTTGATGGGAGGAGGCCCTCCCTGCTGCACCTGAGTAATAATACTCGCTGCACCCCCGGCGGCAGCCATCAGGTAGGTGAAGGATAAAAGCGGACTGTATCCCTCAGAGTAGGCCGGCGGAGGTTCGCTGGCGTCGTCGGCCTTCTGCCCGGAAGACTCGCCTTTGGAGTCGGGGGGAAGTGCACGTTTGGTCTCGGCGACAGCGTCGTGGAGCGCAGGCGAGAGTGAAGGCGAGGCGTAGGGCTCAAAGGGATGGTCTGACGAGGATGAGGCTACGGGGGCGTAAGCCGGGGCGGCGGCAGCAGAAGCAGAGGAGGGTCCGGTGTCCGAGAGCCGGAAGTGGTCGTCGGCAAGATCGTCGGCCGGGACGTAAGCGTAGAGGCTGGAAAAGGGAGGCGGCGCGGCTGGTCGCGAGAAAGAGAGCGAGGTTGAGGCTGAGGCCTCAGAGGTGGCGTAAGGATACCGGGGCGGTGGCGAGCGCGCACGGTCACAGCCGTCGTCGATGCTGTCGTTATCGTCTTCGTCTTCGTCGTGCTCCTGGCCGTGTGGACGCCTTTGATGCCCTGGCTCTGGCTCTGTCTTGGCGTCGCAAGCAAGCGTTGGCGTTGCCTTTGCCTGTGCAGTAGCAGCGGTCGGCAGCGGCCCAGCAGACACGGACTCTCCGTGATCTTCTTCCTGCGAGTCGGACAACTTGGCGGTGGTCGGCGATTCTGCACGGGAAACAAGCAACGGGCAATAACCAACAGCCAGGAGGCAGATGGAAGAATAAACCCCAGAATCAGGGCACGAGGTCGGGGTGTGATCGCAGATGGAGGCTGGCGTCCGGGGCCGGTAATTTGATTAATTTGAGAGCAGCTACCAGCCAGCAACCTTGCGGTGGGGATCAGGAGCGCGATGTTATCTTGGACATGAGATATTGATAAAGTGTGCAGTTGGTATGAGCATTTGTCGACAGTGGGCCAATGGCTGGGTTGAATCTGGCTTTCGGCTGTGATGAAGAAGACAATCGAACTTAAGTAGTACCAGTATGGTGATGTCGAGGCAACGTCCTTGAACAAGTCAGGTCCAAGCTCCGGTATTGGTTGTACGGTACTGTGCTGTACAGTACCTAAGCACATGTGCCCTGCTGTTGGTCTGCCTCCTGAAGGAAGGTCCAGTGCTACGGACAGTGATACATACAGTGCGGTGATACCGTGCGGCCTTGTGGGTACCCGGTGTACGAGTAGACCATCGTCCGGAACTCTGACTGGCCCACTAGCCGCCCGCGCTATCATATTACTTTGTTGCTGCCATCACTTAGAAACCAGCACTTTCTGAATCTTCTAAGTTTACGAAGTATACATTCTAAGTATAATACGGGTCACGTAGAATCTGGAACCCGTCCGGGCAAGATGGACGTTAGTGATCAAGAACTATGCGATGCTTAAGGAGCGAATAAAGATGCAAATTGCATGAATTCAAACAGTTGATTTTCTTAGTGAACCCAATAAACTCATTAATTCCTTCCAAATACTAAACCACCAAGGCTATGATAGAGCGTCATCTAATTTCTCTCCCCCCAGCATACATGTAGCCTGTAGCCAACCTTTCCCTTACTCCGATCACCCTAACGTATCCCGAAATGTCCCCCTTGTGATAGAACAGCACAGTAGCCATCCTAGAGTCGAGTCCGTCGAGTCCGTCTAGTCCGCTGTCCCAGCATTTGTCTCTGCCAAGCCGTTTCTCTCGCCCTTCTTTTACCGAGGCCCTGAGTAAGGGGCCACACACTTTCCGTGTTTTATGATATCATGTTCGCCATGGTGGCAGTTGATGTGCTTCTTCTTGTGGTGGCTGCAGAGTCGGATGAACGAGCCGTTGTGGTGGAGCGCGTTCGGCTCGCCATCCTCGCCGCACTCTTCGAACGTGAGGTTTTCCGCACCCGGCACGCCGAAGGGCTGGCCGCAAGGGTCGTCCACCAACAGATCCAACACCTGGAGCGGCGGGCAGGCGTGCTTGCCCTCGACCCAGACCACCCATTTATTCTGCAAGTCGTTTCTCTGGATCTGTTGGCCGTATCCTATGTTCTTGATCATGGTTGATTCTCCCTCCCCTCTTATGTTGGTGCCGAAAGGCGTCTCCAAGGGGTTTGTTGAGACGGACGGGCTTGAAGGGGGATGCGGGATGGGGAGAGGCAAAGGGCTTGGCACCGGTTCTGGCAAGGGGATCTGGGGCGCTGCTAGAACAGTCCCCGTGCAGAACATCAAGCTTGCGAATAGAGCCGTACGCATTGTGGGCATTTGGCACATTGCGAGGACAGGTGGGGTGTGGTAGGTAGGTGTAGGGGGGTTCGCAAGACCAGTGGCCGACGAAGAAAAGAAGAAAGAGTAGGAAGAAGAGGGGGAAGAGCGCTGGGAGGCTAAATGAGATTTATAGCTTCTCATCGCAATAGATAGAGTCGACAGCGCAAGAACTTTATCCACTCGTTAGCATCGTCGTGCCTCGTAGCTTGCGTCACCAGATCATATCACCCCATGTCCGAACCGTTACAATAGACTCCAGGCAACCCCTCTCAGAATAGGGGGAATGCCGTGGCCGTCTCTGATCATGCTACTCCAGCAAGTACATTAATGACGCGTACTTCTTGTCCATGAGCAGGGCATCGGTTCGATAAGTGGCCAAAAACAAGATATTGTAAAACATGAATATACTGCCAAACCTAGACGTTATTCTTAATATTAGTATTAGCCTATCTCAAGCACGGAGAGGGGTACTTCGGTATAGTCGTCTGCACGATGCTTGCCTGGATGCGAATTCGCCAAGAACAATCAGCTTCTGATCTCGACTGTCCGGCGCATTGCGGAAGCTTTAAACTATAGCTTGAGGGTACCCGAGAAGAGCAAAGGAATGAATCCCGGCTAGGATTGAAAAATTTTGGTGGCAGCCGATATTGGTCTTAATAATTCTATTATCGTTTGTGCCTGCGTCTGGATATCACATGAACATCGGTTTCTCCATTGCCGGTCTCCATCGCCGAACTATACTCGGTAGGCGAACAACGGATGTTCCTGCCCGTCTAAGATCGCTCTTTATTGCCGGTCTCACGGATAGAGGTCTCCGGGACGCTTCTCCTTCACTGCCCCCTTGTTGCAATTTCAGCCCTTATAAGATACTAAGAAGGCTTGCGGAATTCACTCCTCCATCGTCTTGACACACTCCCATTCACCCCTTAGGTTCTCTTTCCAGAGGGAGACTTTGTTGTCGCCGCCACTAACGGCTAACACGTTCCCGCTCAAACTCCAACTCACCCGCCAGACGATAGCGTCAAAGTTCAGCACCTTACATGACCACACCCCCTGGGTGGCATTGTCACTTGTCCAGATACGCACTGTCTTGTCTTGTGAAGCTGACGCAATGTAGCTCTTCTGCAACACCGTCGGGCTCCACGCCACGTCGCGCACCCAGTCCGTATGGCCCGCCAGCGGCTCGCGCTCCTGTTTGTAATTTTGTGTGGCCGGGTCGTAAGTCCAAAGCTTTAACACATTGTCACAGCCGCCCGTCACGAAGCGGCGCAGGCCCAGTGTGCCTGGGGCAGGGGTACTCGACGAAACTATGCTACCAGGTGTCGTCGCCGGCGCCCATGACACCGAGTTCACACCAAGGCCGTGTGCGGGGAAAATGACATTGGAGAAGTTGTTGTCTTTGAACTCGAGAACGGAGACAGAGCCGTCGGAAGAGGCACAGGCGAGGAGACAGCCCGATTCGTGGGGCGACCAGGATACCATGTTGACGGAGGCTTTGTGCAGGGCAAAGTCGAATATGCGCTGCCATTGGTTCGACTGTTCGCGCCAGATGAAGACTTTGCCGTCATAGCCAGCCGATGCGAGAATATTGCCATATTTCGGATGCGCCCAGGAAACGCACCATACTGCTCCCTCATGGCTGCGCCGTCCGTCACTGTCAGCACTTCAGTCCTACCGAGCAAGGTAACGTAGCTCATACCCCTTCAGTGTCTCGATTAACCGTTGTGATTCGCCCTCAATCTCAAAAATCTTGATCGTCTTGTCGGATGAACATGTCGCAAGTCGTCTTCCATAGTAATCGAGGACCGCGTCGTGCTAAGAAGGATTAGCCATGCTAATGCTGTCGTCGCCGCGCATTGCCAACATCCCAGAGTACTAGGCTAGAGCAACTGTCGCACAGGGCAAATTGTGGAATTACGGAGAGGGTGGTGGTGGCCGAAGCTCTTGGGACATAGGACGTACAATCATCTCATCGTGGCCGGAATTCGCTATTACTTGCGCCTACAATTAAGTTTAGCGGACTCTCCCACGCGCGTTGCCAAGACAGCAGTAGGTATTACCATCCTAAACGAATTGAGTCTGTATTTCGCAAATAAGTCTGAAGGGAGAATGAGAGCAGATGGGAGCTGCGCTGACTTGGTGGTGGGGACCTAGGTAAGATTAGAAATAGTTGGTCTCTCTGTCTGTTGCCTTCAAATGTTTAGCTGGCCTTGTGCTGGATGCGAGGCGTCACAATACACAGCTGTCTTGAAGAGCCCCACCAAATAAGCTAGTAGTGAACAGCTTGCAGGGCAGAATGCAGGGGTGAAGAAACATGCCCGCGATGTGCCAAGGCTTCCAAACGGAACAGTGGCCATAGCGTTCAGCTGAACCACCTCACCCAGCTGGCAACGGCTGAAAGCGCATCCCGCTGCTGGGAAGTTGCCACCAAGGTTCTTTCGCGTCAGCCACTCTTTGTACCGAGGCTGGAATGATCCGAGGTCTACCTAATTAGAACCTGTGACTTCAACGTCAGCCTGAACTTCAGTTTTGTAATAATGCTATTTCTTCTATTAGGACTTTAGAACTCTAGAACTTCTCCATTGTACATCAACTTTTCAAAACATCGTTCCATCATACTGCCGGTGCTTCTGCCAAGACACCAAAGCTGGAATCCTGATTCAATCGCAGTTCAGTCCTTCGTTTAAGTCGATGAGCTTGAGGCAAGCACCCTGGTTGGAAGTTGGAACCTTCACCTTATTCCGCTGGACGCCTTATAATTTCCCTATATCTGTATAGGTAGTGGAGGTGGATAGCAGCACTAGCAAAACTACTAGCAGCTACGAACGTGTTTGTGCATTCGCGGCAACTGCCTGTCTCGCTCTTCGTAGGAAGGCAGGTGCTTTCCCCTCATATAGGTACCGGCCCAAGTACTAGTAGTCTGCAGCACAACTTGAACCGACATCGTTTCACAATTTTCCATCTCACCCTCATCCAGATTTCATCTGTGTATCTCTCACTTATTTACCCTCTCAGTTCTCCCCCAAGGGTTTGTGGCGGCCTCGTAAGTCTTGACATCGCCAGCGAGATACAATCACTGCCATTCAAGCTCCGGCACAAATCAAGGCTCGGTTGTTCTTTCACAGACTTTTACAGATTACGCAAACTTTACGCAGTACACTTTCAACTTTAAACCAGCATTTCGCCGGCACAATACTTCATCATGGCGGATACTTCCTGCGGCCCGTCCAGCGCCTTCAAGGGTCTAGCCCGCCACGTTGAGCAGGATCGCTCTCATCAACAAGACAGAGTTGTGGCCGGATCCCGACTCCCCGTGCAGGTTTGTTCCTACCTCCCATCGTGTTGAATACCACCGGCAAGGCACTGACTTCTTTGTCTAGAACTTCCGTTCCACGCCTTTCAATGCGGGCCCGACCGAGCAGTTCGGCCGGTTCCAGCAGCAAAATGCCACGCTGCCTCATCCTTCACAACCCGCCAGCATCTTTGATTCTCCGAATGATCCGGCTCGCTCCTGGTTCGGTGCTCCGAATTATCCAACTCAAGGAGCGAGCAGTTTTCCTTCCAACGGGCAGACTCCCATCCTGCCTGTGGAGGGTTCCGCTTGGTTTCATGAATTCAAACGCGGGTTCAACGTGAGCCCCGTTCAACGTGAGCACGCGAGCATCCCTTTCCCAGAGCAAGCACCCGCCCTTCCTGGTTCCGCTTGGCATGGTGAACTCGACCGCGGGCTCCACCACTTGAGAATCGATCAACGCCACCACGCTGGCGCTGGCTTGGCCAATATGCACTCCCCTCAAACTTCGGCAACAGCACTGCCTAGCGGTCCGGCTTTCCCGGTCTGGCCGCCCAACCCCTCATGCCTTTATCCAAACCCTCGGGGGTTCAGCCCCATCCCAGCACCGATTCCGGATAGCATCCATCACCCTCTCGGCATGCAGGCAGGAGCCGAATTAGATCAAGAATTTGAGGACGCTATGAACAAATGGATGCTCCAGAATGGGCCGGGACTTGAGAAAAATGATGAGCTCCATGCCCGAAACAGTGATAATCTCACATCTAGCACCGATGCTATCTCTGCTGCGGTCGCAGATAAGACTCTTCAAGAGGATTTGGCGGAGAGCGGAAATGACGACGCAGAATTGGCTCGCGCTGCACAGCAGTTAGTCGGTTGTCTTGCCGACAACGACTCCGAGAAATTCAAGAATTCCGAGTTTCTGTCCTTGATGCGTCGCATCGCATCTCAGCAAGTTACGGTCCAAGGCAACGACCTTGTAGAGAAACCTCAGCTCAGTACCAGCTCCGATGCCGGCCCCGCGTCTTCCTCAGCTGATACATCGCCGGCTGATTTCGTCGACCGCCAGCCATAGAGTCGCCGGCAGTCAATCAAAATCAACCGCTGCCCATCGGATATCGATTCATCTCCAGGGCAGTCATTTACAGCGCAGTGTTTGATGTTCCCATATGTAGGCCAGTGAGAGAGTTCACGATAGCTACCGTCACGCACTGCGGTAAACCAGGCATGTCGCTCGTATTAGCTTAGTTCTAACATGGGGATTTACGGATCTCCGGGTCATCAAAGAGAGATTCTATCAAGCAAATGAATGATTTCATGTGCGCTCAACAAAGAGTTCACACCACACCTGGTTAGCTAGTACTACGAATCTTCAAAAGTACGATGGATCAATTAATGGATGAATCACTAGCTCTTGAATGAACACATTGACTGCATCATCTCTTGCAGAAATCAAACATTGTTGCTTCGTAGACCGTCCAATGAACATATCGTCCGCTATTGTAAAGCCATACAGCCACATAAGTATATAGCTGGTCTAAATTGTTGTATCGTTGTCGAGGCAAGGCAATTCGTGATATAGATCCAGCAGCTCATTCATGTAACGAGGAAACAAGCCAACCGGCCTTATCTAGTTTTGAGCCGACATCTGCTTCGTCCATGTCATACTCCTGCTGCCATCACAGCACTGACACGACTCCATATCTCATTCTGAGGTAATTTCATCCCACGAATGCTTCTCCAACCGCTTGTAATAGAATATCAGCTGCCCGACCGCTACATCACCAGCTATGTTATCCTGCGAATGGCATTTTCTCTTTAATTGTAGCAAGATGTCTCGGACCCCCTATCTCCTCATGGCTTACCCGGGTCTACTATATAATGATATAAAGCATGCCTTGCGGCCACTGACCCACAAGAGACGGGTGGTATACGGGATACGTTGACAACAGGGCACTCGACCGAATGCATTCATCCAGTTCAGACACGTCCGCTGCCGAATCGTAATGCGTACATATCTAAGATGAGATCACCACCTTGAAGACTATGAGCAGATCCTTTCAGATGGCACCAGTCAATCCCGGAATGCAGCCCTGTCGGGTAATCATATCAGCGTAGATGACCTCTGGCTAAGCGCTCGTGGAGCGTGGACTAGGTATAGGTAGAGAGTGAAGATCCTGCCGACGCTTGACCTGTGAGAATCGCAACTTCGATAATGATAGCGGCGATATTCACGGTAGGAACTCAGTACAGATTGTTTGTTTATCCTAGTAGGAGGTTCTATCTCTGTATACATAGAATAGGTACACGGGGCAGTCCTGGGAATAGTAGCCCGGCAACACCGCGTATTTCGTATTCGTATGCGATGAGATACGAGAGCTTCGGTCTGTTCACACTTCTACATAGCCTCATAAGAGCTGGTATCTATAAATCGAGAGGTATAAGATAGATAGAAGTATATGATGCCAAGAAGATCTATATGCCTGCCTACCTACCTACCTGATTTTACATAAATCATTATAATCGCCTGGCAGAGCCCCGAACATCAGTGTTAAGGTAAGGGGATAATCGCCATATACTTAAGTAGTAATTCATGAATTGGCTCATCCATTCTTATTGACTAGAGGGTATGAAGCTAATTATTGGATATTCGATGACTCTTCCAGGGAGATGTCGCATACAGCGACAGAGCTTGAATATAGAATGCTACCCTCAAAAGCGATATCGCACCTGCGTGCGTGTCCGGATAAATAAATTCGGCTGGGCGCTGTACCTACATAAAGCCACCTCATGTGCGATCACGGCTGTTCATGGATGCGCCTTTCCAGTCATTCAAGAGCGCGCTTTGTCTATTACGTCTGAACTGATCAATTTTCAGCACGATTATGCACGAAAGTGCATAGAGTAGAGCAATTTGCTCTACTTTGACGGGGTTGGTTGATGAGCAGTCTATGAGAAGCCAGGCGAATTACGGAATACTTCGTATACCATTGAATATTGCAATACACAGTTATTGGGCTGTGTCTACAATTCTATCTACATTGTCGCAATACTGCAGCTCTCAAGCATTTGATCAAAATCTACGTAGCCTGAGGCCAGTTATTTGAGGCCAGAAAATAAGGGCAAGGGGCTGCGTGCATCTCCGTCGACGCAACCACCCACGTGGAATGGGCGCCGCCACGTAGCCCCCCCTCTGCGCAGGTGAAATCTCATTCGACAAGTGCCTAAAGGGCGTATCCAACCACCCGCGTGATAGGCCTTGCATAGTTCGATCCGTAACGTCTAACAAACAATACGAATCCTTTTCATTTTCTGCTCCGTAGAGACCCCGGTGTCGTGACCACGGTAATAACGGTCGGCCAGTCGAAATGCAGGCCTGAAAATGTGGCTTGAGGCTTAGACTTGCTATCGTGACCGGAGCCCCAGACTTTGCAGCATTGGCGTCGCCTACTGTAGGTGGTCTACCTGCCTGTTGGGCTCGAAACACACATGGCTCGCTGGCTCGCGCCTATGACCGGGCCCCACCAGAAATCTGTCCATACGCTTTAGGGGGCAATGCGCCGCAGCATGGCCGGCAGCATTTTCCGCCCCCAACCCTTTCAACTTCTCGGCGCCCTCGAAGCATGCGATTCGGCGGTGGGCAGGTATTATACCTAGTTAATCTGGCCTTTACGGCAGTTTAGTGTACTCCGCCGAAAGTGACAAAAGTCCAAACATCACGCTCGGTTATTCGTTCGTACTGTATGTAAGTGGTATGGTATGTATGTATGCACGCATGCTTAGGTTAGAATCTCGCTGACTGCTCCCGCGTTCCGGAAAAAACACTCCGTTTTCCGAGTCTATCTTGAGGCGCCATGGAGAATATGAAGATGAGTTTAATGACGGACTTTGGCGCAGATATCGGTCGCGTTTCTAGAAAGGGACTTTGGGTTCGAGGAATATGATCCTAGTATCGTATACGGAAGACTAGTGTAAGTATCAATTAGTGCAGCATAAAGGTAGGTATCGTGGTGTAAATGATTTTCGATGATACGCAAGCTCGTCTCGGGCCGTTGCGGGGGAAGAGGTATAATTGAGCCGATCGGTTTTGTTCTGTTTCGTTCCCGTTGTAAATCGATCAATCACAGGCCCATTCTACTTAAGATGCATAGGTGTTTGGAGGAGTAGCAAGAGACATGAAGTTGTGTATATGGTGGCGCCGTCACTGGAGTCGATAAAACGAAATGGACATAATACCGGTACTCGTAATTACGATGCCCTCGAATTCGCGACTGCCATGCTGGAGGGGCAGTCTGGCGCACGCCCTTTTGTCTTGCCTGCTGAGAGGCAGTCGACGCTGCATGGTATCCACATCTCACCTACAGTGTGCGCAAAAGCGCAGTCTACAATACATTAGCCTGCCTAGATTCGGATTAGCGCTAGAATGGAAAGCGTGTGACAGGGAGGGTGAGACGCGATGGAACGCGGCGTCGGT
The DNA here is from genome assembly GCA_022578715.1 of Nemania sp. FL0916. Lineage (NCBI taxonomy): Eukaryota > Fungi > Ascomycota > Sordariomycetes > Xylariales > Xylariaceae > Nemania > Nemania sp. FL0916. Next base: position 218,183 of record MU390276.1, read on the forward strand.
AACGATGAGTCACAGCGCCGGCGGCACGCAGGGAGAGAATGAAGACGGCACGCGATGCCTAGAGACTGGTCTAGGTATCTGAATTGAACTGCGCGAAATACAGCGTCTACATTACACTTAGTAACTTATATTGGCCGTTAAAATCGAGGACTGTGTAGGCAGCGTACCTACCTTAGTACCAACGGAGATGCAAGGCCGAACCAGATGCAGGACGGGCTGTGGAATACAGTACCTACTCAGACGTACAGTGCATCGCGATACATGATGCTTTGCATACTGGCGCGGAATGGGACTGTAGTGTAAGCAGAGATTGCGTGCATGTATGCGTGCCCCCCATGCGCTTTTGCGCAATCAAGTGTCGAGTCCAAAGAGGTAGACAGCGTACGAAGTAATTAGTGTTAATTATGAGCATGTCTCCAATACGATCTAATTGCCTTGCGCGGAAGGCAGCCATTCATTTCCGCCATTTCTCCTGTACAGTATGTTAAATTTCGAGTTCCAGAATTCTAGTGTAGAAGTTGTCTTGAGCCCGATGTCTGATTGGCCGAAGCCAAAGAGCCTTGCTTATTAATAGACTTCGGCCACTTCCGCTACAAAAGCTTCATTATCAATGGATTTGGCCTACACTGCTCAATACTTTATCGGTATCATATTCCCAGTATTATATTCAGTGCAAAATGTGTAGCCAGATAGTATTAGAATTCGTAAAGATTCGGCTCAGTCTAGGAAATGGATTGTTTGCACAACCTTCACCAGCCCAATTCAGCTCGCCGAATGCCACCCAATTAGGACCTGCGCTCTCGATGAAAGAACTACTCCGTACACTACACTGGTAGGCACTGTGCCCAGCGAAATGCAGCGCCACAACCACTTTATCTCAAAACAGCCTAGCTGGATCTCTAGGTCTAGGCACGGAGCACCTGAGCCCACAATAGTTGGTAGTATTCTGTACTTGCTAGCACAATCTCGCACAATGTTGAACCCAAATTTATCTTGATTGATCTCAAAAGAACTGTGTTGTTAAGACTTGGGCGCAGACCAACTAGCTGAATGCAATGCCCTCGTCAAATTTAGAAGAAGCCTACATCCCAGCAACAATATTACAAAGGTGGATACTTGGTAATGTGGCTAGTGGGTACCTATGCTGCTGCAGTTCATAGCGCAATGTGCATTTGACGCTAGACCTAATTGTGCACGGGCGCAATGCGCTAACGGCTATGACTCACACTTGCCAAGAATGCAAGAGCGCGAGGTCAGATGTCGCTGCTTAACAGTCCAATCTGCCACATTGTGTTACCAGAGCGTGTTTGCACACAATTGCCGCTGCAGTCATAATTGTTAGCGGTTAGAGAAAGACTTTGTCTGATCCACCCCACTTAGTCCTAGGCGTGAGGAAGCTCGTCTGGCCCAGAAATACTTTGCTACTATTGGCCAACATTCTTTACCCACTGCCCACTTCGCCGTGGTGTGTCCTTGATTGGAGTACCAGTTGGAGATTCTGCCCTGGCTGCCCTCTGTCCCACTAAGCCTCCATAGTGGAGGTACCTTCCCCCAGACAGTCGCACCCTACCGCACTGTGCCATAATTGTGTGGTATGCCTGGCAAAACTGTTGCTGCCTGGAAAAATACTAAAACCTTTGTTTCCCGCGCGCACATACACTTTTCTTCCCTTTTCCCTCTCCCTTCCCCATCCCCCAAAATAACCTCAAATACATGAATACACCAGGCATCCCTATCCAAGATGCGCTAAATAACTCAACCCCGTGTCTCGCCTCACAGCAACTCGAGCTCTCGTAGCCCAACCGCAACCATTCAGTCATCAAAGATAAACAATACAATCCCAACTCAACCCATTTTTTCAGCTCTTCCTATCCAGGACGATCTGAACTTTGAAGCTATTCCCAGCTCTCGCGCAAGTTCTAATACCCTCGCAACCATTCCCTTTCAAGACTTTACAGTCTTCACCACGGATTCCCATCAGACACCATGGCTTCCCTCCAGTTCGGCCCCGCCGGTACCATCCGCGCAACCACACAACTTTCAGAGCCCGCCTCAACAGGACTTCGTCTTGTTCGACTCTCCCCAGCCCACAAGAACAACCGCTAATCGCACTGCCTCTTCGCCTGCCGTTCCCGCAGCAGCATCTGGATCTGTCAATACTAGCCACAAGAGCACCAGTCGTCGTGACCCGAGCACGTCTCCTGCTCTTCAAAACCATCGCATACAACAGATCATCCAAGCAACAGGGCACCCGTTCTCCCCATCGGCTTACACCAACCGGTTTAACTCTATTGCTCAAAACGCAAGCCAACAGTTTTACGCACAGCACCCCGCCTCCCCCGCTGCAGTGAACCAGCAGACACGCATTGCTCGTCCACCCCCACCCCTCTTCCCGGGCGTTGGAAACCAGCGGGTGCCGGCCAAGATGGATCTTCAAGGTAATTATTCCGTTCCTATTGGCTTGCGAGGCTTCGGCTCATCTGAACTAGACGCAATGAACAATCTTGAAGGCTTCACGCCCTTCGGGGCTGGTGCTTCCACCGCCTTCTCGTCTCCAGCTATCCGAGGTTGCGATCTGGATGTGGGCTCTGCCACAAGTTCAAATTTCGGCACCGTATCTCCGGATGAGCTGTTCCTTCCGGACCAGCTTTCGGCTCCTAATTCCACTGCTTTCACAAATCTGACCACGCCTTCGAATTTTGGCGAGTCTCCCGAGTTCGACCAATACGAGGTTTCGCCTAACTTCGGTGACTTTGACGCTGGTTCAAATGAGAACTGGTTCTCTCTCTTCCCAGAGGCAGCCGCTGATCAGGCCACCGCGTCAGCGAAGTCACCGGAGGAAGCGCCTGCAGAGCTCGAGATCACTGAAACCGACTCTCAGCCTCGTCGCAAGTCGAGCACTTCATCGCCGTCCCTCAATCATGCTCGACACTCTTCTGTCTCGGGTGTGAATCCTCGGCGGCGTGATAAGCCTCTTCCTCCTATCGTCGTTGACGATCCGTCTGACGCTGTCGCGATGAAGCGGGCCCGCAACACTCTTGCCGCTCGTAAGTCACGAGAGCGCAAGGCGCAGAAACTGGAGGAGCTCGAGGAAGAAATCGCCAAGCTGACGGCAGATCGTGATCATTGGAAGCGGATAGCTCTCAGTCGACCTAGCGGTGCATAGAGTTAGACCTATTTGGTCCTTTCCTACACATATGTTGTATGGTTCCGAACTGGAGGGGCAGGCCACGGCGGCCTAGCCACCTCATTCCGTTTATAGGGAGGCAGCGGTACCAGTCCTTTGCTATTGGCGCTTAGGACAACGACACCGTTGTCGGGGATATTCAGCGTTTCTTCTTCTGTGTCGTTTCATATTCATACCCGTGCTACCTCATTTAAGAGGGATTGAAGAAGGATACAACCGGTCAAGGGTATATCCCATATCGTTTTCGCAGTCGACAAGGCATTTTATATGGACCTGTCACCCAACGTCTCATGATTGAGAAATTTCCTACAATACAATTGAAATTAGTCTTTCCGCTTGATCTCGTGCTCTTAGTCCGTTCCCGTGCTTGTCAAATGCCCGTGATAGTCATCGTAATATTCGTAAGCGCTGCGCTATACAATACCTGAACGATGCCATCCATACTGTCGTGTTGTATTGTGTCGAAGAGAAGCCAGGAAGTATTGTTCAAAGCACCATGAGTGATGATAAGCCGGAAAGACATCTTGGAAGAATCGTAATCCAAGAATGTTTCTCTTCGGACTAGCAGTTTCCTCGTGTCTTTATGACGGCTTGTTGTTGCCTTCAAGGTGTCTTGTATTGCTTGTATGCCCTGACGCGTGTTTGTCTGCCGTATCAGCTAAGGCCGGTTCGCTGCATGCGTGTCGCTCTGTGCCGCTCTTTCTCTCTGCGATTGTTGCCTGCGGTTTGTCTAGCAAAGCTCTTTGGAGCTTGCTTTTATGCGCGAGGCCGCTTATTGTTTTTGGTGAGCTTGTTGGTCGGTCGGTGTCTGTTGCCTGTTGCCTGTAGGTAGTGATGATGGCTGTGGGCAGTGATGATGGTCGTAGAGGAGCAAAGGTCGTAGATGGATACCTCTTCCTGCCTTACCTACGTAGACGATAGATAGTAGATCAGATGAACGCAAGCCAATGAATGTGTATGTGTGTCCAGGAAGAAGAGATAGCTTTTTATTGAAATCCGGAGAGATGAATAGATGTCTGGATTAGATAGATACCTTCTACCTGTATTTGAGTCAGCCGCGGTGGCGAGATTGGCAACAGAAGGAATGAGTGAGTGACTAACCTGTGTGAATGACTGGGTGACTACCCAGACCTAGACTTAGACGATGGCATCAGCATTTAGCTAGAAGCTGCTATTCACAGCCACGGCCATGGCCCATCGTGCTTGGCCCTTCGTCTCGCTTCGCCTAGTCCTTCATATCATACCGTCCTTGTCTCGGGGTGTCTCGTCTCAACTTGGCTCATCATGAACCCACGAAGCCAAGCAGGCAGGCGCCTACCTCGATGCTTTCAACATCTCTTCCCGCTCCATATTCACAACAAAGCCCTCGGTCGCGCGCCCTGGTTGCTGTCGGCTTGATAGATAGCAAGTAAGTAGTGAGTAAATAAAGTGAAAAAGAACAACCCCCAACACCAAAAAAATAAATCGAAGGGAAGAATAAAAAAAACCGACATATTAGAAAGAGCAAATATAAGCATACAATATTGCGCCATAGTCAATGAGTAATTGCGCGCGTGGTTTGCTTGTCAAAGTATGCATGCAAGGAAGTAGTTCCTTACATACATACATCTATGACTCAACACCAACACCAACCCAACATCGAATGCCGCCGATTACCTAAGGAACTAAGGCATATATATAGGAAAGTTCGCTAGGTAACCGGCTATGATAGCGTGTAATGGGGATTCGAAACCTGATAAGATATATTTTATTTTACTCAGATAGACGTAGCTGTCAATGCTACATATACACACATACATGAAAATTTCGCATAGACCTTGTTGGGAGGAGAAAGTTTGGCGCCCGACCACGTCACGAAGCCAAGGGGGCGAGTGATCAGATTAAATTGAGTCATTCGTCTCGTTCATCCCACGATACCCTTGGGTTGAGTGGTTGCTTGGTCGCGTTTTGTCCCAATCGCGTGGAGGCGGTGGATCAAGGACCAAGCATGCATGCGTCTCTTCTGAAACAGGTCATGCCTGGTTACGGAGCAGTTGCGACAAGCAACTTAAAGACAATTAAACATCTGTGCATGGGTTTGCAAATGAAGGTAGACGAGAAGAAGAGTCACGATAGTAAGTGTCACGTCTATAAGCAAGCAGTACCACGATACTCGTGTCTTTAGCAATCTTGGTAGTCATTTTATTGGTGACGCATGTACAAGCACTCCTAGTTTCTTGCGTTGCCCCTCTAATGGGCCTTGACAACGCCAGCCTGGTCAGCGAGGGCAGCAATCCTCTTTTTATACTGTTGAACATCGCCAGGGAATTTCCAGACGGTGCCGTTCTCGCAAACCCAGAGGGTATTACATACTGTCTGCAGCATCGTAACGTCGTGAGACACCATGAGCACGCCGCCCTGGAACTCGTTGAGTGCCTCCGAGAGCGCGTCCATGGCTTCGATATCAAGATGATTGGAAGGTTCGTCAAGAACGAGGATGTGTGGTTGTGTGAGAGCCAGGCATGCGAATGCGACACGGGATTTCTGACCTCCAGAAAGCACCTCCATTTTCTGCAGGCCTGTCGTGCCTGTGATACCGAACGAGCCCAGTTGACGACGGTACTCTTCGTCTGAGCGGCCAGGGTACTCTTTGGCCATGAAACTAACAGCGCTCATGGTCAGGTCCAGCGCATCTACGTGGTGTTGTGCGAAGAAGCCGATACGCAATCGTGAATTCTGCGATATTAAACCCTGCGTTGCCTCTAACTTGCCAATGAGGAGTCTGAGGATTGTAGTCTTGCCGGCACCGTTGGGCCCGACGATACCGATTCGGGAGTCGAGCTGGACATCTAGATCAACATCCTTGAGCAGGATCTTGTCTGGCGTATAGCCGAATGTGACACCTGTCATTTGGACAATGGGTGGCGAGAGTTTCTCAACCTCGGGGAACTTGAACTTGACGCTGTACTCAGCCTCTGGTGGCTGAAGAACTGGCATACGCTCTAGCTTCTTGATACGTGACTGAGCTTCTGCAGCCTTGCCAGCATTATACCGGAACTTGTCAATGAACGCCTGCAAGTGCGCACGCTGGGCCACGTTGTTCTCGTACTCCTTCTTCGCGATCTTCTTGCGTTCTTCCTTGGTGGCATAGAAAGACTCAAAGTTCGCTCCCCTGTAGTAGTCGAGCCGTTCAGAATGCTGGTGTATGATGTCGGTGGCAATTTCGTTGAGGAATGCTCTGTCGTGACTGACTACCAAGACAGTACTGGGGTAAGTCTGAAGATAATTTGACAAGAAGGTAATTGAAGGGACGTCCAACATGTTCGACGGCTCGTCGAGAAGCAGCAAATCGGGTTCACAGAAAAGAGCTCTCGCAAGAGCCAAACGCATACGCCAACCACCAGAGAATGTCTTAGTGGCAAATTGTTGCCTTTCGGGTGAGAAACCGAGACCGGCGAGGATACTAGCTGCTCTGGGCTCAGCCTTGTCCGATTCCATCTCTGCAAGCTTCGCCTGGATATCGCCAAGCTTCTGGTCAAGCGCCTCGCGATCTCGATCCAATTTGGCTGCATCAGCTGACGTATCTGCCATCGACGATCTCTGAGATTCAATGTCTGCGAGACGCTGGGTGATTTCCTTGAAGTGTTGTTAGTATGGGTACACCGTATTGGGAAGATAGAGTAGCACGAACAGTCTGTTCCTTAAGCAACACCTTCCTCCAGACATCAGCATCCAAGACGGCTTGTAGAGCAGGTGTGTCGTCTCCAGTAATCTGTATTCGGTTTAGTAGGGTGAAAATTACATCGTAGAGTGGCTAGTCGATCTTACCTCTTGTTCAACATGTAGAATGGATATGTGAGTGGGAATGGGCAACTCTCGTCTTGACAATGCCCTGAGCAGAGTGGATTTACCCACACCGTTGTTACCAACCAAACCATAGCGATGGCCGTACGCAAGCGTCAGGTCGGTGTCGGTCAAGATCCTCGTTGCGCCGATGCTCACATCAGCATTCTCGATCTTGATGTCCTTCGTCTTCGCAGCACCGCCACCAGGTCCGAGTTGGAGCGGGTTGACGGCCATGTAGAACTCCTCGTACGACTGGGACTCGGTCTGGTTGAGCAGCCGCGAAGCCTCGTATTCGACGTTCTTGAACTGCTTCTTGCTCTGCTTGGCAGCAATCTTGCGCTCGGCCTTCTCAAGCTTCTTGCGGTCGACCTTGGACTCAACCTTGCGCACATTGGCGGATTCGAGATCGACGCTGCCGGTGGCCACGGCCAGCGTCGACGACATGTTGCGCTGCGAGCCGACCTGGAAAGCTTGATCCAGACGCTTCACCGACGGGCCGTGACGGTCTCCGCCGGCGCCGTTGACCTCTTCGTACTTGTCCACCCATTTTGCGACGAGTGCGCGAATCTTGTCCTGTTCAGCAGCACTGCTAATATTGCCACCAGCGGAAATCAGCAGCTCCGTGATAGTGGATGCAGCCTCTGCTAAGGGAGAGAGGTCAGAGGCCTCATCCTCACCGATCCAAGTAGTTGAGGCGTGTCTGAGATACCCGACTGAATATTCGGAAACGACAGGGTCGATATCCGGCAGCGCAGCTCTGATATCGGCTTCCATTTTGACGCAACGGGAATGCAGGTGAAGTTACGTATAAAGAGGGAATAACACGATTTCGTCTGAGAACAGCCTTAGTGCTGTAGCCTCTAGATAGTTGCTGTCCGATTAATTAGAGATTGCTTCCACTCTCACTTTGCACGCATGAGATAGGTATCTTGCCAGGTGCCGAATCGCCGCCACTTCCAAGAGGAGGTAAGGTGGGTCGGACATAAGCACTGGGCGGCTAAACTCCGGGTTGCGTGGCGATTTTCATTGGCCAGCCACATCTGGACAAGAGCCGAATGACAACTTGAACCTCACTTTCCACGCGGAAGCTCCAATGTCATAATGTCCGCGTTATTGCTGTGCATAATATTTACGCCTTGAAGGTTTGACCGGCTAATATGGACATTACCTCATTAAACGAAGAAAGCGAACAATCTCCTGCTTTCGGATTATGAACTGCTTAAGCAAACCCTATCTGTCGGACGAACTTGAAACTATCAGGGTCGCATTCCGCCCAGATGTGTTGCGCCTCGACGCTAAGTCACTGATAACATAGGTAGGTGACACTCATTCTATTTTTTATAAATAGTACCTATGCAATTGCAATAGAGCCAGGTGGTGAAGAGAACGACTGTCTATACTCTCTTGGCGCAGAGACTCGATGGGTAGCATTTGAAAGGCCCCTAAAGACTAGATCATAGGTCGGTATAATACCTCCCTGGCTGCCGGCTTGGGCTCAACTCTCTGACAAATCCTTCTACGATGCCACCCTATCGAGTTTCATGAACCTGACGAACTCAATGGATACTGATTTACGATTCGTGCTCATAACAAACAGAAAAGGAGTATCAGAGGCCATGGTATCTCGGAGTAGTCTTACGATACTCGATTCCAAAGCGTATTTCCGGTCAATCGAAGATACGGATCTATCCGGGCCTTCAATGATGTGTTTTTACCGAACAAACAGAACGTCGCTCCATATCGGTGCAATGCATCAATGAAACCTTCGGTATAAATAGGATTAAGCTATCCGACATACCCCCCAACTTGGGAGATCTGTCATGGAATCGAAACGACATATACTCGGGACGGGAGGGCTTTCCGCTATATCTTTTCTGCCTATAACGTAGTGGACAAAATGTAGCGTTGCAAATACAACGTCGATGGTTTCTGCTGAGACCGCACCTTAAACCGGCCAGGGCACGATTCAATGCGCAAGATGTGTCGACTTATATTGAAATACCCAGGACGCTCCATCTTTATAGTTGACTCATTAAACCTAGTTGCCTTCATGATATTTTGTATATCCTTGTTAGATCATCAGCGGCCACTTCCGCACGTTGAATCAACGAGGAAATGGTCTTTCTCCAAGTCATATTATTCCTAACACTTTTCGAAGTGGCGAATTCTCAGATTCAGTTTATCACACCGCAAGCCTATGAAATTATCCCCTCAAACTCAGAATACGAAATCACATGGGTCGCCGAAGCTAGCGGCCAAGGCACAATAACTTTGTTTGGAGGCCAGTCTGCGGATTCATTCAATAAACTATGGGATATAGCATGTGAGGGACTGAGTTTATCTGCATCATTCTAGTAACTTGTCAACTGTCGCTAACTCATGGGCCGACCCCAAGATTACATCGATGTCGCAGGCGGAACGTTCTCTTGGCCAGTAGGACGGCCGACCTTGGGAACACAACTTTTGGCTTTCTATGGGCTTAAGTTCAGTCTGGATGGGAGCGACGGCGAGTTTAGCACCTCATCACTCTTCAGAATTAAGGATGGAAACGATCAATCAGCTACACCCAGCAGCTCACCATCCGACAATGAACCATCTTCTAGCACGCGGCGAACCAACCCCGCCACGAGCAATGTTAGTCCTGTCGAAGGCACAAGCGAGACTAATCTTCCTACGAGCATTGCCATCCCCGTGGGAAACACTACGCCCACTACGCCCACTTCGAGCAGTGCTATACCTGCTGAAAGTACTAGCGAGACTACACACGCCACGAACGATGCTAGCCCTGTTGGAAACACCAGCGAGGCTAACAGCACCCAGAGCAGTATTAGCCCCGTTGAAAGCACAAGCAACCTACCTGTACTACCTGTACCAACGGCGACAGACTCACGAATCAGCATTCCAACAGGGTCCAGCCAGACTCTCAACTCAACTCGGAGAATAGACAACGGAGCGCTTGCTGGTATTGTAATCGGCAGCGTGGCAGCTCTGGGTATCTTCAGCAGTCTACTTGGGTTTGTCATGCACTATCGGCGCCGGTACTTAAGGGAGAGAGGGTTGCTCAAGAACAGGGCGTCGGAAATAGATGGCAGATACAAGAAAGCCGAACTAGAGACTAGGAGGTGCGGTATTAAAGTGACAAGAGTATATGAGCTTGACACTGCCCGGGAGCCCCAGGAGGCAGACGGGGTCATGAAGCCAGCGGAGTTGGACGCCGCTGCTTGGAGATCTGTGTCTGTGAAGGAACAAGAGTGGAACGATATCCAGTAGGATGCTTGATCGTATGTTCACTTAGGTATCGGGGGCAAAATATGAGATACGAACGAAAGCGTGGTCGTGACAATAGAGAATAATATCACGTTCACCATAAACGTTACTTGCTACGAAGGATTCTGATATTGCTGGCATCGGTATTTTATTTGAGTGAGCAGTGTAAAAGCAAATGAGATACCTGTCTTTAGAAGCCTATCATCTATTGCTATAATATGACTTCCATTCCCCTATCTAGTTGAACTTCCGTATCCACAAACCTTCTATAATTTAGTTATTTTATGCTGACTATCGCGATAGCATATTAAGACCCGGTCGTATGAAGACAGCTCGATCCGTTCACCACTACAGACGTATAAACCATGTGCCGCGTAACGCAGACGATACTAGGGCCTTTCAAGTCCTAGATCTGTACAAGAACAGAAAAAGGACGAAAAGCGCACATCCGCCTATCATCATACTGGTGAATGATGAGGGGGCATGATGAATCTCACTGCAGCCCCGAACCGATCGGGCGTAAACCGTGTTCGCGCCTCCGACATTAGGTCTAAAGCGGGAACGTATCGGAGGGCGTGCCTCAGATTCGGTAGCTGACCGCTGCTACTACTACTGCATGCACATACGCCCCGAACATACGTACAAATTCCCTAAGTGTCGCCAGAAGGAATCTCTGAGGTAAGTCGTTTAAGCCGGCAGACATGTAAAGTAAGCCGCATACATACTACATTAGGTACACACGCCTACAGACAGAAGCACGATTCTCCTCAAACACGTATTCTCCGAATTAAAGATGTATGTAGTTCACATTCGATAGTAGGAATATGAGACAGGCGATACAGTACGGGGATACAGGAAAGCGATACAATGCACGGGACAAGTGAAAAAGATCCGGGCCCGGCTGTCTGTCTTGAGCTGGTGTCGCGGGATGCCTGATTAGTATCACGTGGCGGCCGCTTTTACATATCTTGCGATGAATGTCCGTCTACCGGAATCACGGGTGCTAGTTTGGTTGGCTAATGTCATATGCTGTACATTGCCCTTAGGCTGCGGGCGATATAATTAATAAGCTTGTCTCTGATGGTAGTACATAAATGAAGCAGGCAGGCGAAGCTGAAGTCGATATAGAAGATCAGGTCGAATGAGATGAGGCAGCCAAGGCTATCCCATGCGAAGATCTTGCCTCGAAAAAGCAAAAATAATTAATTAATAAATAAGACAATTCATAATGCAGCGAGGGATGCTGTGTACTCGAAATTGCTCATGCTGTGTAAGGCATTAAATATTGACGCGGCTGACGACAAAGCTTGAAGTGCTGTGCCGTACGAGAGCAGCGGAACATGAGATGAAGGGGTGGGAAACACTAAGAAGAATCGGATACATCATCGAATGAGAAGCAGAAGATAGTAGGATATCAGGCCATTCCTTGTCTTATGGAACTTCTATTAAGCATAATTTGGCATGTCTTGGGCGTAAGCCGGAGAGTCTTTCCTCTGTGCAGTGTGTGCGGAGTACAAGGCGTGCGGGCATTGGGTGCGTGCCTGGACGTACGGAGTTATTTGGTCAATCCGTAGGCTTTGATACGGCGTACTGGCTATGAAAAATGCCGTTCACATGGCTGCTGACATTGGGATTGGTAACAAGCTGTGAAGTGACGCTGTGTTCTAGGACCAATAGCTCCATCCTGTCTCGTGAGGTTGTAGCGGCTTAGCGGGTAAAATATGAAACTTACACACAGTGTTCATAGAAGTCTACTGCCACCTCAAAATCCATTACGATATATCCCAGATACTGCGGACTAGGTACGTAAAATATTGAGTCAGGAAATAGGGATCTAGATAGGGGCTGCGATTTATTGTTATCATTTTTCGGTTCGTTTAGAGCTTGTCTCACTCCGGCTGCATTCTGGACCCGGTCGCCTTGATGCGCGGACGATGGCATGAATCATAAGTAATTTAAATAAATGAGGTTTCATTCGAGATGCCGCTAGGTGCGAACTGTGTCTTAGTGAAAGCAAAAAACAGAGAAAGGACCGACTGTTACGTGATTAGCTCGGCAAGGCAACAAATAGTTGATAATGGAGAAAATGCAGCTCCGAGGCTACTTGTCTGAGGTAAAACAAAATACATGCAGTGACGGTGGCAGCTGGATCCGGCAGCTGGCGGCGGCTGCAATTTCCGCGAAACGGACTGCTCCCTTAACTGTGTTACGGAGCACTTGCTGGTAACGTTGACTGCATCCTACTTACATCATCTACATGTCACATCAAAGATGATATCCTCTGCTATCGAGACGGCTGTTCCCTTACTACTCGATTTAGAAGAAGTGACAGATGAGCATCGGACCGAACAATTGCAGCTGCAATCATCGGCGAACCAAGAAGATGCTTCCAGTCGGATGTTTGAGGAAACGTCTGGTGGCGCGATTGGATCGCGGGCGGAAAGCTGATTCGCAAGTGGTCTGCCGAACCGACTCTACGTCGGGACCGTGATGACGATAATAGCGATAGCAGCGACGGCAGGAGAATGATAGCATGCGTCATGCCCTCGTTGTGCCGACGGGTTCTATTCGACGACGGTCGAGAGCCACGAAGCAGCCGGCCGTCGCGCCACCGCCGAGCCACGAGATGTCAAAGAGCCACCGGGCGCTCGTTTGCGCATACTTCCGAACCGAACCCGAACCGAGAAGACCGGCGTCATGCTGCTCTATGGCAACTCGTCCGCGCTAGAGCGCCGACTGGCTTCCCTCACCCGACCGCGATACCCCCCATCACGTCTTCCACATACTCGAGCGCCACGTGGTGGGACATGGCGGCGCTATTAAAGTACGCGGCTGATACCCGTGGCTTCGGCGCCACAACTATCTGTCCAACGTCCTCACAGTTTATGGCGTCGAAGAACACACTACCGTCGCCATGCCTGAGGTACTCTCCAGCAGCCGAGATGGCAGCGCCATGGCATACGTGGAGGGCTAGATTCTCTGGACTCAACGTCTATACGAAACCTCTACTTGGTGGGGAGGATGTCATACATCCGAGCACATTGGCGCATTCGGGCGCGCGACGAAAAAAAGATATTCCAATACTTTACAAGCGTGACTGGCTCGACTGCCTGATAGATTAGGCGTCGATGCGCTGGCACCCTATTACAATGCGGCTCAAGCCTGGGTATCCCATCCTCGTCACCTATGGCAATTTTCCTTAGGCGAAACATCCTCGCACGCGAGGGCCGCGTCGTCCCGCCGTGGACTGGGAATACGCGGGCTGGTATTCGAGTATTGGGAACATATTGGCTGGGATACCCTTGAGCAAGGCCCTCCATCTCCCTTGCCACAGCATGATGACGTGAAATATATCTTGGGAGATCTTATTGCTTTGTTTAACTAATCAATCAGCTATCAAAAGTCGGTGAGTCCATTAGCAGTCGCCCTTGCTATTGTTAGATTGCCAATACGATCAAAGCAATCTTATCATGTCCGGGCTTCCCAGATAATCCACGCTCGATAATCTGCAGGACTTTCAACAGAAACCGTTATCACTAAGTGATATCACCGGTGTGGCTGCGGCGTAGCTGTCAACGAGCGCCGACTTCCGATTCTTGAAATCGCTACGGTAGCGACTTGGAGTGAGTATGGCACGCTACAACAACGGTGTTTCGGTCCTGCTTGCACATCGTTATATCGGCAATCTACATGTAGGGACTGTAACGGTATTTTGCTCCTAATAGTGTATACAACGATCTCGTGGGAATCTCCATTCTCGCAATAGATTCACACGTGGCGGCCGGCTCTAGTATATAACTAAAATAGCGAACTAGTTTAGAGAATAAGCATTAAAATATTACTTCTTAGTCCTAGATTCCTTTCTGGTATCATCGCCATTCTATTGACAAGCACAGAGACGCGCAAAGCAGCGTGCAACCCGGGAAACTTGGTTTGCGAGGCGTAAGTTGTATTGACAGGTAATATTCATTGGTATCATCGGTAGGAACGTGGCTGCTCGCCGAGGCGTTCGGAGGGGTTGCAGTGTAGTGTAATGTACGGAGTACCGTGTTCACGCGACAAAAACGCAATTCCGGCGCAGCCGTGTGCCTATTGTACGCTAAGTGCGTAGGTCAAACGGCGCTCGTCAGATCATTACTAAAAGCATTCATTCATGAAGCTCGAGCTCGAGCGCGCGGACAATGCGATGTTTTAAGTACATTATTATATCACTTCTTTACCTGACTCGGGTAATAGTGTGCGGAGGAGCACGCTAGGTAGGGACTGTAAAATCTGAAGCCAAGGTCTTACTCTTACTCTATCTCAAGCCACATCGAAATTCCCCAGTGAGACATCGGGGTAAGCTAAGCTAGGTATTATACGAGACGAGACGAATCACAGGGCGACGAGGGGGAGGTTCTCTTCCTGCCTGTCTACTTACTTACCTTAGGTATTAGCAAGCTAGAGAGAATCTGCTGTGGATTTGGGGGCGTTTTCGCCCGGCAGGGTTGAGCGAGAAAGGGAGGGAGGGAGGGGCCAGCAAATGCAAGCATGCAAGGCAAGCAAGCACAGCAAGCAAGATCGGCTCGCTCGCTAGGAGCTTTGTGCCTATTTTAGGAGGAGGAGAGAAAAACGTGAGCTGAAGCGATTCGTCATGTTATATGAGATTTGCCCGTCGATAAGTAGTAATATGGGAAAGGTGGTATGGACCGGGCAGTAACCGGGGAATTGGTGTAGACGGTGTAAATGTACAGACGGGCAACAATTACCTCTTTTGGGAGAGAGGAATGCACGATGCTATCACCAGTACCTACGTTACGTTACGCGCAGCAAACGCGTTTGTTTCCCAACAACACGCCTCACGCCTCCTTGTGTGCCATGTGTGCCCCACAATCCCCAGGTTGCGTTGCTGCAGGGAAAAAGATTCGTCTACAGCGCACTACACCAAGTTGAAATGCTGATCTATCGCTGGGCTTGGGCTTGGGCTGGCTTGCTGCTTGGCAGAATTATTGGAGTCGAAGGAAAGAAAAGCCCTGGAGCCTGACGGACAGCGATGATCCTGGGATAATTAAACTCAGTAGTTACCTACCTACGCATAGCCTATCCGAGAGCCCGGAAACATGCTTTTTTTTTGTCCCGGCAAACATTCTATACCTTTTACTACTGTGGAAAACAAAAGTACAAAAGATAATTAAGGCAAGAGAGAGTGTGTGCACCTTGCCCTGTGATTCATCAATTCGAAATGCCGGAAAAAAAAGTTGTTTGCTTGTACTCCGTAGCCGCCCTGGAACCGAGAACCATAGGCTCGGTGCGTTACAGATCCCTCTGTGCGTCACTGGGCTGAAGGATATCATAGGTTAGTTAGGTAGATGAGATGTTGTACAGTAGGAACATCGCGACATGCGTCTCAATTATTCTACACTAATAGTAATTATAATAATAATAATAATGACAACAAGTGAATAAGCGACGACGCACCAAAAAGATCCTGCCCGAAGGAACCGGGCAGCAGCGCTGACAATGGGGAGGGAGGGGGAAGAGGAAGAAGGGTCTCGGATCAGGACATTTCGGTAGGCTACCTCAAGCAAGCCCTCCCATCTAGACGGTCCCGCGGCCCCGCGGCGGCGTTGTGGCGAATGCAAGAGGCCAGGCGAAGATAGTGTAGGTAAGAGAGAAACGAACAAAAGCCTTGCTGATCACCGAGAACTGCCGCGGGGTAGGTAATAGGTGGTGTAGTGTAGTGGATGTCTAGAGGGGGCCGAATTATGCGTGTCATACATACGATGTAAGTAGGGAGCAACATGTGAGAGACAAAATATGCCGTCTCTCTCATAGTAGTTAGTCGTCATTACGTTCTTCTGGGACCAAAAAGATGCATCGAGAAGCCTACTGTACCTAAATAGCTAACCGACTGACGGGAGGATAGACCCGCGTTTGCAGCATCGAGCAACAATGATGACGGCACCGAGCGGAAAGTTGACACGCCTGAGACGGCTGGGTACACGAGACGAGACGAGACGGACTGCGCAGACGTGCTTACTTTGTGAAATATGATAATCGTCTCCCGTACATACATACATAGGATCTGTGGGGGACAAGATGGGGGGAGAGAGGGGCTGTCACTGTCGTACAAACAGAGCTATCGTGATAAGTCACAGCCCGGCGGCATCGAAAGGTAGTATTCCAGTGGCAGAGGAGGGAGCCACAGTCATCGCTTGGCAGTAGCCGAGCAAAACGAACAGGAATAGCAGGGCCAGAGTTTCGGCGTGCTAACGCCGTGCAGTGCCGAGTGAAGGACGGCTCTTCCTTCGGCCTTTGCGACTTACACTACACGTACTATTGTATGTACTGTGACGGTTGCATAGTCACAGCAGCACGGGAGCTGAGCCTGCGCCGGCCGAAAATCTCGGACCGTTTTTATTAGGGCACAATGTGTAAGTCTGATGATGTCTGCTTGTGTTATCAGGACAACGGCTCGCGCCATCTATTCGCTCAGCAAAGACAGATCCTCTAGGACTTCGTTACCCATACGATCCCATCTGTTACCACGCCATTTTCGCTGGACTCCCTTAATACGTGGCTGTGCTCCGGGTATAAAAGTGGCCCCTTGCGGCACGGAGGAATACTTGTAGATCCGACTGTTCGGGTAGCAGCCAATCGATGTGGGATTTGGCAGTCTATCATTCGTCTCCGGAGAGGCGAGGTGCATCGTGTAAAGCGGATCTCCTGGAGAACAAGGTAAGGCTGGACTAAATAAGTGCGTAATATGTACGCCCACGCGTTATCTATGTGATCAGTCTTGTGGTGCAGAAGACGGCATCATCGGCTATCGTAAATCTTTTGGTGATTAGTGAGTGTTATGAATCAGATAGGGTAGCAATTATGCGGAGGACAATGGCACTAGTGTACCAAGTCGTTACAGTTTGGTTGAGATGCGTTTGCTGGGCCACAGTTGATGCCAAGTCTGGTTGAATACAACTTAGAACTGGATCGTGGCTAGCTGTTACCATTAACGCGATCAGCCTTATAGGGAGGATCCCGGACGAATAATTCCCTCTTCCTCTGCAAATGAACCGGCCTCGAGCTGACTTTGAGTTCGCCTTGCATAGCAAGCTACCAATCGCTCCTTTTGACCACGCATATCAAAGGTGAAACAAGAGGAGCTGTCAGCAGAGAAACGGATGCTTGGGTCCAGTAGCTAGCAATTTGCCAGGGGAGCCCCCGGTCCAGATTCTGCTGCACCTGGTGTCGTGTGCTGCTGCAGGGCGTTATCGTTTAAGAAAGAGCCCACAGCCAATAGAAGGCGACGATCCATCTCCAGGCCAGATGCAGCTAAATAAGACGCGCGAGATATTTTCCTGGATTTGCCATTCAGCTTTCCCTGATGTTTCCAAACGCTGAGCGCGCGCAACTCTAGACCGAGCCGAAGCTAGGCATCGTTTAAGTCGGAGAGTAAACTGCTAAGAGCCAACAGCCCATAATCGCCATACTGTAGTGTAGAATACTAACCTAGCAGCATTGCCTCTGTTGGATAAAGAGATGATACGCTAGATTGCCTAGTGCACGCTCGTGTGGTATATTTAGGACTTGGTAATGGCGTACATTAGGCAAATGCAACAGCAGTGCGGAGAAAGCAGATGGTCATACGCAATAATTATACGCAGTAGGTAGGTATCATTCTTCCGTACGCGTGCGCGTACGCGGTGGCATCGAAACGTCCCGGGCATCGAGGTGCTACCCAATAACGGCGCCCTATTAATTCCTCTGGCACAGGGAGGACATGGCACATGAATCACACAATATGATCTAGCTGCCTTGTTCCCTATGCGTATCCCGGAGAGATAAGTAAGTACCACTTACACGTACAATAGGAAGTAATTATTCGTATGCCGGGTCGACGACTGAATAGGGGGATCTAGGACTTTGGGCGTTGTTGGGTTGCGTTGCCTTACACCGCATGCAAGACTACACTTGATCAAGCTGGGCCGGCATTGAGATCTAGCTGCGTTAATATACAGTAGGTATAGATCGGTCGCCTCATAAAATCAAGGTAGGTAGGACTGGACTTTTTTGTTCCTTCGTATTGGCTGTAAAGGGTACAAATCGGCAGAGTGACACAGGTTGAATCCTCCAACTGCTAGCCGGAGAGCTGAGGCGCTACTATGCCCCTTAGGCACGCACATTCAATGCTGTCTTTGCGTAGATACCTGAGTTCGCCGGAGATATGGCCTTACGAAAAGTAGTACTGGTCTTGAGATAAGGTAGATAAGGTTTATTTTCTTTTTTGTTATCTAGTCGGTCCTTATGTGTAATGGAAGAATTTGGACAAATAAATGATACTTAACCGACTTACACTTGCGTACTCCGTACACGGTTCGTATACGTACCAGAACCGGCTCTTATTCTATCAGTCCTGAAGTTGACTAGCGTTGCCTAACCATCGCACGACCTCACGCATTCCCCTGTAGCAAGCATCATCACTCCACTGCAAGGAAAAACCTGTTCAGTTCGGCAATACGTAGCGTAGGCGCTGAAATACTCCTACAAGCACACCATTTCCGGTACCTACGCATAGGCCTATACGCAAGCAGTGGTAGTGTGGGTATAGCTATAATTACCTTATGGCGGGGATGGCCTTAGCACGTTGTTGTTCTCCATGTGGTTGGCTCTTGGCGCGTGGGTTACCTGGGCTTGCTAATAAGCCTGACTTGCAGGTCTCGCTCAGCGCCGTAATTACCACAGTGTCGGCCCCGTTTGATGGCAGCGCATGCGCCCTGCCGGTACCTGCAATTTCGCTTTCGATGAGAGCGGAAAGCAGGTACCTGCAACCCTGGGCCATTTGCTGCATGCCTTCTGTGGGTAATGCGTCAGTGCATCTGAGATATTCGCTCCGTGTGAGGGAACGCCAATGATCCCGGACCGCGGTCTGGTTTCTAATCCATCAAACACCCAATCCGCGTGCGGCTACTGGCTTAATTTTTTTAATTGTTTACCTATTCCATCGATTCCATATCGTGATGCATAACCTACGACAATTAGGACTAGCACCTACCAGTGTCTTGTACCCAGTATATATTATTTCCCCTCTATTTACTTCGTACATGTATTTATTTTGCACCGCGCTGCCTAGCACATTGCTAACGGGAGCGTTATATGCACTGTATAACAGGCGTGGGGACAGTACCTGGTTACCAGCTTCCTAGCGAGAAAATGAAAATGAATTGTTTGTTCTGTTGCTCTAGTTGCAGCTCCTGAGACCAATCCGCCTAGAGCGTAAAAATGAATTGAAACTTCTTGTGCCTTCTCTTCTCCTGTTGTCTCGAGGATAACGACCATTCAGCACAGCCTGGACTTACCTACCACCAAGTCTTCTCAGCCGGTAATTCTGTTCATCCGTGTTTGGTCGGCGTCTGCTACCTGCCTACACAGCTTGCAGCACACAGCACGCCTGCCTCTAATATCGAACGTATCGAAGGGGCCTACCTGCTACCGGCAGTAATGGTTCTACCTCGACTTTCCCTTCTGATCTCACTCCATTAAATCATCTAATACCTACCTGCTTGCTATATTCTCGCCTACTACCGCACCTACTTGTCTGTCAGGTACCGGGATAGGTAGAATTGTGTAAGTAGGCAGGGTGGGCACGCAGCCGAACACGACTCGGCCTCTTATTAGGGAGGTCGCCGATACAGCTCTACCTGCTACACCCGTCCATCCATCCGGCGTGTTATTGCGTGCATCTCCACATCACCGTTCCCCTCCATGCTGTTGATGTTGATTATCCCATTTGTGTAACTTTTTTTTCTTTTCTCCCTATTCGATCAATTCGCGGGTGGTCGTGTGTATACAGCTACCAGAACATCTATCGGGCCTCTTTATTCACCACCACCTCGGTGACCGCATCCACGTTTACATTCCCCATCCACATATCAGAGTCAACCACCACACCACAGGCCGCTTGTTCCACGACCACACATACGGCCAGCCGACGCAAATAATTACACTAAATACACGCAAAGTGCCTCTAACACGCGCCCACGCGTTCAGGGCCCGGAACGGCTGGTTTGGCTGCCCAAACATCGAAGCCGGGGAATGATTGGGACGAGAATTGCAGATCACCTTTCGATTTACTGGCATTCCTCAACATCTTCACGCCGGGATTGCAATGTCTTGACGAGCAATGGCCCATGAACACACCCAGGCAAAGTTGTTCATCTTCTCGCTGCCCGCCCAGTTGAAGGCGTTTCTTCCTCTCTTGCTCTCGTGAGCCACGGTTGCTGGCTTTCGAGATGCAGTCAGTCCCCAGTGTAAGTCGCAAGTCCATGTCCAAGTCCATGTTGAAATCCGCAATCCGCCCTCCGCCGTCTGCCGCCGCCCTGCTCGCATCCTTCGCAATGTAGTTAGTTTGTGGGGCGCTAGACATCGATGCTAGGCCTACGGACTCGATTCAGTGTCACTTACACTTACACACTTGCACTTACTGTACCCACTCCGGATCCCCAAGCCTGAGCCAGCGCAGCACAGCAAAGCAAAAGCACAGCGCTGGAGTCACCACACCTGCACCTGCAGCCGAACACACGATCACGGCATTTTCCAAAACTCGTCTCGTCATAGAGAGGGGGGGAAAACAGGAACAGCGAGCAAGACGAGCAGGCGTATATATATATATTTGTTATATATATTATATACACTTGTGTTGACGACTTTCCTGCTTTTTTCTACTTTTTCTACTTTTCGTTTACTCTGTACAGCGCATTTGCTAACACGGAGGCCCTCGTGGTAGCTCATTGGTGCTGGAAGTGCTGTCGCTGTAGCGGCAACCGGCCTCGTATTTGGCCAGCTCGCCGAGGCTCAACCACAAGATACCCCCGACAGCAGCAGCCCGGCTTCGATCAGGCAGAAAGTCGTGGCCGACCACGGCTTCTCGATTCGCCGCTCGTTCTCTCGCCCCGGCACCAGCTCGGCGGCGTCAACGGCGCCACCTGCGACCCAAGACCAGCCGGCCGTGCTGCCCCTGCGCCAGGCTACCGTCTCTGTCCATGGCCCTTCAGTGCAAGCGCGCATCCCTCGACGGTCATCCTACGCTCTGATAACGCCCACCAGGCCACCGGTCTCCCGCCATTCGACTAGACAGGCCGATCCTGTTCTTGCTACGCCGATCATTGAGGACTCCCACGACTCGGTGTCTTCAAGTGGATCCTGGATACGAAGGTTGTCTATCCGCCCGCTGTCCCAGCACGGGAGCTTCAGGTCGAGCACGGCTGCAGACTCGCCTTCTGTATTCTCTTCGGGGTCCGCTGCGCCTATACTGCCCAGCTCGAGAGATACGTCGTTCCCGCTTCCACCAAACAAATTGGTGAAGCGTGCGCCAGGCACAGATACACAGGACGCTGGTCTGTCTAGGAGACGAGGATCGAGGGCGCAGATGACACTGAGAAGACCAGCGACGAGCCATCAGAGATCTGCCACCCTGCAACACCAGTTGAATGCTGACGATCTACCCCCCCTGCCTAAGTTCTCCTTTGATCAATCCTACCGGCCTCGGGCGAGCACAGTGGGAACCCACCAGCGGGATCAAGCCTCAATTGCTATAGTCAATGATCACTCGAGGTGGAAATCATTCTGGCACGCAAAGGTTGTCAACACTAGTCTAAGGTCGACCCCTTCACGCGGCGTCAACGAGGGTTATCGGTCCTCAGGGAGACGGGTCCACCTTGATAACCAACACAAGCATCAAGTTTATCTTATAACTCCCAATAAACTCACAATGGACGAGTATACGGTGGCCACCGCTGGGCCTCTCACTGAGTCTCCTGCCTCAGCCCATACTAATAACGAAGGTAGCCATCCGACATCCGAGCGTGAGCCAGATTTCGCAGAAATGACACCTTCGAAGCCACCTAGACGTTCAATATCGATGCCATTCAGCTCACCAACAAGTTGGATTTCGAAAACAGGAAGTCTGAGGCGCCGAAAGAGGGGGGCCGAGACGGCAGGGAGTAAACAGCATGCGTCTACGCCGATTGCAGATGAGCAAGACCAAACTCAGAGCGAGGGCGCGAATCCCGAGAAAGCTCGGAAAAGCATAGAAGTCAGCCAAGCCGAGGCTGATCTTGCCGCTATATTTCGCCCGCCCGAATCACAGCGCGGTCCTCCACCGCCCCTTCCACCCTTATCCCGACTTTCAAGTTTTCATGTTGACGAAAAGCGTCTTGGTTCCTCATCCTCAGTATCGCCAGATCGGCAGGACGACGCGAGAACCAGCCCATCAGGATCAAGGGTTCATTCTCACACATCCCACACTCGAACACTAGACCGTGCTTCCACCGTGGGCAGCTCCGAGTATCATCGAGGCTTCATCTCAGGCGATGATGATGAGACCGACTCCAAAACTGACACGCCATTTGACTCCTTTAGGACGGTGGCCTCCGATCGTAAACGTGCTCTTGATAATCCCTTGGAATCCATGTTTGACGATTCACCGTCAAATACGACCGCCAATGGTACCAAACCGAAGCGCCTATCGATCCAAGAAATTCTAGGGTCATCTTTCAATGTTGATAACAAGATAATGGAAGAAGATGAAACTGCCTTCACTCCGGTACGAGGAACCTACGAAGAGTTCAAAGCGCACTTTCGTGCTGCTAGCATTGAAGACGATGATAAGCCTGTACGGGATTCTATACCTGCAGATCTAGCAATGGGCAAGGACTACAGCCGGTTGTCCTTCGACGACGACGATGATCTAGGATGGGCTAGAACAGATGAGACGGAAATTTTTAATCACCTTTCGCCACCCAGCTCGATGAATTCCCGGCGAGGTAGTCCCGGATATCAGACAACATTAACGACGGCTGCTGGCAACGCAAAGCCCGGAGCGCACCCTGACTCGACGAACGGACGGCCTCGAAGCACTGTTTTTGATTGGACCGAGCCAGTGGTTCACGACAGGCGTGAAAAAAATGGGATCGGCCACCGACCGAAGACCGTCCACGGAAAGCAAGAGCTTGATTTAAGAGGCGGGCGAGCAGCCAATCGCAAGGGGTTTGTAGCAGCTCATGTGCGAAGTCAAAGTGTCCCGGTTGTCCCGGATCCGACAGAAACCGCGAGATCAGCTCCTAAATTTGGCACGTGGGGCTTAGGCCAGAAGAATGTCAGCGAGGACTGGGACGACGATTTCGAATTTGAGGAAGAAACGGAGTCAATAAGAGGCCCGAGGGGAAGCAACGACAACGGGTTCTCGATGCTCGTGCCCGCCTCGATTCAAGCAACGCAGCCGACAGTGAAAGCCCACTCAGGCCAAATTCGGGAGCTATCTCTGCTAGTCAATGATTTAAAACGACTATGTCGCTTGGGCCGCGAGATGGGCATGTTACTTAGCTCATCAGCGAAATTATGGCATGAAGCAGAGGGTATCATCGCCTTAGCCTCCCCTGACGAGGACACGGAGGAAACAGACACAGAAACTGAAACCGTTGATGACTCTGATTCTGCCCCTATCGACGAAAAGTTTATCGAGAGTGGATTCGACGGTGCTTCTCTTGAAGTGAAGGATAACCCGTGGCATCGAACTCTGCTATCCTCGCGCCGCCGATCCGTTTTTGGGCCTGATGATGATATCTTTGGTACATGGGACTACCAAGATCAAAAAGTCGAGCGTCCTTCGACGCCGGAGAACCTCGTTCCAGAGCCCCGATCAACAAGCGTTGCCAGATCTGTTATGGAGTCAATGCGCAAACACCGTACTGCATTCGACATAGATACCGACGGTCATAATGAGGATGAGGCCCATGAGCATTCCAGGAGGAAGATGAACTTCGATACCAACAGTCTAAAAGAATTAGTCAAACGGGCAGGCGATCTACGAGATAGCTTGTCAGAACTAGTCCGTCGAGAGGATCACATCACGCAAAGCCCGGGCCGAACCCCCAGACACATAAGGGCTGATGGTAGCCCAGCCTTCACACGTGTCTTCGACGACCCAACCTCGAGCCCCACACGGCGCGTGTCCCACCACCATAAAAAATCCAGCCTCAGTGGCACATCTGTCAGCACGTCTCCATCTAATGGAATTAGTCGGCGCATGCAGATGATGATTGTTCGTTGAGCTGGTCGAGACAGTCATTTACTTGTCCCGATTGACAACGTACCTTTATAACATACGAAGGCGTTCCCACGGGAACTGTGTATATGTAAAGATATCTGTTTGATTTGCATAGCGCCGGGTTGATTTCGAGCTTTTCCGAGTGCCTCCAGCCTACGCAGGAAGCATACATTCTGTCTAGATAATATTAGAGACCCCCATGACCCAAACGAGGAAACGAGAAATGCCGAAGAAAAAAGTGAGGATTGGTAATGACCATGGCACTTTCTTTGTCACGCAAGGCCTCTCTTGTTGGCTTTTTATTATTCGCCTGCACGGACTGGATATCTTCACGATGCTCATGGCAAAATGGAGGGTTTTCTTCTGTGGCATCATGATGCTACCATTTGTATTTGTTCCCTTGCCGTTCTATTCTTCTCTCTTCCTCTTCTTCCTATTCCATCGGTCTCATGTGAACAGGCGTCCGGGGGAAAGGGGAATTCATCCCGTCAGTCATCATCATCATTCATCACTCAGTGGGGTCTCAGGGGCATGAAACAAGGCATTCAAAACAGGAGACTACTATAGAATCACGGAAAAATAATGAACACGACGTTAATGACGAGGTTTTCAACGTCTTTTGAATTGCCTTTTCTGTGTATATGTGTGTGAAATGAACTTATCCACGTAGGACATGGCTCTCGCTAGAGTTCTTGGTACGTTATTGATCTCGGAGGTTGTTAGATCAGGCTCTTTTACGCTCAGCCTCTGTGGATCAGTAATGCCAAAGGTGCTTGCTTGTTGTTCAGTATACACTCCGGACTGTTGGTCTGGCATTTGTATACCGCATGGAGATGTAGGTATGTGGCTGAGCTTCGTCTGCAACCCGATCCCAATGCATGTGCGAAAGTGTGTTATCTATTTCTCCTGGTCGATGACTGGCATGGAACTGAGCACTCTGCCACTCATGCCTAGGACCACGGAGCCTGGGGGCTGGTATTGAGCCGGAAGAAAGAAATCGATGATTCTATTTTGGAAAATTAAATCTTTGTGTCTGAATTGTAGCATCTGGCTGATCGTTTATGCAACCGCCCATACATGACAATTAGTGCACCGATTGAGATGGCAGTTGGAACAGCTGATATCATAAGTATAAGATTGATTGTTGTCACCACAGCCACAACATTTCCAACGCCATTTGTTTTGATCGATATGAGCCGATCTACCTCCTCCACCTCCTCCTCCACCTCCTCCACCTCCTCCACCCCATCCACCCCATCCACCCCCTCCATATCTACTTGGGGAGTGGTTTCTCTGGGCAGATGCGCGCGGTAGTGCGGGTGTCAATTCTGCATCCATGTTCCTTTCGGGCTTGTATGTAGGTTCTTCATTCTGAATTTCAGAGTCATGATCTTGAGAGGACGAACGGGGTTCTGACGCGTCGACCTCAAGCTCGGCCATACGGCTGGCGATTTCATCTTCGGTACTAGATTCCGATTGCATCGATTCGCTACTGCCACCGTCCTCTTCTGTTGATATCTCAGGGTTCGAGGTTGCCATTAGACGAACTGAGAGCAGCATTATGGCATTAAGATGCTCTGCGATGTGTCGCGCAAGTGCCTGGTCCGCCAGCGAGGTAGGCTCCTTCGAAAGCTTACAGTCATCTGTAACTTTGTGTTCGGATTTCTCCATGTCGGGGTCATCTGTATCATGCGCTGCTTTGCGCTGCTCCTTATTTACGGTATCTGAAAAAGTGACCCTGGTTCGTTTACGATATTCATGTTCTGGCTTTTTTATGCTCTTGCGCGGTTCAGTAATCGAACTTGTACTTTCCGTTTTTACCTGAGAGGTTTCCGGTTTAGAAGCTATGCGTTCTTCTTGAGAATTGTCGATTGCTGCGACTGAAAAGCAACAGAATGGACAGATATTTTTTTGCCGCCGATCATGAACTATATACGACTCTTGTGACTGCAATATGTCCTCTATAGATATCTCTTTTTGCGGATGCTGCTGGCGGATATGATGAAGAAGATCATCTGCCGTTGAGAAGTAATATTCTGATATCGAATTTGCAGCATTGTCGTGGTTATAATTGCACTTCCAAATATGTTGCTTATGGACGTTTCTGGCCCAATCTGAGGAGTGAGTGGTCTTCATATGCTCTAGCCAAGCTGACGCTGACGCAAAACTGGGTAGGTCCCATATGCATTGTTCAGAAATACATGGATAAGGCTCGAGGTCGACCCGATAATGATCTCTACATTAAGCAACTATTAGAACGCATCAAGGATAGAGGAACCACGGATTAACATGCCTCCCTTGGTCTGTCCAGTGACCGTCTTTAATCATTGATGGTTCGAGTATCCGAAAGCACCAGTGACATTGAAGCTCCTTGGCTTCCCCAGAAGGGTTTGGTACTGGCGGCTCTTTGACAATTTCAATTGCCCTTGAGAACGTCCGTTTGCCTGTGCGGTGCTTCAGCTCCTCTGGCTGCTGCAGCATGCTCACTCTTTGATTTTGTAATCTAGTATTGCGAGTCGTCACGGAACTCGGACCCTTGGTACGTTGCTGCGAAGCCTTGATAATTTGTCGACGATCAAATCCTAGGATTTCATGCCGCGAAAATCTATGCAGAATTCTGGCTTTCCGGTCCACCATGGATCGAACTATTTGCTGTTGAAGACTATCGGTTGCGTTCGGGTATAGATTCCTAATAGAGATCAATGCTGTCGTCTCGTAGAGGCTCAGGTCCGCGTGTCGCGCTGCGAAATTCCTTGCACGAATTGTTTCAGGGGTTTTAGCTGATCGCCGTATTGCAACTCCAATGCGATTAAGCTCAGCCAGAGACTCGTCGATGCCCCGGAGTGCCACGTCTAGTAAATTGTTTTGTGAATCTGCCTCGGCATCGGCGTTGTAATTCGAGACAGAATCGTCCGATGACGAATCCTCAGTACCCTCATCGTTGCTGCTGTTGACTCTGTGATCGACTTCAGGGCAGCTGGAAACTGAACGAACGGTTAGCAAATAGAAACAGAAAGTGACTTGTAATATGGCTGACGGGTTGCAACGTTTCTTCTTAGAAGATTCAATGCACAAACAACCATGCCCCGAACCTCTTCCTGATCTCGGAGCCTTCGATCGAGGTTCACTTCTTTCTTGGCGAAAACGCCCAGATACGCCACCCAAGATTCGAAACGACGATGATAATCTTCGACGAGAGTTCGAGCACCTGGCCCATGTTTCTCAAGATTCAATGGATTGTTCAGATAAAGGGCGAAATACTCATCGCACTGGTCAGCAAAATCATAAATTTCAGTGTCACCGCACTCGAAGCTATATTTTCTGGCCGTAACACGTAGTGGAGTTGGGAGCAGTCGACTTTCGTTCATCTTTAGTAGTTTGCTGCGGTAATGATATTATTTCACTGGGACAAGTTGATCCCCTTCCGCATATGTAGAACTCAGTCGCGCTGAAATTTCTTACTATCTAGACTTTAAATGCTGAAAATCATACTGAAGCAAGCGCAGAAGCCAGGCGCATTTATTGGCAGCCCCGCTAAGTTATAATAAAAGGAGGGGAAAATGCCCGTGAACCGCCCCCAATAACCGATTGGCTCGTTATTCACCTAGCGAGAGAGACGGATTCAATAGGGAACACGGAGAAAATGCATGAGGGGTCACCTTCCGCACGTTACGAAAACCAGCAAGCGCTGGTCGCTGGCGACGCCGTCACCACATTGTTTATACCAGTTTCTTGCTACGACTACGAATCTTCGTTACATATCATCATCTCACAACACGCACGGTGTGATACAGATGCTAAATCTTTCAATTTCTAATACCATTCGACGGCTAGTCCTGGAACGAGCTGAGCTAGCTGAGTATATTCGGGCGGGATAGGCACGAATAGTTGTGACGGCCAAAACAACACCGTTAACCCCTTGTGGACTAACGGTACATCTAACTTAGATGTCTAAAATGCACACTTATGAGGAGCTCTTCTGTTCCGCGCCATGGACTACAATCCAGGACCTCCGCCTTTGCATGAAGAGCATAAGAAGTTCAAGAGTACTGGACGGACCCCTCACAGCCTACGCCGACCCTCTCGATCTAGAATTGGCTAATCAATTAGACATATTCGAACTAAGCCTGCGAAGACTCCTGCTGCTGGATATACTAGATCAGGCTTGCATAGAAGAATATGGGCTTCCACAAGATATGCCTAAGGCTGTTGTCGCTTGCCTCGGCATCCTTTGTGATCACCTCGAATCGGCCGTCAATAATTTTCTCGTCTCACATATTACTCCCTCTATTCGTAAAACGGAACCTAACTCGCGATATCCAAATCTTAGAGCTCTTGTCATCTGCGCAAAGGGGACGATTAGTACGAGCGGCATAAAGACGCTCTTTTTTATCCCCACTGCAAAAGCTGCAAGAAGAAGTTATCGCGCTATTAGATCTTGTCACACGAATCTCAGCCAGATCGATCGTCAGTCTCAACCAGCACAAGCCTCGGGTGTCGTTCAAGATAGATCACTTGCAAACACTTGGGTTGAAAGACAGCATCGCGAGCACTATGGTCAAGTTTTTAAAATTCTGCTGGATCAATTTTCCGCTTGCACCACGTCCCAACCTTCCACACACGAAGTTCTGGTTGAAGCTGCAGACACCATTGATGGGGGGTTTTACGAAAAAGCGCCAATGCTTAATTTCTTTCTCAAATGCTCCAGGGTTGACAAAATGCAAGAAATTCAACGCCGACCAATGTCAAGTTGCCAGGATAGCAAACAGAGTTCTACAACGGCTCCTAATCGACTAGAGACGCATGACAACGGCTACCTTTCGGAGAGAAGCCACCAAAGCGAAACGCTCTTCCTCTGTAAAGAATTGAAACGGTCATGGTGGCAAAATAGAAAGCTTCTAATCCAGTTCAACGAACAAAACTTTTTTCCGGACAATGAAGACAGCAGCAGCTCATTTAAACTGTCTAGCCGCAATTTATCGCTGGGCGAAATAATACCTTTAGAAACTTTATTAAGAGAACGCCTTTTCAAAAGACTAGGGCCCAGTGACTATAGGTCAAACCCGCAAAGATATACTCATTCTGAAAAGAGGTCATTAGCCATTAAGTTGGCATTGAATTTTGTGACGGACTAGCGAGTTTGGCTTAGTGGAATAAAAGGTACGAGGCACCTTTAGTGATTAATTATATAAAAAATAACGGATAATCGTATTAAAAAGTGATTAATTTATATATAAGTAATAAAAATAGTTATTTATTTATAAAATATATACGGATTTATATAATCTTTATTTTATAAATAAAATAACTTATTTTAAATTTATAATTTTATTATATATTTTTTAAATTAAAAAATAAAACTTTTTAAATTAAACTTTTTATATTTTAATTAATAATTATAATTTTTTTTTAAATAATAATTAATAATTAATTTTTAAACTTTTAATAATTTTTTATATATAATAATTAAATATATAAAATATATTTATAATTTAATAAAAAGTTTTAAATTAATTATATAATTATAAATAAATAAATAAAAAAAAAAATTATAAATTTTAATAATATTAATAGTTTTTCCGCGTAAATATATTTATTATAATTAATAAATATAAAAATTAACGCGTATAATAGTTTTCTTAAATCGTTTATTTTAATAAATAATTTTAAATTAATTATTATTATTTTTTATTATTTTAATCCCGCGTAATACCGCGTAATATTTATTTTTATTAAAACGAGTATTTATAATAACGCGTTTAATAAATCGGTTAATTAAAACTTAATATTAACTTATTATTATATTTCGCGTTTTCGTTTATTATAAAATAAACGTTATTAAATATTTTATTTAAAATATTTACGTTTAATATTTTTTAAACGTTCGGATAAAAAATATTATAATATAATTAATAATAATAATTAATATTAACATTATACGTTTAAATATAAATACGAATTAATATAAGTTTTTATTATTATATAAATAATTAATTATATAATTTAATTAATTTTATTATAATTTAATTATTTATTAACGTTTATATTAATTTAATAATTTTTTATATATATTTTTATTCGCGTTTTATTATTTACGTTTTTATTATAAAAAATTAATAAATAAAAAAATAAAAAAAATATATATTAAATTTTTATTTTTATAAATTTATTATATATTAACAAGCTTAAATAAAAAATAAAACGTTTAATTATTATTATTTAAATTATATTAAAGTTTATTTTAATTAATAAAAATAAAAGTTAATTATATATTTTAATTAATTTTATTAATAAATTTAACGTTTAAAATATAATATTAATTATAAAAGTTATTAATTTTGTTTTTATAAAATAATTTATTATAATAATTTAAATTAATTAAATATTAAATATTTTTAAATAAATTAATATTTTTATAAATTAAATATTAAATATTTTTAATTTTATTATTAATATTATAAATTAAATATAAAATACTTTTAATTATATTAATTACGATTAAAATATTAATTATATTTTTTTTATTTATTAAAAAAAATACTTATTATTATATTCTGTTTTTTTTTCGTTTAAAAAAACTTTCTTTTTATTAAAAAATAATCGTAATTTTTAATTTTAATAAAAAAAAAATTAAAAAAAAAAACACGTAATAATATTATTAAGTTAAGTCGCGAATTAAAGCGTAAAAAACGCGTAATAATAATAAATTAATCGTTAAATTACGGGTTTTTTTAATATTACTGTTTTTTAAATTAAACAATAAAAAAATATAATAATTAATTAATAAATTAATTAATAAATAACTAAGGCTTATTAAAACATAATCGCGGGGCGATTTTTTTATTTTTTTTATTATTTTTATTTAAATATTTATATTAAACCGGCGTATTTAAGTTAACGTATTTTTATTTTTATATTAAACCGGCGTACTTTTTAATATTATTTTATTTTATTTTTTCCGTAATTAGTTTTTATTATAATAAATAATACGTGTTTTAAAAATTAATTAAATTTTTAAAATATTCGAATTAAACACGTAATAAAGTTTTAATTAATTTATTAATTAATATTAAATTTATAAATAAATATATTATTTTAAACGTTTTTTTTAATATTTTTATTTAATTTATAAATTTTAAACGTTTATATAACGTAATTAAATAATTATTTTTTCGTTTTTTTTTATTATAAAACGGATCGTTTATATATTATTTAAAAAAATAATTTAATTTTTTTT
>MU390277.1:0-249091 GCA_022578715.1 Nemania sp. FL0916
AAACATAACCGTATATTTATACAGTTTATAAATTGTACGTATAACCGTTTTTTATTCTTTTTTTTTCGTTATACGTATTAAATAATATTTATTTAATATATCGAACGTAATATACTATCGTGTTTAATTAATATTTTCTCGCATCGTAACTATTAAAAAGATTAAATATTTATTTAATATAATAATAGCGTTTAATAGTTTAAAGTTTATTACTATTCGTTATATCTGTTTTTTTTTTCGTCGTATATTAGTTTTCCTTTTTTTATTTTAAGTATTATTATTACTAGGTATCCGGTAAATAATTTCGATTCTCGTAAAAATCCTCGTACTTTGTTCTTTTATAAGTACTCCTATAATGTTTTTAACTTGTTTAGTCCTATAGGATATATCTAGTGTAACTATAGTTAATATCTTTTTTTTAAAAATATCTAATAATTTTATAATTTATGTTTTAAAAGTTCGCTTTTTTTTTTTTTTAAAATAGTTCTTTATATATATAATATTTTTTAAATACCGTAGTAAAAAAAAAATGCTTTTTTTTCTTATTTATTTTATAAAATCGTTTTATTTTTTATTTTATTTTTTTGTTTTTTTATCAAATTATTAAATCGTTAACTTTTAGCTATAATATTCTTAAAATAATATCGTATTTAAAAATGTCGGCAATATTTAATACAATTCGTTTTTTATATCTTTATATAAAAATATCGAATAATTGTGTTTTTTTAAATACGCGATTATTATTATAGCTAGATGTTTCGCTATTAAATATTATAAGTCGATATAATTTTATTTTATACTTTTAAAATATTTTATCTTTTTTTGTTATTTTTAAAAAAATCACGTTTATTTGTACTCCCGAGTTAATCATAGTATAATATTTTCGTCTATTATGTTTTAAATTAATTTTAATTTGGTTGTTTTTTTTAATAGTTGTTCGCCGCAAAGCTCTAGTGTTTTTAATTACTTGTTGCCCTATTAACGAGAACTTTTTATATTTTTTATCTTTTTTTTTTGTTTTAATATAATCCGTTATATTTTAACTTTTAATATAACGTGTTTAATATATTTATCGTTTATATATTTATATTAATTCGATATTTAATATCCGAAACTTTTTTATATAGTTCGACCGGGCTGAAATAGTTATTTAAATACCAAAAGCTTAAATGTTTTTTATAATATCGGTAAAAATTTTAAATCTTTATATAATTCGTAAACAATTTTATTAATATTATATATATATCCGTTTAATATAGTTTTTATACTAAATATAATATACGGATATTTTTTATAACTTCGCGGTATTTTATCGTAAAATTGTGTTTTTAAACATTTATATTTATATAATAATTTTACGTTAGTTTTTTATATTTATTTAAAATATAATATAAATTTCTCGTTATATATCGTATATAATATCGGAATATAATATACATATTTTATCTCGATCGTTGTTTTATTTTTATTAGTTTTAAAATATTCCGGATATACTTTAAATAATATTTTATAAAAAAAAATTTCTTCGTATATATATTTATCGTTTTTTTCGATTAAAATTTAATAAAATGTATTAAATAGATTTATTTTATTATTAGATTTTTTTTTAAATACGGCGTATCTTTTTTTTTTATCGCGTAACTCGATAATTAAAATTCCGACTTTTTTACGTAAATATAAAATCGTTATTAACATTTTATTAATCCGTCGAAGAAATTATTTTTTTAATAATTTTTTTATTAAATGTTTTTTATATTTTATTATTATATAACAAGTTTAAAATATTTCGTAATATTGTTCGTATAATAGGTTAACAAGATCTTCGGATATTATAAAAATGTTATTATAATAGTAATTTTCCGTTATTAAATAAATCGCTAAATCGGGCTGGGCTGGTCTAATAATTGTACCCATTTTTACTATTATAGTTTTTTTAATTTGGAAAATATTGTAAATTATCTGTTTTCGTTTTAAATCTCCGTCCACGTTTTGGATTATTTTAAAAGTAATTTTTTTAAAGTTTTCTTAATAACTAAGTTTTAAAAATTCTAGTTTTACTTTTTTTTTAAAAATAGTTTTCGTTATTATATTTTTAATTATTTTTTTATTTGTTTAGTAGTTGTATTATTTTATTTCGTATTCCGGGATATTTTGTAAACATTGTTCTCCTTCGGGCTAGTTTTTACGTTTTTTTTTTTCGAGTTTAGCTCTTTTTTCAATCGATTTTAATTTTGTAAATAATAATTCTGTTTTTTATTCGTTGTTATAAAATAAATAAACGTGTTAAATATTATAATTGTATTTTTTTTGTTTAATATTTTACAATTATTTATTGTTTAAATATATAAAGCAAATTTTTTTTAATAAACATTTTTTATATTTATATTCGGCTATAATTTTTAACCGATTTAAAATTAGTTTTTCTATATTTATATGTTATAATTTGTATTTTTATAATTAAATATAGTATATATATCTTTTGTCGATCTATTCTAATAAGCGTTTTATTTTTAAGTAATAATTATAAACTTTTCTAATTGTACTGTTATAAATTAAATAGTTGTTTTTTTTAAAATTTTCGCCCTAGTTTATATTTATAACTACGAGTAAAAATTCTTGTTTTTTGAATTTTTTTACCCGGGCAGATTATATTTGTTCTAAAAGTTTAAATTCCGAGTCTGATTGTATTTCCGTATTTTTTATTTGTTTCAATTATAGAATTCTTTTACGTCGATATTTGTTTGTTTTTTTTTATAACTTTATATTTTTTTTTTTTAATCGATATTCTTTTATGTAATATTTTTTTTTTTATAGTTAAAATATTTTATTTAAAACAAGTTTTGTTTAAATAACGTTTGTTTTAATTTTACAAGTTGTTATTAAATAGTTTTGATTTTTTTCGAGTTAGTTTTATCGTTTTTTGTATTTTTTTTTTTCTCGGTTTTTTTTTCGACAAATTTTTTAAAATTTCGTTAATCGATTATTATCGTATTTTTAATATATTTGTTAAATTTTTTCGGCTTGTTTTATTTATATAAGTCGTTTTTAATTTAACTTTTTAATCTATTATAAAAAAAGTGGAATAAAACTACTTCCGGTAATTTTAAAATTATAATTAGTTTTTTAAATTTTATAACGTAACTTATAACATTTTTTATTTATTGTTGTTAATAAAGTTGTTTTTTTGTTTGTTCGGCTTTTTTTATATTTTTAAACAAAGTTTTTATTTTTTTCTCGAAATTTTCGTACTTTTCGAAAATCTTTTTAATCTCGGGTTTTAATTTTGTTAAAAACGATATTTTTAAAAAGTTTTTTAATATAAGTTGGAACTATTTTAATATTATTTTTGTTAAAAATTAAAAAATTATTATTATTTTTAAATTTTCGTTCGTAATCGTTATTATATATTATTTTAAATAAAATTTGATTTAGATTAAAAAAAACTTTATTTTTGTTAATTTATCGTACGATTTTAGGAATATTAGTTTAAAATTTTTAAAATTAAATAGTTTAAACATAGTATTTAATCTTAATAGTAGTAAAAGTAGTAATAATGTTTTTTTAAGTTGGTTTTTTTTTTTTTTATTTATAATTTTTACAATTATTAAAGTTTAACTAAGTTTAACAAAAGTTGGAATTAAAAATGTTGTTTCGGGTAATAAGTTTTTAAATAATTTAATAAAAGCTAGATTAAAAGTTTAAATTTTGGGTTTTTAAATTGTTTAAATAATTAGTGTTTTTTAATTTGTTGTTTTAAATATTTTAAATTATTTTATTTTTTTTTCTTTTTTTTTTTTTTTACTTTTTATTTCGTTTTTTTTGTTTTCGTTTATTTCGCCTTTATCCCCGTTTTTTTAATTAGTTTTAGGTATAATTAGTTTTAATTATAGTTTTTAACTTTAAATTATTATTATTTTTTATAATAATAATATTTAAATTAGTTGTACTACTTTTATTTTTTTAATAATAAATATTAGTTGTTTATTTTTTAATATAATTAATTAAACTTTTTATTTTTTTGTTTTTTATTTACGGGTTTTTAATTTTATAATTTTATTTTATTAATGTTTTATTTTTTAAAATATTAACTTTTTAATTTTATTAACAACGGAAATTTTCGAAATATACTTTTTTAAAAGTTTATTAATAATTTCGTTATTATTAAAGTTTTTTATATTCGTATTCGTTTATTATATTAAGTTTTATTAATTAAAAAGTTTTTAAAATATTACGGATTTTTTATATTTTAATATATCGGATATAAAAAACAGTATTAAAGTTTTAATTTGTAAATAATAATAAAATTGTTAATAATATCCGTAAAAAAAGTTTAATAATACTTTTATTACTAGTTTAATAAAATATATTTAAAAATAATTTAATAATTATATTCGTATCTAGGTTTAAATTATAGTTTTAAATTAAAAGCTAAAAAACAAAAACGAGTAACTAAGTACAAAAAAAAGTTCCTTTTTTTATATCCATCTTTTTTTCCGGTTCCAACTTTATAAGTTTTGTTTAATTATCGCAGTCGATATCGATTATAACGATCGCGGTAATCGTTATTAATTATATCGATTAATCATGTAACTGGGGTCGGAAGAAGTGGAAAGAGGGGATGTCCACCCAAAGTCCCTTTTTACCCCACACACCAGGCCCTTGTCTCAACCTATGGAGTTGTTGGTCTGTAACACTACATTACCAAAAGGTAGAGCGTTGCCAATTCGGACGCTTGACTACATGCACTTCCTTATATACTTAGTACCGTGATAGTGTCTATACGAAAGAGATGGAAACGCGAAGAGAGAACCGCGTAGGTGAAATAAGTATGCATCCAAAGTCGTCAACGCTACCTTAGCTTTAGGGATGATGCGGTCAATGCGTATAAAACTCTTCGACAAAATAGTATAGATAAACGACTACATAAAAAACAACTTGCCACTAAAACTACCTAGGTACTTGTACTTCTCTTGATTCATGTCTATACATACCTTCACGATAATTGATGACTCTATTTCAAGATCGTAATTATATGGCTGCACTGCTGCGATCATAGTCGTGTCTCTCGAAACGGCATCTCGAGACGCATTAATTATGGGAAATAACATCATATGTCAATGAAGGTCTCTTGGCCAATATATTGGATATAGTTCTTTACACGCCAAGCTATTATACCCCTATGTATAAGCTATAACTATTCTGCTTATGTGTTTGACGGAATCATGGGATGATAGCGATCACCAGCAACCGGGAATTTCGCCAAGATAGCGTCAATCTGCGCCATATCTTCGTCGGTAAGGTCAGCCAATTTAGAATTCTCCTCTACGCGCGCAACAGTTGTTGCGCCGGGAATCGGGATGATGGTAGGCATCCCGGGGCGCTTCGACAGTGCCCGGGTCCAGTTGATGGCCAGCTGCGCAGGCGTCAAGCCCTTCTTCTCAGCCAATTTTAACACCGTGTTCACCAACTGCATATTCTGGTTGAAATTTTCTTCTTGAATCCGAGGCAACTTCCACATCTTCATCATGGGCTCGATATCGTCGATCTTTTTGACGTGCCCGGTGAGCAGACCCCTGCCGATTGGCGAGTAGGCAATTAGTGGGATGCCGTACTGCGTGCACGCGGCGGCGACACCGTTGTCTAAAACATGAGTTGAGAACCTATTGGAATCTGATGAGTATTTGAAAGGCGATCGTGGAACTTTGAAACAGGGAGGATCGAACTGAGAGCCTACATTGATAATTCTACCTCGACCGCCATCACTTTCGTGTATTTCACGGCTTCGTGGATAGTCTCCGCCCGCACCTCCGAAAGTGAAATGCCACCAATCTTCCCAGCCTGGATGTACTCTAGAGATCGTGATCAGAATCGCTGGAATTGAAACAATTGGACAATTTAGATTACCCACCCTTCTCGATAACACCAAAGGTCACCTCTAACGGGACGTTGGGATCACGGCGCGCAAACTCGAACAAGTCGATCCTCTTGCGGCCTTTGAGCTGTGTCATGCAGTCGTCGATAGTTCTGCGCGTATTCTCAGGCGAGCCATCTGAGTGTCCTGTTTCTGGATTGTTGCCACCCTTGATACTGAGGACAACCTTGTCGGCGTCCTCAGGATACTTCTCAAAATATCGCTCGAGGAGGACAAGACTATTGTAGTCAGGTTTCCCGTAGATCTCTCCGCCGTTCCAGAAATTGCCTACAATGCAACTTCTCATTAGTCATCGATCTACCGTGTGTCGCGAAGCCTGGTATCCTCTTCGAGGTGTGCAGGCAGATTAAGTAGGTACGCATAGTGAAAACTATTTGTACTTCGTACACATACATCCGTTCTTTAGAGCCGCGCGCATGGCTTCGAAAGCCTGTTCTTGGGGACATGGCGTGATGCGCCAGGTCAAGCCCATCAGACCGAAGCCAATTGGGCCAGCTTCTTTACCAGCGAGCGGAGGCATTGCGCTATTCGTCGTATTCTTGGTGTAGACTGTTTGTCAATCGACAGAATTTGCGCGGGAGGTCAGTAAAGAATCGAGACAGTCTTAAATAGTCCCGAGAGTATCAAAAATTATATCTATGATCATCGTCGCCGGAGACTCTGTTAGGAATCCTAATTCCTGGGCTACAGTATGTTGGTGCTACTTAGATTTCCCTGCTCGGGAAAAGGTCGCTATTAATATCACTAACGCCGTATCACCGATCGGCCCCGAATAATCTCACCCCGCTCCTTTTTCGGGCGCCACGGGCAGCGAATGAACCTGATACTTAACATATCTTATATTTGCTGACATGAAATGTTTTTACGACTTTAAAGGATGCAGCGGGGACAACAGATACAACCTAGTAGAAGCACTTCTATGGCAATCCGGCTTGTAGTGCACTCAATTAGAACAAATAACATCATTGGTGAATGTCTTACGTTTAAGCTAATTACTAGTAGGTAATCTAGGCTCCTGTGTCCAGGAACCTCATCTGCTCAGATTTTTCGAGTATCGAAAGAAATAACATCTCAGGACAACATTTCTGGATACACGAGATCTGTACTCCGTACTTTAGAATTAATGACGTCATTTACAGATGTCGTCCGGAGATAGATCTACGATCTGTTAGTCATCCTGCTCCTTAAGTAAGAAGACTACCTCAGCCGGTCTACTACGCCGCTTCATAATCCTAACATTAAGAACGCGTCATTTCTATTGCCCTGATCCTTAAAGAATTTACAGTCTCGATTTAATTGTTGATTGGTCGCACTTATTAAGCACGGAGTACCTTTATGTGTTAGCATACTAAGTACTTGTTGACAGGGATCGGGACATTGCGGTATTGAGTATTTGTGTCTTAGAGATTTACGGACCGGAATTAGAAAAGTTTCCTGCAGCCGGTTCAAACCAA
The DNA here is from genome assembly GCA_022578715.1 of Nemania sp. FL0916. NCBI lineage: Eukaryota > Fungi > Ascomycota > Sordariomycetes > Xylariales > Xylariaceae > Nemania > Nemania sp. FL0916. The sequence goes on from MU390277.1 coordinate 7,387, forward strand.
CGCTCTATCAACTATAGTGAAGGGTTGCAACAGCCCGACGTGAGGGTTTTTTTTTTTGGTTAGAGATGTGTCTACAGTTAAGGAAAGCAGAGGCGTATCCTGTGTGATTGTTACAATAATAGTCTTCCGCTATAGATCGGGGCTGGAGGAAGTCGGGAAAGATGTCACATCGGCCAATAATAGAAGCGCTAGGCCCATTCCAGGGGCTACGGTCAAAAAAAACCGAGATCCATCAATTTAAAGGCATTTACAGATCTGGCTTAAGGGTAAGACTCTGCCTACGGCTCTTGCGCATCCCCATAGTTAACAACATGTAGCCGGGTAACCAATATATTGTCTACTTGAGCCAATGCTGTGGCCTAACGTCCCCAAAAATACCCTCTGTATCGGACCACCGGATACACTTGATACCCGAAACTAATGCTTGCCTGGCAAGATAGGTTCAGCCAATAGCCATCTGAGCCACAGCATTGCCCGGCTCTGGAAGTCCTCCTTCTCGTAACCTATGGCCATGACGCTAGACTTTCGGATCTTAACTCTCCATTCCTTGCAATCTACAAACCCTTGCACTATCCGGAAAGTCATGCCAGAGAGAGTTAAAACGGTAACCTATGTAGTACCGAAGTCAGCAATGGGGGAAAAAAGGGGAAAAAAAGAAAAGAAAAATCGCTTCAGATGGGCTATTTTCTAAGGGGGCCAAGAGAGAAGAGAAACGTTGGGGAATAGGGTTGTAGCTTACCGGCACAACCTCGTACTCCGAGTTCGAGTTGTTTTGAAGGAAGAGGATGGCAAGTATGATGACAGCCCAAACCTCACTGAACATGAGGGTATCTTCTTTCAACTTATGAGCCTCCCGTAAGATGCAGCTCATGTGTGGCAAGTCGCTATTTTTCACACTTGCAAGCTGATCGATCATCCATTTTGCATCACCGGGGGTGTACCTAAGTAGATGCTCTTCACCCTCCAAGAGGCTTAATCCACACCACGTTAGCACAGGATATGCAGGGTATGGGGCCACTTACGTTCGAAATTTCCACTTGAGCTTTTCGGCCAAAGGCTTGTTCAGATATACAGACTTGATGTAGCCATCGAAGTGTTCGGCTACCGAGCCGGCATAGCTGAATTGTTCATAGGGTTCTGGCTCTGAGTCTATCTCTGGCCAATCCTCGCTATCAAACTCGCATTGGCTGGCAATTTGCTGCATTTTCTCAAGTTCAACTAGTCGCAAGAAGTCATCTCCGATGCTCGATCCCCATTTGAGATCAAGTGGTGGGCCACAGGCGATGTCGAATGTTTTCCAATCGCTGTCATTGAGATAGGGATGGGTGAAGTTGGGCTTAAGTTTCTTGGCCAGATGCATAGCAGCCTGCCAAAGGGGCTTCTTGGTGGTGGGGTGTTCAGACAGTTCTTGCGAAGCCATGGTGCGGTGGGGATCTGTTGCTGCTGATGACTTGGGACTGATTCTTAGCTAGTCTAGATATATCGGACCAGCTAGCCTTCTGCGAGACATGGTACTTTATTTATGCACCGAAGAGAGGCGCAGGGATGGAATTGTGTAAAACAAGGCAACTGAGTGATACAAATCAATCAGTCGAAGCTGGTCTGGCTCAATTCGGGGCTATTTCAGCCAAGATCTTTGCTATTCCGCCTTTCCTATACGACGTCGATGTTGAGGTCCGGTTAATCACCAGATCGGTTGGAGGATTGGGGGGTTTTCGTGACTGTTGGCTTGGCGACAGGCTGTCGGCGTGACGCCGACTCTCCTGTTTACTTGTAGACTAATGTCGGCTCACTAAGCCGCACAAACGCTCTACTTAGCATGAGCCCGCTCTCACTAATTCTACTAGCTGCCGCCGTCAGTGCCCAACTTAGGTGTTCAGGGTCGGGTACACCGTACGCGTAGCTCTAACTCAGCGTAGAGATCTTTCTATCTCTTGAGCAAGGCTCACTGTTATGGAGGGTTTGATAACTTGGTATTTGTACTTCGCAATTTCCACACATAATTACTATCTGGGCCCGGTGTGAAAAAGTTGCCGGCATAGGGTCTTAAACACTTTCGCACCAAAAAGTGGATGGAAGATCTAGAACGACCACGTTTTCTTAGCGCGCATGCAAGATGCCAAGCACCCCCAGATCTCCTGCCCTAACCTAGACAAAAAAAAGTACGGTAGATCGCGCCTTGTGGGGGTTTAAGCTGATGCAGGAATCCCTGTCACAGCTGGGACAGGCAAGTATGCTAACCTAGGTAGATAGGTAGTGAGTACGGAGGTGTTGCACACAATCAATGATTACGCTAATCTAGCGTCTACAGTGTGTGCTCAAACTGCCACCACTAGATTAAGAACTTAACCGGCAAGCCTTTCACCATTTTCGCTCTAGACCAGAGAGCTAGAAGCCCTAAATCTCCGCTATACTCCGGAAATAGCAGATTTTATACGATACTTTACGTTAAAAAGGGCTAGTCTATTTTACTAGACCTCGTATGATTCCCTCTTGACGCACTGTAAACGCTAGGTTAGCGTAATCATTGATTGTGTGCAACACCTCCGTATCGCTGTTATTACGAGCCAGCTTGTCCGGGCAAGCCTCTTACGGAATGGCCAAAGTAATTTCCAGGATCTGTTCAGGGGGGAAGTACGGAGTATATTCCAGAAGAACGCGCCGGCTATCCATACTAGCGTGGGGCGCTGGGGCTAGGTATACCTATGGAAACACACCACTGGCGGAGCCTAATGGAAAGCCTCCCTTCTACAACATTGCTCACTCTGGCTACCTTGCTACAACCCGCCATTAAATCATCAATACACATATTTCTTGGGGTGTGTCCATCTACCAGTTCATCATTAGCGACCGTACACAGTGGGCCGCGCACGAATTTCGGAACGAACTGTTCATAAAATATTATTCAGAAAATATATTAAAATCCCAAGTTACAATTTGTAACCCTGCCTCGCTGGCCAAACCAGTTTGATACGCACGCAGGCCATACTATAGTAACTATACAAATACTCATCCTCGTGCCGTAGTTGCGAACGTCTTTTGGGTGCATTTGCCCTGGATGGTATCGACCTCGACCATGAGGCCAGGCTGAATCTTGCGCCCAGGAGCCTTATATTCGTACTGCAAATGGTCTGATACAATGATTTTTTTGCGTGGTTAGTGAGTAGGCACTTGACAAGTATGGTGAGAGCGAGTAGTGTATGACAACAGAGGAAAAGAGGGGTGGAGAAGAGATAAGAGAGAAGAAAAAAAGAGAGAGACTCACAACCACCGCCTTGCGCACCAATAGCGCACTTCGTCCCAGCATCGCCATCAACGGCGTTATACTTATACGTAACCACACCGGGGCGGGCCTCCTCGAACGTGGCGCTGAAGTGGTAGTAGTCATCTTCGGCATGGTACTGGGTGACGAGCCACTCGACCGTGAGCGTCCTGCCGGGCGCGTTGCCGTCGACCTCGAAGAAGATGCCGTGCTTGCGGCCTTCGCATAGCTTGAGGTCTGCCCACAGCGGGAACAGCGCGTATTTGGGGAACCTGGTCTCGCGGAACGGGAGAGCTTTCTTGTCGCCGGTCCGGTACGCTTGACACAACTCGTGGCTGTAGATCGCCGGGTCGTCCGCGTCTAGCGCGATGATCCCGTTGTCCGTGATCCACACGCTGGTGGTCTTGCGCCCGTAGAAACTCAGCGGGAAGGGCAGGTTGTCGACGCGCGCGTACTCGTCGTCCACGTCCTTGGGCGCTTTCACCAGGTCGCCCATAACGATGCGAGGGGCTTTGACCATCTGTTAGATTTTCCCCTTGTCAGCTTTTGATCGGTGTGGCTAAGGTATTATTTTCCATCCCCAGAATAGCATATCGTATCGTCAACTTACCAATTTAGGGGCCTTTGGTGCTGGTGCTGGTGCTGGTTTCTGCTCTTTCGCTTTAGCTTCCCGCTCGGCCTTCTCTCTGGCTTCTTGTTCGGCCTTGATCCTTTCCTTCTCTTTGGCTTCCTGTTCAGCTTTCGCTTTAGCTTCCCGTTTAGCCCTCTCCCTGGCTTCCTGTTCGGCCTTGATCCTAGCCGCCTCCCTAGCCTTGCGCTCCTCTTCCTCCTTAATCAACCCCCTACTCTTCTCCTCGAGCGCCCGCTTCTCCGCGGCCGCGGCCGTGCCCGTCTTGGGCAAGCCGTTGAAAGCGGGCGTCTTGGCGCACACGTCCCACTCGCCGATGGTGCGGCGTGGGTGGAAGTAGACCTTGGTCCTGTACTCGCCGTCCAGCAGGACCGCCGCCACGGCCGAGAGCGGCGGGCTGCCATTCTTGCCGCCACCAGGGGTAGGGGATTTGCTGGCCGGGGCAGGAATGGGCGCGATCGGCTCCTCGGTCGGCTTCCAGCCGTTGGCGTCGCGCGAGTACGCCATCTCGTACAGCGCGTCCTTGTCGTCCGTCGTGTAGATGCGCATCTCGAAGAACGGCGTGCCGTAGTTCCACGCCACGGCCGAGATCATAGCCGAGGGCGAAAGTTGGTACGGCTGGGCTCCACCTATGATATGGGTTAGTAGTAAGTCCATCACATTGCATGTTAGGCAACGAGCAACGAGAGCGCGCGCGCGGGAGAGAGGGGGAGAGTCTGGAGAGAGAGAGAGACGACTTACTGTCCCGGTAGGCCGTATACTCGTCACCGTACATCCCAGCCAGCTTATCTTCCGGCGTGACGTAGAAGACCCTGTGCTCCCACCAGCCGCCCACCAGCGCGGCCAGCGGCGTGCCGGCCTTGGCCTTCCCTGCCTCCACGATATTCCTGTCGTCCGGGCGGTCCCATTTCTTGTTTGCCTTTTCGTACCTGGCGTCTCGGATAGACTGGTCGGGCGCCTGGTACAACACGACCAGTAGCCTGCCGTGGACCTCGATAGCCGCAAGCTTGGAGCCCTTGAGCGGCTTGATCTTGGGGAAGGGGATGATGTCAGGAGATGTAGACACGGCTGCTGCTGCTTTACCGACAGCATCATCCAAGAGAGGTGTCAGTTTCCAGCCTGGCTGGGGAGGGATGAGCTCCGCTGGCTCGGGAAGGGAGCGGTCAAAGCCATCCTTGAGTCCCGCGGGAGAGAAAGAAGTGAGGTTGGTACGCTGCAAAAGAACATAGCAGACATGTGGTCAGCATGCAGGGCAGACAGCTTGACTAAGAACGAGGGGGTATGAACACACCTCGCGAATATGTCCTGTTGTGTCGATATAATACACTCGTGTCTGTGGCATACATCAGAAGGAGCGTCAGGAGGGGATAATGGAGCATGACCGACCTCCCAAACCGAGTGACCGCTCTCCGGGCCGTCGATCCACCACCCAGTAACGGCAACCGGAGATCCCGGCAAAGCATCGTCGGCAACAAGGTCATCGCCGGGAGCGTGCCATCCCTCGGCCGTGCTGAACCTGGTCTCCCGGACCAACCAAGAATTCTGGTTGTAGGCGTACACGGACGGCTCCGTGTGGTAGACGCGGATGTAAAGGGTGGTCTCCCGCTTGGTCTGAGGCGTGGCCGGGGTGTTGCAAGGGCAATACTTGATATCGGAGCGGTTGGGCGGATGCACGAACGTGATGGCAGCCAGGTTGAGTCTGGTGTACGCATCCATGGTCACAGCAGTCACAGCATTTTTGGGCGTGTTGTTGTTTGTGATGGCTTCCAGTTCGGACGCAACGACCGTATTATCAGACTGATCAGTCATGCTGGGCGATAATAAAAGATAGGCCTGTCTTCTTCGGGACAATATAGGTTTAGGAACGTCTTAGAGCGCTTGTTCACCAGCAAAGCTCAACGAAGACGAAGAGATGCGTCAGTATAGTAGAAGACGATGTAAGTGAAACAAGCTTGGTTTGTCCAGGTGCGAGTGAGACGAGCTGGCATGAAAGATATATGCTCCGCAACGTGAAGCTTGACCGATGTTAAGCTGTGCTGTGAGTATCCTCCTGGCGGCTCTGGTCTGTCAAAAGCCGTCTACTTTGCAAGGGACGGGACTCAAAGGCCGGTTATCCCTAACCACAAACACCTTCCCCTCTGCATTGCTCATCGGAGTCATCTCGAGATCGCCAATAAGGAGGCAGGCTGACGACTGCCTCGGGAGAATGTACGGTGTGTTGTCGCTATTCCCAGCCGCATACGAAAGCCCCTTCCGGAGCACCTGAGCTGAACCCGTGAAGACCGGGCCTCTTGGAGTCTGCGAAATACGAAGGAAAGGTCTGGCCCCCGGATGGGTTTCGTCAACTTCGATTCAGTCAAGGTGTGGACGAATTACAGTTTCGTGTTGTCAATATTTGTTGACTGAAGGAGTCATTTAGCTGGCTATCGACGTCTTGTGCAGGTTCGGTACCATCGAACAACCTGTGTCGGCAGAATCGCTAAGTCTTGTGCACTTTTCGGCACGAGCCGTGTATGATAAGAGTCAAGACCCCGAAACTTTCACCCAATTCCATCGTCGTCTCCTATCATGAACACCCAGATATGTCATGTCATCAATACCAAGGTTCTGCTTTTATACCGACTATGGCATTGCCCAATAAGAGCCCGTGGGGTAGGTAAATGTGCAGGAGACTATTGCTGTCCGCGCACTCAAACTTGGGCATTCTAGCCACTTCCATAAGGCTGTGAGCGTTGTGAAGAGCCGGCAGACGTGGGGTTGGTTCGTTCAACTTTTTCGTCGCAAAAAAGGGGATACCTAGGCGAGTGGTTTCTGACATGCCGACGTCCTCAACACTCTGAGCTGTTTAATTCGCTCGCTTAAACCCGAATGCAGCCTCGTTGTGCGGGTGACGTGGAACCCGGACCCCTGGCCGTTCGTCTCCTTGTATTCCCACCTCCTTCTGCACCATAGGGGTGGGTATTATGGTGCTGGATGCGAACCTGGGCGTGTGAGTAAATGTGGTCTTGTCAACAAGATTCGCTTAATGGGGGAATGATTTGCCAGGCAGTTGGTAATTATTTGACAATATCGACGTATTGTTGGCGGGCCTATGAGAAGAGGCCTACGAGGGACGATATGCTTGACAGGACATCTTATTGGCGCTGAACATAGGACGGCTTGGCTCGAAATTATCTCAATAGTTCCGGTATGATAGACTGGCTCAGCAGGCCCTCAATGTCCTTATCCTGGGCGTCTCTGGCCACGACAACAAAGCTAACCCTAGGTCTCACGTATCTAGAATGATTACCATCTAGCTTAATAGGGATTTTCATTGCTATTCTAGCCTAGCTCAGACCTCGGAACTACAGTCACAACGACTCGCCCTATTGTTGCCCTGAATTCTATCCTGCTCGTCATTTGCGCCCCTGATAGGTACGGCCTATCTTTTGTCCCGAACTTATTCGACCTATTCAGAGAGCTCTACTGAAAGACAAGTTGTAGAGTTAGTACTTCCAATTTCATCAGCATACATGGATTACTCTCTGGTTTCCATATAAAGCTCAAACGGCATATAATATTACGGAGGCACCCATATAGGAGAGCGGGGAAAGGAGGGCATGGTAAACCAAGAACGCCTAGGCCGCCTGGCTTTCAAGGCCGCCTAAAGTAGACTGTGCAGTTATTAACGATCGTCATGTAGCTCGAGTACGACCTCTTTTGCGTGCTGAAAAGATTTGAAAGTTGTTTGACTTCAGAAGATAATTCAAGTACTAGATTAAGGCAGTATGCTTCAGCATCAGGCTGGCCAGACCCTCTCGCAAGCCTCGCGGCTCAAATGCTCCATAACTATTACTGTGGAGGTGAATATTATGGTCGTTCGCTCGATAAAGAGTATTCTAATCTGCCTTTGCCGTGTTTTATCTTGGAGGATATTTTGGGCTATCGTACTATTTGAATATTACTCTTAGAGCTCTTGGTAATGTGACAGAGCGAGCGGAGTAATAGGGCGCTTTTAATTGTTTTTAATCTTGCTCTCGTTTTGTTGTTAAGCGAGAAATCTATTCTGCAGATATGATCGATATCGCAAGTCAGAAAGAGCGTATTGTGTAAGTAAGCCGTGTTAAGTAAAGACAAATAGAAAGGTAGAAAGGAGGGAAAAGAAAGAGAAAGAGAGGCGCCATCTAAGGGTGGTTCTTTGTGAACTATGCGGAGCCAGGTGACAGGTCATAACAGGAGCTGATTATCAAAAACCAATAGGGGTCTTAGTACTGTGCAGTTGGTTGTACAAACGTACAGCAGCCCAACGAACTTGAAGTCACACTATTCAGGCCCCTGCAGTATGTATACAGATACGTACCCGGGTAGCCGCCTAACAGATTCCAGATGTCTGCCTGTTCAAAGCGTACAGAAACAGCGTTCGCGGTGCTTCGTAACTCGTTAAATCCATTTTCCCTACGTTATAATTAACCTGTGTTTTTAGAATTAATTCTATAATGTAGTAAATATAACCCTTATAATACTTCTTGATAATTTCTTTAACTTGTATATTATTCTTAAGGCGCCCCTTTTTCTACCCGGTAAGATTACTGGTTCCTCAACAGGCAGCTATGACAAAACGGCCAGATGTTTAACCATGTGCGTCAGTGAGTATATATATATTGAAATATTGATGTTAGAAGCATGTAATGATTGCTAGTTGACATCAAGAAGAGCACTTTTGGGCGATGCTTAAGTTACAGAATTGCCCTTGTTTTCGCCATGTGGGATTGGCAGCCCAATTATCTATAGATTGTAGCGGACCATAATGTCGGGACCATTCGCAGTGCTCCGCGTTCAGATAGCGGAGCTTTACTGAACAGACCTCAGTAACCGCCACTAGCAACTGAAGCCCTAGTCATCGATGCGCTCCCGTCTGCTTCGCCACGCCTCTTTCGCTTGCAGATCATCAGTTTACACCAACACAATCGATTTGCTTCATATAATGTCGTCGCCATCATGCCTCGCTGGAAACATGTAACCGTCCTTACAAGCCCACTGTAGATCAGGTATATGGATGCTTTTTGAATTCATAACATCAAGCCATGATTCATCTTCTCCCTCACATTGATAGTGCCACCTATCTTGCCGCGCAGTTAGCTTTCGCTAGATAGATTTCGTATCCTTGCTACGAGCAGATTGGCTCGCAACAGCCTTGGATACCCGTCCCGAGCGCCTTTTCTGCGAAGTTGATTGTTTACTGACCACCCCAATAACCCGATTTGCCGTCCAGCCATATCTCCTCGGGTCAACCAAAGTATAGAGAGTTCTCTCGGCACTACTACCCCTCAAATTATACCGTGCCTTACGGGGGCAGCCCCGACGCCCTGGAAAGGCCTCGACAAATATTGGAGGATGGCTGTGACCTGCAAACTGGTAGTTCCATTCTCCAATCTCCTCGTCGAACCATTTATAGTCGGTAATGCAACGCGCAAATGTATCCATTTCTATAGCTTTAATCATCGCGGGGCTGAGGTGCGGGTTTAGCTCTGGATTCGTCATGAAATGAGGAAATGTTATGGCTGCGCTGAAGTCGCTTAGTCTGCCATCAATTATCTGCCGCGTGCCGAAGTCGACATTTATAATGCCAAGTTTTTGTAGCTTGATAATGCTCCGAAATAACCGGCTCGCCACTTTCTGCGGAAGAACCTGGCCCTCCCACCCATCGATATTTTGTCCAAAGGCTTTCACAATACATCTCAACGGTGGGGGTCTGCCGTTCTTGTCGGGATAGAGAAGACGCTGTTCGTCTTCCTCGACATATCCGCCTTCCTCTTCGGACCCGTTGAAGGTCCAGTTGGTAAAATTGAACTTAGTCATGAGAGCGCGCTCGTGATCTTCGTCCAGCAGCACATACCCAAAACATGGAACCGCTAGCTCTTCGCACCCGGTTTCCGCGAGACGTCCGAAGGCGCGGCACTCGGCGCTGAACGGTTCCGTGTAGTTGTATAGGGTGCTGAATCCTTCAGGATTGTTGCGGTTTATAAAGTCACCAGATCCCTCATATTGAAAATCATATAACCATCGAAACTGTGCGAATTCATTCAGCGACTTATTCGTTAGAAAATCAACGGTTTGGTAGAGGGACAAAGCTAACCACTTTAAGCGCATAGATCTGCCCTAATATCCTAACCTTGAAGACTAGAGCATGAAGACCTTCTCCAGCCTTTTCGAGGAATTCGATATTCTGGGGACCTTGAAAGTCGAACGGCCCTAACTTTGGGCCTGGGCATTCTGGCAAAGGCCCTAAATCGGCAGCGGACTCGGGCCAGTTGGGATACATCACAGATGCGAATGGCTAAATACGCACTGAGAAAATCAGGAGTAGCGAAAGGTTCGAGACTGGAGATTCCAGTAGCGCCGAGGCGCATATCCCCGGGAAACTCGGCCATTTATATAGTTAGGAATTGAATAAAGCGAGGGCGAGTTGGTTTGTTTGTTTGGTGTGGTCTGTCTGGGAGATCGTATTCACCCCGTCTGGGGGATTGTATTAACTTTAGTCAGCTAGGACAGCAAAAGTGGGCTTATATAGGTACTTAGGTACTTACTCAGCTCGACTGTGCCGGATGCAGCAAACAGTTTATTTGATTCGAGGATACCGTTTTGGGAAGTGAAGCAACGATGGTGCAGTGGATCTCAGTGGTAGATTAGGTAAGTACTACCGGTACTTCGTACATGCCAAGGACCCCAGATCTCTCGCCCTAGACAAAAATAAGTACGGTACCTAGATCGCGCCTTGTAAGAGTTCAAGCCCGTGCAAGAATCCCTGTTACTGCCAGGATATATGCTTGGAGTTTTATTTACTTTTTATTATATAATTAGACATTGATGTAGGTATTTCGTTTCAAGTCAACACCCCGTCACACTTAGATCGGTGCAGGTGTGAGAGGGAGAGGAGAGCAAAACCTAGTAAGTACTACAGAATCTACGATCGCTTAAGGCGATAACGTCGAACATGTTCTTCATCTAAGATTCTGAGCCGAGACATAGCGGACAACACAATTAGTGCGCCAGAGCAAACAAAGTTGATTTTTTTTTTGCGCTGGATATTCAAGATAAGTAATTCTCTGTTTGCTGGGTTGGCAAAATTGATGTTGAATACGTTTGGTACAGAGGAGATTTTCATCGGCATGTGTTCGCTAGTGCTATTAACAAGCAACTGTACAATCAGCATTGTCAGTAATTATTTGCGGGCAATTTTCTGGTTCCGATTGGGTCACAGACGAGATTAAACGCGGTTGCACTGAGACACTACCTAGGATAATACCAATCATGCGCCAACGGTAATCGCAAGTGTGTATACCTAAGTAGGCGGTCCACTGACCTCCTATATCGTTCCGTGAATATAGCTTTCACCAACTACAACAAACAACCTCTTGCCCCCGTGCCATTATATATTGCTCAGACCCCGGCCCAGACCATGAAGCCTTTGGCGCGATAGAAGTAACAGCAGCAGTAAAGCCACCTGGCATCCAGTTATCTATCAATTTACATGTATCTACCTAGGTACCTGTGATAAGTTGTCTTTTTCACAACAAAGTCTCAGGTGAGTCATGGAGCACTAACACGACGGATTTATATGTCGGCAGACGGCCTCCTGTGTATTCACACCGGACCAGACGCCCACTATGTATTATCCATACGGCACCGTAATTCCTGTACTCTGCCAGCAGACTCCAGTCCATCCGCTGCGTTCATATTTCCCGCAGCAGCTGTTGGACGAACTCTCACGCCTCACCGATGGCATGGAAGTCTTGGGTTCACCAAATGGCCGAGATTCAACGGGAGCTTCTTCGTCACGCAATAGAAGCCAGCCAGCAGCAGATTCCAGCAGTATGGTACTAGTAGAATATCATCCCCCTTCCAATCCACCGGCAGATCGCACGCCGTCACTACCAATATCTTGCTGGTTTGAAGTAATTCACAGCACTAGATACGTTCCGTTGGTCCCGCTACCATGGTACGAGCGCACCGAGACTCAAATCGTCGGAACATGCCACACTCTCCAAGAGGCGAACAGTCTGGCCATGAAGGAGCTGCGCGAGAAGTATGGGGGTTTCGCTCATATTGGTCGTCCAGCCTATCACCCCCCGTACTCAGACTGGCTTCACCGGGCAGGGACCGGATCGCGGTCCAATACGTGGCAGCTGAAAGACGGGATGCTGAGCTTCTCGGTGGTATACAACAGGCAGCAGCGCGCTCACCGGGACAGAGTTTACGTTGTCAAGCATCAGACGGGACGAGGTCACTGTCGTCAGCAGAGGCGAAATTGGAATTAAAAAATTACTCTGATCTATCCGACAACCTCGAGTGATTGGGACCTGCTGGCCCGGATGACCAACGCGGCGAATAACCTGGACATCCTCCTGCTCCTCAAATACCACACATCCCGGGATTGGGGATGCCCCGATCAGCTTGGAAAGGATATATCATGAGAAAATGAGGAATGGGTCTCTCTTGGTAGACGGAGGCACAAGTCAAATGGCATTCAGCGTGGTTAAGGGTGACGCGTCCATTTGTATCTAGCTCTATCTTTTATCGCCACTCAGAAGTTTTCATTTCGATCGAGAAATCTAGAGATCAACTATCCTCTACAAAAGATCACACATACCCGCATGTATAGGCGTAAAATTACCCCGACAGACTCGTCGCTTCACTCAAGTCATTCTTCTACAGTCAAACATGAGGCCATTTACTATTACACTTTGCCCAATTCTCTAGTATCGACATTACAAGAAAATTGGAAACCAAGAGGTGCCTCTTGGGGGTAGGTAAAGTTATATATACATTGAAACGTCGAATTTCAACCCCCTAGTCCAGCTGATATCGGCAATTCCGTAATCGCTCTCGTTCCCAATCTCGTGTCAGTGATATCACTGTTATCACCCATATAATGATCGCTTGCTAACATTAAGAAGATCTATCCGAATCGCGCCAAGAGTGATCTCGCCCCACGAGGGTAGTGCCGACCCAACGCTCTACTTGGATACCACAACAGCAGTATAATTGAACACAGTCGGTGCGTCGTCCGACCACGTGTACTGGACAATGCTCGATCCATCTGCTGCGAGGCCGTACAGACGATGATTGTGATCCAGTGCGATGACCGACATATTGAATTTCGCCACGCTCTGTGTGTTCGACCCGTCTTCGTTGTTAAATGATGCGCGGTTGTTGATATTCCACTTAAAGTCCACCTCGCCGTTCCACCAGCTCTCGATCACCTGTCCATCTTCCTCTAGTACCAGGACCATGATGTTTACGAGCGAATTGAAGGGACATGCAACAACCTGTGGGAGCGTGCTAACAGTATCTGAGAGAGACTCTACGATGTCCAATGGGTCTATGTAGATAGCACGGAATGGTTAAATCGTAGTAACTCTATGGGAAAGAAGTTAAGTGGGGAAGGGGGAAGGGTGAGGTGGATCAGTGAGCGAAGCAATGACATACCAGGGTCGAAATCCCCATCGCCTCCGTGGTTGTATAGGAGACCTTTAATGTCGGTATCGCTATATGCAAAGAATCGTAGTTCGTTGACGATAACGCTCGAGCTATTGCCATAGGTAGACGGGATGATGGCCAGTGGCGAACCTGGAATTGCCCTCACGACTGCCGTCCGAAGACTCCAATCGCTTCCACACGTGAACCAGACCGAACGTTCGCCGTCCCTGCGTTGAACAGAAAGTTATTAATAATCGCCTATAGCATGGCTTCGTCCTGCTATCTGGATTTGAGGGAGTATTTGCGAGTAAATAGCACGTAAGAGAAAAAATTATTGCAAGACAAGCGGCTCAGGATAACTCACTGGTACACGACACACACGTTGTTGGGACAACCGGTAGGACAGTAATAGGCAACGGAAGTAAGCCGCGAATCTTCGGCCGCCGCATAGGCCCCAAGCCATTCCGGCTCATACTGCCATCCTTTCAGGTCGTAGTCACCGTCGTTCGAATACAGGTGCCGCAACAAGTTGTTTTCGTCAAGATAGAACAGCGACACGGAGAATTCAAATTTTGAGCCCTGGTAAGGCACTATAGCACTCATAATCAGTTATATCCATCACGAGCAACTCTAGAACTGCCTTCAGGGGTGATCCTCGCTGATATAAAAAAACCCATTGCATAATAGAGGCTCGGACAAGAAGCCAACACCCAAGAGGGGAAGTCTTACCAGCCGATGCCGATATAGGGGAACTGTTTCGCGGAGGCGCCCAGTCCGTGTCTTGGTCGAACAGCGCGCTAATATTCACTTGTGTCCAAGTCGATGCGTTGTCAGGCCCGTGCGAAACACTGGCCAGAAGGCTTCCTACACTCTGGTAGAAGACAGCGCGCCTGAGTTGATTGGCGCCGTCGGTCCAGTTGACGGCAGCTAGCTGTGAGTTGAGAAAAGGACCTGGTGTTGGTGTGGAATTGCCCGGCGGCGGTGGTGATGGCGGTGGCGGCGGTGGCATGTCCTTGTCGGCATTACTACTACTGGATCGATGGGACAGCCCACCAGCGAGACCACCGGCAAGAGTAGCGACTACCACGAGAATCAACAATCCTATGACTGTCCAGAGCACCCTACGTGACCATCCAAAGCAATATATTCGCTCGGTTGTGCTTGCGGTCTCGGTCGGATACTCGGACTTGAGTTTTGGCGTGCTGTTAACACCGGTTGGGCTGCTGACAAGTTCCGGATATTCGTCGTAGCGATACTGACTCGGGGTGTGCGTAGGGTGAGGGCTCTGCACTACCTCCAGGCCACTGTCGAACGCGACCTCCGGATAATTAGTATCGTCTCCGGCCCGTTCATATTGGTAGCTCGCCATACTCGTGGCCGCTTCAAGCATTAGGATCAGGCGACTGAAGAAGATTGGTTTCCTACGCTAGAGCCGAGACGGCGAGCAACAATATACGGGGTCGATCACCGGAGGGCTGCAATTTGAAGCACGACAGAGGACTTACACACTAAGCTGGACAAAGACGAGCTACCATGCAGAATATGACCTGCATACCGTACGTAGGCTCGGCCGTAGACCCGGCCGTAGACGTACGTCTTTTAATAGCATCCTTTTATCATGATTGAGACTAAGATTCGCAACGGTCAGGCAGGCGTTAGGTGCCAGCAAAAGAAATACATTAGATCTAATCCATTGTGTAGCAATATGCACCTCGACCTTTTCTTCTTCACATACAGCAAATACGTATCCGCCGTCGTGAACTGCTTTGAAACGACTACATCTTCGCAGTCTGCTTGAGGTTACAATAAGTCGTAGTGACAGTTTACAAAGTGAAAGCAGGTCACTTGGTTCAGGTGTCGCCCGCTGCTGCTGTTGACCTCAAAGCGCTTTTGGAAAATTTATCGGCTGTTACCGGTGAAACAGAACTAGGGGGTGAGCTGATCGGAATATTACCCCGGTTGGTGCCAGGTATCATTCGTACGTACCGGTAAGGTCCGAAATTTGGATATTATGCCGATTCAGTCGGCGAAATGCTCTTCGCCAATAGTCCGACCCAGCAGAGAGGGTACCTATTGTACAGTACGATGTAGGAACACGTAGCCAGCTTTACAAGAGCCCGTAGCTCAACCTGGTAGTCTGGGCGACGACGATAGATCGAGACTCGTCAAAATGAAAGTTTCGAGTTTAGGAAATCTAGCTTTGGTCAGCTGTTTGTCTGTTTCCCACCATTCTTTTATTGCTATAACAAAACATCCTGTAGACGCTGAAGACATAAAAGCAAAGCTGCACAATAACTTCAACAATTCGACTGCGTAATAGGCCTGAGAATAGGCCTGGCAGCCCGCCTGCGCAACAGGCTAGTAACAGATTTGGCAGAAGAGTTCCGCAACCAAACGTTGCAGTAACCCCAAAAGAAGCTTTATTGTTCTCTTTTCAAAAGCCACCGATAACGCGAATTTTCATTGTGACTGGTCGCGGCCTATTCCACCGGATATCAGCACAGCCACGCCAGTAATGTAGTCTCTTGGGAACCACGCACGTAATAGCAATCTATAGGTAAGGCGTCTTTTGGAGTTGAGAAAATTTAGTGTGATCAACCATCTTACGCATGGATGAAGAAGTAGACTAAATAACAGTCAGGTTACTTAAAGCCAAGGCGCATTCAATGACTGATATTTCGCAAGGAATACGTCTTCGATTGGCGGTGATTGAAGATGATTTGTGCTTGGTTGCCCTGTTGTAAACGAGTAACCATCAAGGTAATTGTTTGGGAATCACAGAATGAAAATAAGTCTATCCATAACCAGGGCGTAGGTGTAGAGTAGGACTTGATGGACTGATCAAAGTTTTCTGTATATCCTGAATAGCTGAAGATGGTCTAACGGACCTATATATCCACACAAACAAGTGAATATAGCCTCTATAGGATAAGCATGTAGACTGTAAGCCGCAGGATTCAGAAGGCTGTTGACCCCGGAAGTAATCGATAAACAACAGCGGGTAGATTATGAGTATTCCTAACATGTGATTATATATTGAAAAGATCTAAATGATTCCTAGCAAGGCCGTTGTTTCCCACCGAAGACGGACTAACCTATTCGAATCGAAGGTGCGTCACAGGTAGCTTGCCTTGTTCATTCCTCGGCTCCATGAAAGGTTGCCTACCTAGTTGTTTTTAAGCCATGTGAATAGATCTAATTGTTAAAACGAAAGTCAATAACCAAAGATTGTGCTTTAGAGATTCGGCAAGGAGCTAGATACTTAGCAGATGCTTTATTACAGAACATCCAACGTTGTTTACATGTGGCAACAAGGAAGGAACCTTAGAGGCTTCAAAGGAAAAATCTTTTCTGGGTGATCAGAGAGTAGAACGCTGCCGGGAAGAAGCTGGTGTCATAATAAATTTCTACGTAAATATGTGAAGTGTTTATTTACATCAGACATATGTGTGTCGTGGGACTTCAAATTTGGTATTTTCTTACACCGGCAACACTGTTACAGTACATACCTAACCTACCTAGGTACATATGCGGGTACCAGCGATCTAATGTCTGATTTTACAAGATTCTATTTTGCTCTGAAGAACCAGTGGAGTTGTGGTATAATGTTACATTTTTATTCTCTGACAGGCACCCGTCTAACTACATATTAGAAACGAGCCAGCCAACACCCATGCCACGGTGACTTAGAAGGCTATGAAGGTGCCTTGGTAGACCACCCGTCAATGACTCAACTCTAAGTACTCAGTTTCGGTTGCCGTGTGTTGATACGCGCCTGTATTTGTGGGCGGTAACTACAATGATACAGGCCGGCTTTACGTTATTACAGCACTTATTAATACGCGCTCCTGCTTATACACGTGTTCCTTCTTCCCCATACACATATATGAACATTCCCCATATATTTCTACTCTAATCGCTCCTCTTTCCGCTTCGCATCTTTCTTTCAAACAACTGCTACACGTTTTTTCCAGCCTGAGAAGGATCCAATCCCAATTCTGACGCGCTTTTCAACCCTCCAGCATACACGACAGGTCAGTTCCTTACTAACTCAGAAACAATACACTGCCCGTACCCAAGATTCCACCTTCACAACCCGTGTCCCCTAATTCCTTAATTCCCTAAGTCCAAGTCTACTAAGAATACCGTTACCAGGTCATAGGTTGTGTTGAACTCGGCACTAGGCTCAGATCGAAAGTGAACACAGCATCCTCTTGTCGCTACTTGCATATTTCAGAACAGGCACCTAATAGTAAGTTCATTAAATCATCGATAGCAAGTGCTCTAATATTAGTTAGTGACTCCGTCAAGGCTATTGCAGAACAGACCATGCCGTCACCAGGGTGTAACAGGAGCTCCTCTGTTATGCATCTATGCTAGTGATTTCACAAATCACGCCAACGGAGGACCCAAACTACCCATGGCACAACTTCTCGCTCCTCCGATTACCAGCGAGTTACCTCAATATGTAAACCATCAACAACTGCAATTCGATCCATCCTCACAAAAAGATTCTAGATGTTTTATTCACCGGACCCTTCACCAAATTGAAGCTTACCGGAAGAAAGAAAAGGCTGCGGCCAAGGAAAATGAAAAGGGGGTATTTCGCCGAGCTCATACCGTTTAGGCTATGTAACTAGCGAGGTTAAGCATTTAACGGTTGCTTGGCACCAATCCGTCCAAGAGTCAACAATACAACGTCATTTCCTCCTCGTCCTCTTGTTGCCCTGTAACTCAGCCTCTGGATACTACTTGTTATCAAACACCCTTTGTGTTCGTCAAATTTACGAGGTAGTTATGACCTGAAGATGGATCCCTCTCAGGCCGGAGGACCTTCCCCAGGTCACACAAGGAGCAGATCGGCAGCGAAAGGTAAGCGCGCGTGGCTACCATGGTGATTCGTGACTGCCCGGCCCTCCCTATACCACTATGTAGAGTACCTAGGCACCTCCTAAGGCAGCACCCGCAACTCGTTAAGGAGGCAGGCAATGTCGGAGGGCACCAATGGGTAATGTAAAAGAGATGCTGTCCCTGCTTCCGACATCCTCATTTACTTGCCCTTCCCAGTGTTCAAACGTGCCCCCGTCTACGAACCAAACATGCAACCCAGCCTAAGCCGCGATAGAATATGTGTCAATACTTGTTACAAACAGGAGCTCTATGGCCACTATGACACTCACTAACTACTTGCGTACCGTAGCTTCACGGCCCAGATCGTCAACAAAGGGGCCACTAGACATTGATGAGTACGCACTCGAGCCTGCAGTGCAGGACACCAGAAAAGAAGCAAGACAGGGAGAGCTGACATACTGTGCAGCAACACCGCGGCAGCCCTGTCCGCAGCAACAGGCTCACAAAATAAGCATCTCAGTGGCGCCACAAGCCAGAATGCAAGCCCACGGACGAGTCTGAATCTCCCACAGACACGGTCCGCAGTGCGGTCTCCAGTGCGGCCGTCGGCAGCAGCAGCCCAGCTCGAGACAACGCCACTGTCCAGACGCGACCTCTCATTCCTGCAGAAGCCGGAGATCTACCACCAGATCTCGCCATTAACCGTGCCCACAGCCTTCCGGAGCCCGCAGCGGCAGCCCAATGCCGAGACGCCTATCGCCGAGCTGCTCGCGCAGGGGCACTTCCGGGCGGCCGCCATCGCCGCCGCGCAGCAGCTTAGCGGGACTGGCGGCGCCGCGAGACCAGCCGTAGCTCCCACCGACCACGCGCGCATCTTCGACCTCGTGTACGTGCGCCTGGCGTGCTTGTGTCTAATGGACGCGGTGCCCTTAGCCGCGCAAGAGGCCAAGGCCCTAGAAGACTTGAACTCGGCCTTCTACCACGAAGACGTGCACTCCGGCGCGCACACGCACCTCGCGCCCTGGCCGCTGCGCACCCTGGTCGTGCGCCTGCAGACCATCGGCTTCGGGGACCCGCGACGCGCCGTCATGAGCTACTACGAGTTGGCCAGGGACGCGCGCCACGAGATCGCTAACGCTACCGAGATGGAGATGGTAGAGATCTGGAAGCAGCGCCTCGCGGACCTGGGCATGCGCGTCGCTGGTGCTCTTATTGAGATGGACGATCTCGCTGCCGCCGCCGCGCACCTCGCCTCCCTGCCGGATGCCGACGCGCGCACGCCTGCGCTGGCTACTAGTCGAGCGCTGCTGTGGCTGCATATCGGCGATGTTGATGCGGCGCGCCGCTGTGTGGCCGTAGCCGGGGCTCACGGTACTGCTGCAGAGGAGGAGACGACTGCTGTGCGTGTTGTCGATGCCCTGGCTGATATGGCGGATGGTCGGTATCCTGCTGCGCTAGACAAGTGGCGGGCTCTGCGCGAGGAGATGAAGCGCGACGGCGTCGAGGATGAGATGGTGGGTGTCAACCAGGCTGTGTGTTTGTTGTATACTGGGCGGATGGCTGAGGTATGGTTTGGGTTCTTTTTCTCATTCCTCTCCCCTTCCGCTCCTTTACTTCTTTTCCTTCTTACTCTATCCTTTCTGTCCCAATCCTTTCCGTCCCAATCATCCTCCTCTCATATCTAATCTATAGGGAGCGCCGTACCTCTAACATGAAATCACAGGGCCGGGACCTCCTCGAGGCACTCGTTGACGCCGGACAGACGTCCCATACGCTCCTGTTCAACCTCACGACAATGTACGAGCTCTGTAGTGATCGGGCCAAGACCATGAAGATGCAGCTTGCGGAGCGCGTTGCGAAGATGGAGCCCAAGGCGGGTAGTGCTTGGGAGAAGACGAATGCCGATTTCAAGCTGTGAACTTGTATGGATACGAGGATTATGTACTTACTTGGGAGGCGGGGGCTAGAAATAGCAGTGAAGGAATGGTTGGATATGCATACCTAGGTTATGGGCTACGATGCCATGCGGATTCCTTACGTGTGGAGAGACAGTCAGTCACTTGATTAATCGATGTTCACTTAGAATGAGTCTGCATCAGTCATGATATTGCTACCGCTACCAGCCTACCACTACCACCGCCATTGTGGCGTATGTGTATGCGTATAAGGAGAAGAAAAGAAGAAAGCCTGCCAGTGTATCCATTGCTCCGCCAATCCATGCCTATGCCATGCCAATTATGCCTGCCTGTTTCCCTGAAAGTGTTATTGGTATGCCCTGAAACGCATGTCCTGAATTTGCGCCGTCAGGAGCTTTTTCCAACCCCGCCGTCCGTCCCATATTTTTGCCGCCGATGAATGAAAATCCTGGTTCCATCGTGTATAAAGTAGGAACGATGTGCTATAGACTAGAGAAGAAATGAAAGGAAAGGTGATGGAAGTGAAATGAAGGAAATGAATTGAAGTAAGGTCGTATGCTTGCGGGTTGGTTTGGTTTAGTGTAGTCATGATGTTGCTGCTGCCGCCCTTGTTGCCTCATCTTCATATCCATAGCTCCCTGTGTGTCCAGCCTGGAGCTATCCATTCAATACTTAACCTAGATCTTCTTAGGGGTATTTGGGTATGCCTAATGCTAGCTTTCAATCAATCCGATTCCTTTCTCCCTTTCTTCGTTGTCGATGGCTTGTCCTGTTCTGTTCTCTCGGGCTGGGAGATCAGTCCAGATTGATTGTTGACGTCGTCGTCTAGTCGATCGAGGTAGTAGCTGGCTAGCTGGCTACCGTCCGATGGAGATGGGCCTCGCTCATAGGTATATTCTGGGCTGTAGCTATCAGAAGGAGTGTACTTCCGCGAGCCAGAGGCTGTTCGCTTGCCTGGGGAAGATCCAGCAGTACCACCACTCTTTGCGGCACCACTATCCTTCTCCTTCTTGGTAGCCCCGATGCGATTCTGCCGCTCAATGAAGCGCTGTAGCTGGATCTCCCAGGCTGCCTCCGAGACAACTTCCCAGTGACCAGCGACCCAGGCGCGGACAGCGTCTTCATCGAACGAGCCGTCGGCACGGTGCAGCGCCGCCTGGTCGACAGAGACGCCGCCATACTTCGCCGCGGCGTCAGCGTCGTTCTCAATTATAATCTTCTTGAGCGCGCCGACGCAGCAGGCGCGCTTATGCGGCTCCCCTGGCATTGCGTCATGCGGAACGGCGGGCTTGATCACGTCGTTCCAGAGAGTCTGTCGCTGCTTCGCTATGAGCCAGTCATTGAGTTGTGTGGCATAGGCTTCTTCGGCGCCAGGGAAACACGCGAATGCGTCCGAGCGGACGGAGGCACGTGTGTGTAAGGGTGGCGTGGGTGCGAGGAAGCGACCCGTGGCGCGGCAGGCAGGGATGAATTCGTCGATCCATCTACGGAAGAGCGGGCGCCCGTTCATGCGCTTTCGGTCATTACTCTTCAACTTGCGCCGGTCGATGGTGCCTGCCGTGTTTGTCGTCATTGCTACTTTCTGGTCGTCCTTATCATCATCTCCATCGCCCTTACCGTTGCCGTCATCATATGTGTTTTCAGTCTTCACCGAGAAAAGGCGACAAGAGGCCGCGTACTCGAATAAGTCCGCTTCCGAGGCGAAGGGCTTCTCCCATTCCTTGCTATCGAACTTGAGACCGAGGAATGTGAGAATGGCACCCGGGTCCTTGGTCAGCAGGACCTTTGCCTTTTTCTTGTCCGCCTTCTCGATCTCGGGAATGCGTAGATAAAGACCGACCTCGTCGATCGTGAGCCCGAGAGGGCGGATCATCGACCCCAGGAGATTCCAGAGATCGCCGTGCGCTGTTTTAAACAGCATCCACTGCATATGCATGAGCGTGCTACACACGTGGACGTCTACTTGAATGTGGGGAAGTCGGAGGTTGCTTCCTGAGATTTCGCTTACTTCGGATGGCTCAGGCGTGGCTGCCGAGGAAGAGGGGCCGGATCCCGCTTCCACCTCGCTGTATGCAAAGTCTTCGGGCCACGGGATCGCCAGTGTTGTTATGTTTGCGTTCTCTCTCTTGCACCCGACAGCATCGAGGTGCCGAGCGATAATGTCTCTTATATCTTCAGAAGGATTGCCGGGGACGGCAGCTCCCAGTGAGGGAAACACCACCCTCTTCTCCCATGTGACGAAGAAGTCAACTTCGCATCTTCAGGTTAGCAGTGTTCATTTTCCATTCTTGCATGCTGCTCTGTGTTGGGAATCAAGACTGAGGATATGTCGGCGGCTTTGCACGTCTTCAAGCTAGGATAGGGCGCTCTGAATCGGTACTAGGGGGCCGGGTTTACTTGATGAAGAAAATATAGTGACATGAACTTACCATCCCCAAAACTTGTTTTGGCAGGTCCGTCAATGGGAGTCGTGACGACCACGAACAGCTCTCGCAGCTTCTCTTGACACCGGTCACGGACGGCGTGGTAGACATCGGGTTTCATCCGAGGTGTGAATATGGGATCAGGGCCCGACGCGAAGGCTTGGCCACCCATCGTATCAATGATTGTATCAATGAAATCTATCAGTGTCTTCAACCTAAGAACGATGAGCTTGCTCCGCTAATATGAGATGAACCACATACGTATGTGTTGTTTTGGATATATGCTTACCTCTTACTTGTAGAGACCAAAGCAGCAGGTGGGCATACTTTGGGGTAGGTTAAGTATAGAAGCCAAAGTTGAGGGGCAAGGTTGGAGAGTTATAGCTGTGTTGATGTTGCAGGAGGGAAGCAAATAATTATACTGCGCCACGCCGAGAAATAGCTTTCATACATCCAACCTTGGTGTTACATTATGGGAGAATCGTCGGTGACACACCGAGAACTGGGAAGGGGCGCCCACGGCCAGTAACGGCGATAATTTGGCTGCGAGGGAAGCTCAACATGGTGACTCAGGATTCAGACCTGCAGCGTCCCGTCTGTCTGCTGCACTTCATATCCTATGATGCCCTGACCTCGCCGCATAACAGTCACACAGCCTACCTCATCTGTGTCTACGTGGTTTCAACGACTCGTAGACAATCCAGTCGCAAGTTGTCATCCGTTGTGCAAAATGCAGAGTTGGTGCAGCTTTGCAACTTGAGTAAAATGAGAAGGGGTCAAGGCGTGGGATGCGCTAATGCCATAAGTAGGTAGGTACATACTTACAGTGCCTGAGCTCTACGTTGTAGGAGGTACCCAGCCCCGTAACTGGGTCGCCGGTAGTTCCAGTTGCTTGTTCATTGGCATTTTCCGTCTGTTCTATGAGCTTCTACCTTCCAGCATCGTTTTCGTGGTCATGTAAACATTCTAGCGTCTCTCAAAATAGAGTTTTCAGTATCCGAAATGATTTGCAGTCTGAAAGGAAAACGCACATGTAGGTACCATTCTATTTGAATATGTAACTACTTCGTACCAAAGAGGTCCCTCGCTCTATGGAATCTCGTTTGATCTTTCGAAAAAAAACTGGAACATAATGAGAATATCTATATTATGCAGTGAACAACTGACATACATCGATTTGATCTTCGTACCGAAAATTAGTGTTCTTGTCATTAATTAATGAGGATTCCAGAGACTAGAGACAAACTCTATTTTATGAGGAAAGTGCACCAAGAGGTCTGAGTCACACCATTTTTATCTCATTTCTGTTAGATAGTAACTGTATTTCAATAAGAATAAGTTAATCTAACAAGGTTTTCAGTGCAAATTGCATATATAGTTTTTCAGTAGAACAACCATCAAACTTCAAATATAATTGCATCAATGTACATTTGCATCGATAAGACGCAACAATCATTCTTCCTCGCAGTCACGAAAATTTCCCATAGTTGCTTGAAGTTGCTATGGCCACGCACAAAATAGGCCCAAAGCATGATCATTGAATTCTAGCTCATCCCCGACTGGATATTGAAGCATAATGAGTCGAAACTTCGAGACTCTGATGGGAGCAGTTTGGGCCAGTGACAGTTCGAGCCAGTGAAATTATAGGCTCTCAATCCATGATCGCAAGGGCTTTTCATCGTCAATGCATTGAAAAACATGTGATACCTACTGTGTTTTGGCATCAAACTCCCCGCGATTACCGAACCACCGTATCATAGTTATCAACATGAACAGGAACTTTTGACTTCATCCAGCTCTAGCCAGAATAACGAGAAGGGAGCGCCACATAGATTCTAGAATTGAAATACGAATACGCCGCAATACCGGCCCAACGGAACCGAGGCAATCAGTATTGCCACTTGAGCGTCTAGATTGCCGCTGGTACATGTACCTAGAGGCATCGGATGGTAAATTTAGGGCCTGTACCTGCCTATACAAGATATACCGGGTGTGTTCCGGCAGGCATCAGACATGATGGAAACAGGGAGAGGTAACACGATCAAGGCGTGCAACGTGGGGTGGTTGTTCTCGCCAACCAATCAGATCCAATGGTGATGGGAATTGCGCCGAAGTTCCAAATCTCGAAATTGAACAATAAAGGTATCCCGCTCGGAAAAGGAATCATGAAAGAAGTTCCATGCGTCGCCAAGCTGATAGGGGAACATCATCTAGATGACCCAGGAGCAGGGCCATGGGTTAGCTGACGTAATAATAGTGTGTCCCCTGCTCATGGCGTTCATGCTCGACACCACCTCTGACCACCACCATGATCCTGCCCCTCGTCACGTGAATAGGAGAGGTCGAGGCCTTCTGAATACCTACCTAGGTAGCAGAATTGAGCCTCCTCATCGCTCTGGCCAACCGGTCATTGATCCCACCCCGCTGAGGAGGCTTGTCTCTTACCAACGTAGCCCATCGCCAACTTTGGCACCCCAGCGGTTGTGGTCTCTCCTCCTTTTCCGGCCAACGCCCATCGAAGTGACTGATCAGGTTTTGATCCTCAGCTTCGTCTGCATAATCCGTGGCTATACACTCCACATCTTTCTATAATGGTTTGCTAGGCCTTACGTGGTGTAGGAAGCCACTGTTGTTGGGGTGCTTCTTATCAGTCTAAGCTCAATGGGTACTGCATCCTCAGTGACTTTTAGTGACTTTGATACTTCGTATATCTTTAGTCAACAGAAGTCCCTCTGTGTCATGATGGCCTACCCCGAAATATTAGAAATTAGCGGTTAGATGGCATCCCAAATGCTTGTGTTAGTGTGTCACTAACGTTAGGACCAGTATTACCATTATTTGCTGGCCAGGAGAGGTATGTGTTAATCAGCTCGACAAGCGTTTTACCTCCACCTGGATCCAAAAAATCCTACACATGACTGATGGGCAGGGACTGCATACCAAGAATCACTAAAATACATGATGTAGACGAACTTCATGTGCCTGGCTGTGATTGTTGAGACGACAAATACATGAATATTCATATCGATTTGTTGACTACCAGCTCAGTGGCAATGTTTGCCACAGTGTTCCGAGCTGCCTGGGCTCGAAATCTGTCAGAAGAAATGAAACGAAGCCGGGTGTGAGTTGGAATCTTGCGCGCTTGGCGGGGTCACCTGTGCGATCCCAGACTTTCTCGTTCCAATCCTATAACGAGAAAAGGCATGAAGCGATGAGACAATGGACGGGCGCTTACGTGTCAAAGCGCGGGGAATAAATGCCGCGATCTGCGCTGAGGGAAATGGGATGGCCGTGGGATGACCCCGATAAGCATCGCAAGCCTAGACCAGTACTGCCTAGACCTGGTCTCTCCGGTGTGCTGAAGGCTATTCCCACCCAGATCCCGCTTCTGCGTGTGTGCACATGAGCCCAAAGTTTCGACTCGCAGTAGTGATGCAAGAATAATATTTCCCACATCGCAGCCACTGCCTCCCAAAAGCAAGCCGAATAGAGAAACTATGATCTTTAACACATGTCAGCAATAATGGTTGCATGAGGCATGGCCATCTCTGTTGCGCCTCGGATCCGCGGCTGCTAGAACTGAGACTAAATCCCAAAGATCTTCATTATTTGGGCAGACTCGTAGAGCTAAGATTGCCTGGTAAAGATGCCTTGTCTTCTACCTTGGCTTATCTAGTCGAGATGGGTAGTGTAGTGAGGTTTCGGGCCATCACTCTGCTAAGTATCACACCCTCACCAGCAAGGATGCATTTACTTCATTTCCCCGAATGGTCAGTGTGATAGCGAAAAGACGAGGCACGGTCTGGCCCAGAGTTGTATGCAGACGGCCCGGAGCGGTAGATGTCAACGTCACACTTTGTCCACCAAGGCTTCCGAGGTGGCGAGGGCGTGTGCGATGGAAACACCAGCGCCCTTACACAGGTTTCCTAGCCTATCATTAGATTGCACAGAATTCGAAAACGAGAGCCGTGTTTTCACACAAAAGAGCTTACTATTATATGTATAATCGACGACATGGAGACAGGACCCGCCAGGTCTCACTATTTCCCGGGATGACGTCTGAAGTCCTTCCGAGCATGTCCGGCGTAGCATCAACGGCAAGGCAATTCTGCAAATATAGCCGACACACAAGGTGGGTACACTAGAATGAAGTGGACAGGGGAAATCCATAGCAGTAAGAATAATACACCGTGCAGCGTCCCGACTACACGGGCCACGAATGCATCGCCGGCTGATGGTGTGGGTGCTTGTCACCTCGTGTGACGGCTGACGTGCGTCGAATTCCGGGCCCTTACTGTTGGGAGACAACCGTCTAATCATAGGGAGCGATTCGTCATGGTGGTCAGAACGCAATGAAGAGAGCCCGAGAGAGTGCAACTGCGTATCGTTGGTCTCGAGCAAGCTCGGGATGGTTGGTTTCACTACTGAAATCTCCACTGATTGCTACCCTGGATCATCACAATCGTCCCTGCTGTGGGCTAGCCATGCGGCTCAATCGATGGGTTTCCATTATGGGGAATTAAGGAGTGGCCGGGGTAGCATTTTTGTACCAGTGCGTTGACGAGAGCGTCGCAGTTTACTATTCACACCATCGAAGGTTACGGAAAACCCGGATATTGCTGAGATGAATGTAATTAGGAATCAAGAGTTGAATATTTAAAACCCCCGAATTTTTCCATTGAACAAGAATGGGCTCAAAGACTTTCTTACTCAGTCTATGTTGTCATAGATACGGTTGGGCTGGCATTCATGAAGATTGTCTCTGCATCTGCAAAATTGTCGGGAATTATCCGGTCAGCGAAGATGTGTAATGTAGGTACCTATGTACTCCGTACTAGGTACGAAGTACGGTAGCCTTATCCAGACGGGGCTTCAAATGTGGGGAATACCCACACCGGGGCTGCATCGGACAATACAGTGTACAA
The DNA here is from genome assembly GCA_022578715.1 of Nemania sp. FL0916. Lineage (NCBI taxonomy): Eukaryota > Fungi > Ascomycota > Sordariomycetes > Xylariales > Xylariaceae > Nemania > Nemania sp. FL0916. Next base: position 34,851 of record MU390277.1, read on the forward strand.
GGATCTCTTTCCGGGGGTTCCAGAGTGATCTGGCCAATCACCGACCTTCCATTAACCTATCTGTGTAGCCCCATTGAAGATGGCTGCGGAAGGACTGAATGGCAGAAACAAGCACTTGGCTTGGGCCTACTGCTCCCTGGTGCCATAATTCCCTCAAGATTGTCCAGTAGCAGGCCAGAGTGCTCTCCGACCACCCATTCGATGCCCAGAAGGGAGCTGCAGAAGAACACTTCTAGAAGGCGTCCAATATTCGGCGTAAGCGATCTGCAATAATATGCGTCGATTCTCACATAACAGAATATTGTCACGAGACCGCTGTATAATCCAGCCAGCCAGGCTACTTACATTGCACAAATCGGATGCGTCCGGTATATGATTGACATTATTGTTACGCTGTGCTTTAGATGCTGTGCTCTGTGCTGCGCTTACGTTGGCACCCAGAGTCGGAGATGCTTCGATCTCGCGTAGGAGGCACCACGGGCATCATTTTCACCGATGCCTGAATACCTGGACCGAGACCTGGACTAAAAAAGACGGTTCATGAAGCATGGGTGTTACTGGGAAATATGGGTAATTCATAAGTACCGTATCAATACGGTAACTCGGCGTTCGCCACGCTCGCATAATACAATTTGGCCGGGAGTCTGGACAGTAGGTAGTAGTGTAGTGGTGTAGGACACAGAATATGGGGAGGGCAAACCGACTTGCAACCAGAGCACCACACTAACATGATGGTGCATTGCATTGCGCCAGTCTAGTGCAGTCTATAATGGTTTGTTGGGCCCGGATAGATCAAGTCGTTAGATCAGTCAGGAAGGTATTGCGCGCACTACAGCACGGGGGGCCGGTACGGCATTGTACCTCGTCGATACCTTCGGTGCTATGGATGAGATATCCGTGTCCCGGCTCCGAGGGCGAATGGATGATCGGTTTCGTGTTTAACGCCCTCATGTGCAGGTACTAATCTCTGCACAATCACTGTGTCCTAGGCGAATTCAAATAGAGCCGTTACCAATGGGCGGCCGGGGTTTTAGGTTTCGAACAAAATGCCTCACTAAAACGACAAATAGAGAGCACATTTATATTACATACACTACTGTACTAAGAAGAGTAGCTTCAGGGGTCCAAGCGGTTGTACAAATCGGTTGTACAAGCGCAGTGCTACTGCCGCCTCTCCTCCGACCTCGATAGACGGGACGGCACGTAGACTATCTATAAATCACGCCGCCTTCGACCTCTTCTTCAAACCTTTCTTTCTATTGTTTCTCCAAAGAGCACCTAGCACTCTCTACTCTACCTATTATTTGCCTACCTGCCTACCTAAGTTTTTATAACACTAGCCTTGCTCCGGCCCCCTATCTTCTGGCATAAAACACCTTTGGACAAGCAAATATCCATCAAACTATCATCATGCCTGCCGCAAAGATTGAGGACGTTCTCTCCACCAAGCCCGTCACCTTCAAGATCAAGACTGGTGGCGGCTCATGGCAATGCCAGATCCATTCCAACAGAGCCGCATAGTAAGTTCCCCTACGCCAGGCCCATCTTATGCAGCCACGAGGAGTGACTGACGGCCACAGTGAGCGTGTGCGCTCCAACACCGTTTCCATGACAGCTCCTATGCCGGGCATCGTCCGTAAGGACTCCGGCCTCTCCACGATGTCAACTGCATCTACTAGCTCGTCCTTCTCTTCCAGCTCCCACTAGATGGAGAGCCATTACATCTTCCCGCCGACTTGACTGCGATCTAGCGGTGATCTCGTCCAATTCTGTGACTCCCCTGGCCAATGGGATGTTCCTGCAGAAAATCACCGGTCTCCGCTAGGTCCGGTCAAGCATCTTGCATGTGCGGTGCGACCCGACTCTGCAGCTCTGATCCACAAGCGGGAGGATGCGTTGACGACTTTTGCACACGAATGGTGGGATAGAATAATGTCGACTTCTAAAATCTTTCACTCTTTCTACTCAGATGCATTTACAGTGGGATCTGCGTGTGCAGACTGGCGTTCACAATGGGAAGTCGATCGCGACGGCTGGCCGGTTCGACAAAATGGGATATTAATGAGGCGTTTTGTATACGTCAATGCCGCCATAGACATGGCCCAGACAGGTGCACCGGGCTTCGGAGACAGGGTTAGCATGTAGTCCGCAGAATACCTAGGACAATAGAAACCAACATGCTTCTCATACTGTCGTGCATTTTGTGACTGAAAAAATTTCTCCCTGCTTGATTGGGATTATTAGTCCACGGTTTTGTCTGCGTCCCTCACTGAACGAACTCCCACACTCCTTGTCCGAGGAACGGCCCCTGAGAAAAGGCTTAGGGGAAACCGATGGCTAAGACACTACCAAAAGATCAAGTATTGCCCACGTAGGTATTCGGCCCTTGACGTTACGCAAAGCGCATATTGTAGTACCGATGAATTTCTTGAATAGGTAGTTCGGCTTGCAAAATTCCCCGGTGGCTCGCAGCAGCGCACATCAAAATGACAATTCAACAGTAGCATCGGCTCTGACGCTAAGACTAGCCTCATCGAGACAAGTTCATTTTACGCCACTACCTTACATTGAAGGTTGTTTTTCTACACATCAATTATTGGATATACAAACTTACCTACTTGTCTGAAGAGACCTCGTTTTCAAATATGCTGGAACTTAAGTTTTGTAAATTTGCATTATTCAGTAAATGCTTTGTACTAATCTGTGATATTGGTGCAAATATATGGTCAGTTCTGTGGTTAGTTCTCTAGTACGGAGTACTTACCGCGAAAAGCAATAGCTACACTGCACGCGACAACGATTGCTTCTTTAAGAACTACGTTCGAACAACTCTCGCGATTTCATTTTAATATAACTATACTTCGTAGCATCGTGTTTATTATACTCCGTAGTAGTATATTATTCGAAAAGGTTGGAACTGTGGTGTTTTGGTCGGCCTAATGTTGACACGGCTTTAAATCAGGCCCGCAAGCCTTAAAACACGCCGGAGCCGCCCTGTCAAAAAAAAAGGCCCCCCCCCCCCCCCCTATTGGTACGCTATACTCCCACTACAGCCTCCTACTGAGGCCACCCAGATAGGTAGGTCTCTCTGCCATGGAGGAATCACTGGCAACGAAGATACCTGGATCTTCAGCTATGTTCTAAATGATTACGTAGACCAGGCGCCCAGCCCCATTCCTGCAGCCCAGCTAATTAGGCAGACACTTAATTCACACCGGGCCCTGACCCTTTGACTGGACAATTGGTGAGTTGGACCATCTAAATTATGTTTCTGGCGTAAAAGCATGTGTGCAGTTGAAGGCACGGATGAATGTGTAGCTTCGCGTCTACGTAAGCGGGTGGTATCTACGCTGAATTTGAATATACCAAAACCTAGGTAGTCTTCAGGGCTGCCTAGCCACTGAGTACGCATAAAGCCATCTGAGCACAGCTGCAAAGATAAATGGTTAGCAAGGTACCTACTAGTAGCTGGATAGTAGGTACAAAATATCCGAATGTTTGTCTTTCGCCGTTAAGCTTTAGTGTTTGTAAGATACATAATTGCCTTTCTCACGCTGCACTAACAGAAGTCAAATGGGCATTTACTCTGGATCTGTAGGTATTGATACCTACTTAAGTAGGGAAGGAGAAGCAAGAAGCCCCTGGCTCCTCCCCAATCCTACCTTGTGCATACGCCTGCAGTGCTGTATCCTCCGCTCCGACTCTCTCTCCTCTTACTACAACCTAACTCCTTACCCCTCTACTCCTCTCGACTTGCTAATACTTTCTTCTCTTCCTCGCGGCCTGAGTTTCAATCCCTTCTTTCATATATAATTCAATATCAGGCAGTGGACGCAAACCCAGCAGCCCGGGCACTGTAGAACATGCCCGTTCCACTTGCCGCCAAGGGTAAGTGACGAATCGCATTCCTTGATCCCTTTGGTCCCTCTCTGGACATGATCTCCCCTCCTCACCAACCCCACGTCTAAACTGCGCCTGCCTGGCTCACGGTGGCAAAGAAGCTCAAGGACCACGCAAGCTGCCCATGAACAGGCTGCGTGCCTGGTCTCCTGACATGGCCACATTTTCACAACAAGATCTTGTGGCTTGTTTCATTTTACATTACAGCACATAACATATTCCAGCATTTCACTCTGCTTCTTCATTTCACCTATACCTTTTCGCAGCCAGCAATTACTTGTATATATACCACACTATGCCACCTATTAACGGTCCTGCCACAGCCGGCGTCATCGCCGTGTCGGTCGCTGTCGCCGCGGCCATCGCCATCTACGAATCACCCGAGCTCCAGCGCATAACCAACGACCTCCGACGCCGCATTGCCATCGCCCTCCATGCCTTCGGCGATTCCATTACCCCCCAAGAGCGCGAGAATCTCTTCAACCGGCCCGAAGATGCCGAGGGCTTCTTACAGTCGCGCGGTCTTGGCCCTGGCAGCATACCAGCAGACATCGTTGCCGATGCCGAAAGCCTCCGCCGCCAGCGAGAGGAGCTCTTGTACTGGAATGCCATGCGTGAATCCGGTCACAACGAGAAGTCTGCCCAAAACGAGAAGAGACATCGTCCCCGCGCCTCCACCAGTTCTTCCACTTTCGACGACTTCCTCAAAAAAGACGAGGACTCGGAGAAGGGCGCCATGGTCTTCCAGAGCGGCCGAGAGTCCCAGCACAATGACGGGCTGCTCCGACGTCGCCGCGCCGACGATGCGCAGGCTTCCAGCTCTATGTACTTTTCTGTCTATACGAACCCATTTGCCGACGAACACGGCATCGACAACGACATCGCCTTCGAGAATAGCCTGATGGAACCTGAGCAGGACGAAATGACGGGTATTTACAGCGCAACCGATCTTGGTGCCGACCCGCCTTCGCGAACCCTATCGCCGCAGCAGCCGGCTGAGACGCTTCGCATGGAGTTTCCTTCGGCTCCCGAGCCCGTCATAGAGGTCTTCCACCACGAATTCGCCTCCCAGACATCGCAACCCCAACCCCAAGCCACCGCATCTCTTCCTGAGCACGAACTTGGGCCCGACGAGTATATGACAGCGGGCCAAGACGATCACAGCAATGCTTACAGCGCTATCCAGGCATGGGCGCAAGGCGCATCTCGCGATGCCAGCTTCTACTCGCCACTGCCCGCCTCCGAGGCTCCTGCATCTGAAGCTGATTTCATTAGTGACGGCGAGTTGACACCCACAGATTCGTCATCTCTCGCGGGTTCTGGTGTTGACGTTGGCCACGACGCCCTCTCTACACGTTCATTCGATGTCATGAGCGAGGACAGCGGTATGGATACACCCACAAGTTGGACTGAAGTCGGCAGCACGGCTGGTGCCAGCGAAAGCAGCGCCGGGCATGCGTAATCCCATAGATTGCTAGTCTTGTTTTTTCTCTCTGAGTTCAATCCGCAGCCTAAAAGGAAAACCTCTTGATGCAATTCTTTCTGGAAAGGATAGATTCAGCTGCATTTATCTTCATATGCTTGGAGAAGTCGGGGATACTGGTTTCATTTCGGCATGGCGTTAGAGGCGTGGATGGACACATAACGGAACCAATACCTCACTTGTCTTCCATGGCGCGATTTCGTACGATACATATATAGTATGAATGGACACTCGCTGGTGTTGTTGGCGTTGCTGACTTTAAACTTGATTAATATTAAATAAATAGGAGAATTTATCCGGTTTTAGATCTGTGCCGTGGGAATGCTGTTTATGATTTCCATTTCTTACATGATCACAGTGAATTTTACCATGTTTGTAGATAACATCCTTGGGCTGAGGATGATGTTATGAAGAGTGAATAAATACAATAGTAACTGTGTATGTATCTATGCTTAAGCGACAACCCGCCTATAGCTCTTGCCTTCCCTAATCCGCGTCGAAGTTCAAATCTAGTAGAGGCCCGTTTACCTATTCTCCCACTTCCTTCTCCCTAACATTTCCGCTGTGGTCGTTGTGTACTTAAGGTTAGATGCTTGCTGCTCTGAACGGCCCGGGTCGTGTCGGGGCCGGCTGTGTGCAGTAGGTAGCAATATTACCTACTGTATGGGAACGGAACGGAACGGAACTTCGAGTACGTTGCGTGTTTGCTTCGTGCTGCGTACGGTAGGAGATAATTAGAACTGGGCCGCGGAAGGTTCTGCACCTAGCCGTTTTGTCTATTGTACTGTACCTACCGATGGCCAGGCCAAATAGTGAGTTGGGTTCGATTCCTAACAGCCCTGTTGGTATTCGCTGTTTGGCTCATTTACTGTACGATACCACTGACTATGTGCTATAATAATATGCATCTCACGTCTGGGTATGGATAGTTTCGTAGATAGGCCCTAATTACAGTGTGTTGGTGGAGGGTTATCAGCTGGGCCGGGAGACGTGAGTGTATCGTCAGAGATGATATTTTACTTCCCTAACTACCTAGGTAGGTAAGTATAGTTCGACTTTTTCATGCTACATTGCCCTACGTCCGATAGTGTGCTTGCCCCTAGCCGCTCAGAGAGAGGGGTTCTGTATTATTTCCATAAGTGCCGATGTTGTATCCGGGACCATTGGATTTGTGGACGACGATCGAGGATGCACATTGTGACTTCATGGTGAACGGTTCGTTGAGCAGAAGTGGTTCACTGAACGCAGCATTGATGTACACCTTGTCCTCACGGGAGTGATAGCCGGCTTCTGCTACGTGTCGTCTCCGTCTCCGTCTCCCGAGTTCCGGCCGAAGTCAATGCTAGGCATATATGCTGTGATACGATAGTGGCATGTTGTGGATGACTTGAGGACATCGCTGTTTTGTCATTGTAAAGTCGCCGTAGTCTTCTCGGCCTTTTTCACGGCCGATTCGTACTTTTCAAAACCCCGATGTGCACCACGAACCCTGTGTTCGCGCGTAGTCCCTTCGACAGGGCCTCCTCCGGCATACGCCAGACCCTGAAGTGTCTGCTGAACTCCTTGATCCAGCCTTCGAATATCTCCGGATCCCGCAGCTGTTGTGCTACGATGCAGAGGGTAGGTGTCATATCCACATCGCCCGACTGATCGGCCTCTTGGCAACGCTGCCGTAGACCGCAGACATCAGCGCACGTCTGTACGAGGGGCTTGATGAGTGTATCGTTGTAGATGCAGTCACAGGCGATGACGGCGTCAAAACTGGCAATATCAGGCGACCCTGTAAGAGACGGTGTCACTTCATCGAGTTCCCAATCCAGGGCCGTGAAGCGGAGATTGGGAGGGTTGGCTGTGGACGGCAGTTTTCCTTTGCGTTTCTGAGCCGGTGATCTCTGTTGAACGATGAGATTTTCTCCCAAGTTCTTCTCGACGAATCGTGCTACATATGTTTGATCTGTGAGGACATAGCGCGACACAAGAGGGGACAGGGCTAAGCCAACAAGGCCGGAAATGCCACATCCTAATTCAAGTACGTTACTTGAAGACGATAGCGCCTGCGTTTTCCATAGGATATTATCAGCGAGACTCAGCCATGAGGCTACCAAGGGCGTTATTTTCCACTGCCCATGTTCAAGTCAGCTTAACAATAAGATTGCAAATTATACAGAAGCCAATGAGATAGCCCAGCACGTAGGGCACATATAAGGGGCATCGCAAAGTTGGAGCTCTGCTTCCGTCTGTACGACTAGGAAAAGTGAATTGTTAGTAAGAACTCACAACTACGGCGCCAGTAGTACTGCCCGGGCGATTTAGTATAGTGGGAGACTGGTGGATGGTATAGTCTTTCCCACCAATGGTTATATCTATAGTTGTAGCTTGCGAGTCTACAAACCCAAGATTCTGTGAGGGGATCTCCTGAGAGAAGAGCAAAAATGTCTCTGGCGTGCACTAGTCAGCAATACTAAGCTGTACCTACCAAACTCTGTTCAACATGCCTTCTTCAGGGTCTTGAATCTCAGGCCCAAGGTGGCCCAGCAGATCTCGGAGAATCATTTGAGACAAAGATCTCGGAAGGAGTGTATAGGTATCGTAGTTGGGTGTTTCGGCAGAATGTTCTATTGTAACCGAGATGACTTCTGGCTAGGCATTGAATGGCGAATTACCGCGTTTATAGCAAAATGCAATCAATGGCGATCACTCAAAGTCATATTCATTAGGACTCCTGACAGTTGGAGTCCACGTCAAACTTCAGTGGCGTTGATAAACGGTGGATCTGGAGTTATTGGCTAGGATCTTTTGTAGCCAGTTGAGCCACAAAGGGAAGAACAGAACACTCGGAAGCCAAGCGATGGGATTCGCAGCTGAGCATCGAATCCGTAAGTCTAGAGAAATGAGCATATAATCAGCTCTCCGGCAAACCTTGGCAGAGCCTCGGCCTCCTTGGAAGCTTAGCGAAATCTAGAGTCACTCACTCATATGTGTCGTTCTCAACCAGAAATGTGCTTCGTGCCAATGATAGCTAGGTACTCCAGTGCAAAAATTAGGTAACTTAGTAAACTCTGCCTCAACCAGCAAAATAAGTTTTACCCTATGGGTACGTCGCCTTGTATCAAGTATCGAATTTTGGTTGTAGGACTGGGTATGTAGGCAAGTGAGCTTCGGTAGTTCTTTAACCCTTAGACTGGATATGAGTTTTGATTTCAAAATTCGTTATAGTTCGGAGTCTTGATAAAAAGTAGGTATCTATCACCATCTGATCTGCCCAGCTGAGGTGAGCTCCACCCCTTGCCCTTGGCTCTGGGAATTTTACCTAGCTGGCCGCCTAGCGCATACCTTCCCATGCACGGTGACCTAAGCCTCCCCAACAACTACCTATCCATTTCAAGAAGTAGATATTTTACAGAATACTTCGTACTTCATGTTGCTCTCTTCATTCCAACATAAAAGATTTCAACTTTTGAAATATCAGTATTTACCTATTTAGGTAGACGGGTATGTCTGCTCGATGAACCCATCCCGATCCTCGGAAGAACTGGTACAGAGGTAAGAGTGAGGTCATGCTATCCTGCAGAGTGAATCAGACATCACTTGGCTGGTGGTGGCAATGACGCCACAATGCCAGTGTACATACATTTGACAGACTGCTGCCGAATAAATCTAAACTTTTTGGGGTAAGCGTATTTCCATATCAGAGGATAAGAGCTCCCAACATCCCCACAATCGGCAGTGATACTCACCAATCTGATTAGCCGATAGGTTGAACAAGTACCTTCATACATACAGAATCATGCAGGCGGTCTTTCTATCTTAAGCTGAAACATCATCGCTTCACCTAGGTGCTCGCTGTCAATTTCCCTACGGCAGTTACCTAGTTCGGTACGAAGTAGCACTGTCAGAGATACGTACTGTATGTACAGTACAGGTACCGGTATGCTATCGTACCACGTAAGATGCTTTGCCTGTAAGGTACTAGGGTCTTGTCAACATGCCAGCTAAGACTGGCACTATTGCACCCACTATGCACCTCTTGCTGGAGCACCCGCAATAACCCCCCTGGCAACAGTGACGACAGGTTATTTACCAAGTCTCATTCGGCCCAGAAATCGGAATCGGGTACTCACGACCAGACTGCGGACCCGCGCAAGCAGTACCTTCTATGAGACTAGTTTCTGCCTACATATGCTAAGATAGCGTAAAAGCTCAAAGCTCTCTCGTCTCATCAACGTAGTCATCCACCTACCTACCTACCTATCTAATTCTACCTACCCAACCTACCGTCCTCTGTAATAATCCATAACCTGGACATCTAATCCAACACGGGCATTACTTTAAAGTCTGTGGCAGCATCGTGCCACCGTACTGCATTGCCGAAGTTACAGCATAATTGACACTCTCAAGTCCAATCAGCTCAGCTCCCCCGGTTCTGGTTCTTATCCACTCGCGAGAGCTTTCAACAATCCTTACGTCATATTCTTGCGTCTCACATTTCGCACGTCTTCATCTAACCAACCTCATACCATCGCATCATGGCACAAAACGAGTGGCGCGAATCCAAGCTCAGGGGCCAGACCCTGCAGCCGAAGCAGTGGTCGCGAACGCCCTACTCGATCGAATCACCCAACTCTCCCGAAGTCCAGGGCGAGACGAAACCCCGTCGGCATCCGCTGACTAAGGACGGCCTGATCACAAAGCCCGCCGACGACATATCGACCGCGTACGAGCTCCTGCGCGTGAGTGTTGCCAAGTATGGCAATGCCAAGTGCATGGGCTCTCGACGCCTCATCCGCACTCACCAGGAGACGAAGAAGGTGAAGAAGATGGTCGATGGCAAGGAGCAGGAAGTCGACAAGGCTTGGACCTACTTCGAGCTCAGTCCTTACGAATACGTCACCTATAATGATTACGAAACCCTCACGCTCAATGTCGGCGCTGGCTTGCGGAAGCTCGGCATGGAGAAAGGCGACCGAGTACACATTTTCGCCGCGACCAGTGCGAACTGGCTGACTATGTTCCATGCTGCCGCTTCTCAGTCCATGGCCGTCGTGACTGCTTACGACACCCTCGGCGAGGAGGGCTTGCGGCATTCCATGGTGGCCACGGGAGCCAAGGCCGTCTTTCTCGACCCTCACCTGATTCCGACGCTAGGAAATGTGTTGAACGAAGCGAAGGAGGTGCGCTATGTTATATGGAACAGCCAGAACCAGGTCAAGCAGGAGCACATCAACAATCTCAAGAGCACCCATTCGCATATCACCGTGCTGAGTTCAAAAGAGCTTGAAAAACTCGGCAGGGATAACCCTGCCGAGCCTACACCCCCTGAGCCCGAGGATCTATGCTGCATCATGTACACCTCTGGATCTACTGGCACACCCAAGGGTGTACCGCTGAAGCACAAGGCCCTCGTTGCCGCAGGTGAGTAAATCTGCCTCAACCTCAAGGCCCCGATGCTAACTACCGTCTTCTAGTTGCCGGTGTCAGTGTGGTTGTGCAGCCTTTTATTGGACCTGGCGACGGCCTCTTGACATACCTCCCTCTGGCCCACATATTGGAGCTGGTATTCGAGAATGCTTGCATATACTGGGGAACGACGATGGGCTACGGAAACCCGAAGACACTGTCTGACACCTCGGTCCGCAACTGTGCTGGTGATATTCGCGAGTTCAAACCATCTATCCTTGTAGGCGTGCCAGCAGTCTTCGAAACTGTCAAGAAAGGCATCACCGCAAAGGTGAATGCCGGTGGCCCTGTCGTTCAAAACATGTTCTGGGGCGCCCTCGGTTTGAAGAGTAGGCTTCTCTCCATGGGCCTTCCAGGGTCTGGTCTGCTTGATCATGTTGTTTTCAAGAAGATCAAAGAGGCTACGGGTGGTCGCCTGAAGCTCTGTATGAATGGTGGTGGTCCCATATCCAAGGAGACGCAGCGTTTCATCTCCATGGCCATCGCACCCATGATCATCGGCTACGGCCTCACAGAGACGACTGCCATGGGCACTCTCATGAACCCCTCTGAATGGTCGTCCGAAAGCATTGGCGCCATGCCCGCCTCTATCGAGGTCAAACTTGTTGACTTCCCTGATGCCGGATACCACGCTACCAATAAGCCCAATCCCCAGGGTGAGATTTGGATCCGGGGCCCTAGTGTGCTAGATGAGTATTACCAGAACGAGAATGAAACCAAAGAGAATATTGCCGATGGCTGGTTCAAGACGGGCGATATCGGCGAGTGGGGCTCCGATGGTCATCTGAAAATCATCGATCGCAAGAAGAATCTGATCAAGACGCTAAACGGCGAATACATCGCATTAGAGAAGCTCGAATCCGTCTACCGGTCTGCTTTTGTTGTAGGCAACATCTGCATATACGCCGATCAGAACAAGGCGAAACCTATCGCCATCATTGTGCCGGCTGAGCAGGCACTGAAGAAGATTGCGGCCGACAATGGGATCGAAGGGAACAGCCTAGAAGAGCTGGTACACAGCAAGAAATTGAGGGGCATCGTGCTGAAAGAGCTGCAGAACACGGGACGAGCTGGCGGCTTGTCCGGCATCGAGATCATTGAAGGAGTGGCGCTGTCTGATGAAGAGTGGACCCCACAGAATGTAAGTCTTGCAAGGTTCACAGAGTTATAGATGGATTGTCAGCTAACTCGCGATATAGGGCCTCGTGACGGCTGCCCAGAAGCTCAACCGCAAGGGCATTCTCAACAAATACAAGGAACAGGTGGACGAGGCTTACAGCTCCTCTAGCTAGTCGCGCACGAGAGCGTTGATCATGGCCTGGATCATGGGCCAGCTCATGGATCTTGGTGTTGAATTGCATGAACTGATCCTCTGTATTGGTACTTTCTTGTATGGACTGCCTATCTGTATTTTCACGTTTGTTTTGCGTCTGTTGGGTATCCCTTATTTCATTTCCCGTCATTAATGGAAAGACGAAGCGGGCTTTACGTTTGGGGACATGGGAAAGCAGGTCGAACAAGACAAGATACGAAGGCAAGACTGGAACGAAGGCGACATTAGTTTTATGTATTCCTATGGCCTCGTCTCTGATATAGTAAAGTCACCTCTATGACGCTGCTGTTACTATTCCTTCACTTGGGATGCGGGCGATTGGTTTCATCTCGTTGACATGCATTTCTTTCCTCTACCTAATATACAGATTGTTAGGTTGACGGCCAGGGCAAGGCCTAAAGTTAATATATTCTGCTTGAATGGCATACACGTGTTTTATGCACATGTAGGCGTGAAGTTTAGGCAAGGTTTTATGTTGCGTCTTTGCAGACTCTGCAGGGGCCGAGATTCTTTCTTATACAAAATTTGTTTGCAAATCAACTATCAAGAACTTTCCTCCGGTGGAAGCTTACTTTATACATATATCTCTACATACACTGGGTGAAGACATCTATTAAGGTAGCCACTTAGATCCGATTCCTGACAGCAGTAATAGTATTTATTAGTAATTCATCCTATATATGTGTATAAATGTAGATGCCATGTGCAGTGTGTACAGTATATGTGGCCGTAGGTATGAACGGACGTGCATACCCGGGGACGCCACAGCGAAAAAGTCATGCAGATGTTGCAGTATAAATGTGCGTACATGTACTTGCTTTGAAGTTACACCTGGTTGGAGTGCAGGTGTCTAAGATTGTCAGTGGGATAAAGATGGCAATATTGATGAAAGGGAGCAAATGAATGAATACCAGGTGGGAGACGGAAGATGGCGGTCTGATGCGTTTGTGGGTGGTAGTCATGTTCTGTTTGACGACAAGCTGTCTCGGGAGGGCGTGAGACCAATCGATCTATCTACAGTATCTATCCTCTCGCAGCATAAAGCAGATAATCGGACCGGCAGGCAGGCGAGTAAGGAAATAAGTAAGTAAGCAAGCAGATAGGCAACAGCAACATCATCAAAAGGACCGCTCAAGCTCGGCAGTGCACATCTGCGGGCTGCCTCCCGAGCGGTCTAGTCTTCTTCTTGCTTCTGCTTCTGCCTCTGCATGTTTTATCCTGTAACTTGATACTTGACATTGAGGCTTAGTAGTAGGTACGATAAGTAATCGCGGGATAGATACCGTATCGTACATGCATGAGAATCCCGAGCAGGCAGCCGACCAACCAATAAGCCAGTTAATCCTACGAATCACAGTGAAACAAAATATGCGATATAGTAGGTAATCTGCAAAAGACAAGGAGGCTGTGCTTGCATCATTAGCCACATCACATATCGTTTCGCAGCGTATAAGAGCCGACGTAGGCGAGTATCACAGGTTGAGTACCTAACTAGTGTAAAAGTTGCTTATACGTCGGTTGGTTGGCACGCGGGGCGCATGTTAACGCCAGTTAGCTGGTTTTTCCACTACCTACATTGAACCTCTCCGCCCTCACGTCACAATCCCGTAGATTAAATTGCATACAGCATGGAAATGCATTGACTCTCGACCAATAGCGGCCTGGGAATGTTCCCAAGTAGGTAGGTGAAGGGGGGCTATGCCAACGAGGCGCAGCAGCTCTCGTGCCCTCAGTCACCAGACAAGACAAGGGCGGCGAGAAACGTCGCTCGTTCATCGTCTGTACTACTCACGGCAGTTGTCAAGTTGCGAGGGAGCAAGTAAGTAAGCAAGCCCGCCACAAACGAAGCTATGGTGTCTATGCTCTTGGTTTTGTTATGTGGCAATTCACCGCCTCTTGCATTGTGGTGCTGAGTTGATACTCCGTTGTTCCTGCACGAGAGAGGAAGATGCTAAGGGTGAGAATGATGAGCTCAAAGTAAAGGCTTTGGTATTCCCTCTCAACATACAAAAACGCCTAGAGCAAGGCACGAGACAGATAGGAAGAGAAGGAGAGCGAAAAAAGGGATCACAGCTTTGCCTGTCGCCGGCCCTCGCCTAGGATTCCGTTTCCATGTACGGATCCTCAAAAATCTTTCCCCGTCCCCTTGGCTTGTTCAGCCTTACTTGTGCGCTCATAGCTTGAGCCTCTCTTCCAGAGATTCTCACCAAGCTAAGCCTGTTGACCATCACGCCAAGCATTACACCAAGCCATCGTAGAGAGATAGGGCTGACACGATTGTCTCGTCCCGCTTGCTCCCTTCTTTGAACTCGTCCATATCTAAACTGCCATTCTCGTCTTTGTCCATCATGCGGAAAATCTTCTTGACACGCTTCTCTGGGGTATCTTCATCTTCTGGTAACTTCACCATGGAACCGACCTGTAGAGCCAGAAAGCGCATTAGCATGAACGAAACACAATTCCTCCTCGCCTGACCGGCGCATCGGGTGCGGGACGAATTCGTACCATTTTATATATTGCCTCTACAATCTTGAGCATCTCGTCGTAGCTAATCTTGCCGTCGCCATCGATGTCGTATAATTGGAAAGCCCAGTCAAGCTTGTCTTCCATCTGGCCACGGCTAGTAACACTTAGGGCACAGATGAACTCCTTGAAGTCGATGGACCCGGATCTGTCGGAATCGAATACGTTGAAGACATAATCGGCAAACGAGGAGGGGTCTCCGAATGGGAAAAACTGGCGATAGATCTTTTGGAACTCCTCTTTCGTGAGCATGCCCGAGGGGCAGTCCTTCAGGAAGCCTAGCAGCCGTGTAAGTAAGCGCTGCCACACATCGACGCACGATAGTGGCTATAGGTTCGCCCTCTGCTTACCCTTATACCATTGTTGCAATTCCTTCTTGTCAAAATGAGTGGACTTCTGGAGCTCAGCCAACTGCTCCTGGGAGAGTTTGGACTGACTAGCAAAGGAGCACAAGAGTTAGTTAAGCACGTCGCATTGGCAATGGGAGCGAGAATACGCGCGCAGCGTTCCATCTTGTGCCCCCAAGGCAACGAGGCGGGAAGGCGTTGGTCGCGGTCGTGCGGAATTGTCGCAAAGTTGGAGGGGGTTAGAGTGATGACAAGCTTGGCCAAGAGGGCTAGCACGTCTGATTGCGGGGAAGAGAACACGGCGGGAGACTTACGATTTGCCCATGTTTTATTTCAAAGCAGACTGGATCGGAAACGAGAGGGAAATAAAGTCAAGGACGCTTAGCGGTCGCTAAGAGAGAGGATATGTAGAAGGTCTCTAGGTTAGGTGATCCGGGAAGTAGGCGTGTAGATTAGATGTATAAGTGTGTCTATGTAGGCTAGGCGAGGCGAGGCGAGGCGAGGACCAAAGGCCGCGGTAGTGCCAGCGGTAGGTAGCGGCAGCGGCAGCGGCAGCAGTACCTAGTGAAGGTACCTGTCTAGTGCAGGCAGTGGCAGTGATGGTCAAGTATGATGACGGTTGGATTGATACCTAGACTAGTGCCAGTTATACTTCTGCTTCTGCTGCTGCCGTCAACTCTGTGCACTGCTTGCGACCAGAAGTGAAGTGGCTACTAGGCAGGTACAGTACCAGTGAAGTAAGGCCGCGCGGGTCAATGCTACCTAAGACAGAAGGTGGGGTGGTCGCAACAACCAGTGTAGCAGATTGGCCGATGCAGAGTGCGTCAGGTTGGCTTCTCGTACACTGAAGTACTGAGCAGATGTCTGGTACGAGACAGAGCCGCACGTATTACTATCGCGTCGCTGGGTGAGGGGACGGTTTACTTTGTCCCGTAGCGGGTAGTACGAACGGGCCGGGGGGCGATGCTACAAGCCGTGGAAATTTGAAAGCATGCGTGTCCTCACTGGTAAATGTGAAGAAAGGGAGCAAAACCGACGAGGACAAGAGCAGGGAAAGAAACAATCAGATACAGTAGGTACAGTAAAAGGAGGATGCAGGATTGGAGATTAGAGCGCGGCTACGCTCCCCTCCCTCGCTGGTAACAGTAGCGGGCAGATAAACCAGGTATCCAGGTTACTCGGTAACGACAGGCTGCGATTCAAATCAGCAGCGGTTTTCGGCATCAGGGAACAAGTGAAAGTAAGACAAGGGAGCAAATTAATCAATGCAGAAAGATTGCACTTGCTAGCCGTCAAAACCATGCACCCACGGTCGAGTGGCTCGTATGCACAGGCTTGGCGACGTGTTGTGTGACCTTGCTCATTTCTTATTAATCAATGTCGATAAAGACCCCAGATCCCAATCTACCGGCCGCTTCCGGGCTCTGACGAGACCAAGCACTTGGGTACACTAGCCAGCAAGCCAACAGGGCAATGGGCCATGGTCTGTTGACTTATGGGTGGGCCGCGTCCGCTGTTCTTTCTGTCTAGCCCTTGCCTGGCTGCCTGGCTGCCTTTTTTACCAGTCGTCTCACTCGAGACTTTAGCAGTGGGGTGTTTCTTTGTTCATCCATTAGAGAGCACCGTAAGGCCGTAGGGCTGAACCAGGTTACTCGACTTGGAATAGCAATGCAGTCCTACGCAGGTAGGCAGCAGCAGCATATGATGGGTCATTGTACGAAAGCTGAGATGTGAGAGAGCTCTGTCTACTCACGTATGCTTACAGCCCGGCGGGGTTTCTGAAAGTACTTGATGCTTGGGCGTTGTGTAAGATGGAGTAGTCAGGGTTTGCAGAGACGGTGTGTTAGCAGCCCAAAAGAGAGCGGTCTTCCGAGGGGATGACAATAAGCAACATAAAACGATCGTCGGCTTCATGCAAGCTGTCGGCCCTATACGAATGGTGAATTGATAGAGGATTTGTCTGTGATACTTATATGTCTGTGTACGGGATTGAGGGAGCGGGGGATCTACTCGAATGCGCGTCGAGAATCCGTGTCGGAATAGCGGGGTATCTCAGCGTCTAGACACGGCTGTTGGCAGCTGAGTAGAGCCCACTTATTGCCATTGAGAGATATTGGATATGGAAGGCACTTGCGTCATCACGGGTGCAGGCACAGTGACATTAACAGACACATAGGTACATGATGTGGGTTATCGTTCCACAATATTTCAACGTTACCTCGATTATTACCAGTTGCACCTGATACGCTACCTTGACGGGCACAACTACGTTGTGTAACCCTCCCTTTACACATTAGGACAGGATCAGCGGACTATCAGCTAGAGATTAGTATACTCGACTGCTGAAGAAGATAACAAATTGCACACGAACGGTCAAATTTATCTTGGTCAAGAGACGAACCGTGCACATTTGTTCGCAGCCATGCTATGCTATGTGATGCCAATGCATCTTTCTCCAGATTTAGCTCGACCAATGCTACCGATAGTGACAAAGCAGCAGCAGCATTGGTGTCCTCCCCTAATCCCCCCTTTTTGCAAGCTCAATCGAATCATCAGCCATGTTCTTCGTCCCAGCTTGCGTTTGTTGTATGGAGTTCCGTGACCAGCTACTCCAGTCAATATGCACTCCAGCCAATATGCACTCCTGTGCGGGTGATGCGATGCAAGCACTGCGAATGCAAATGCAAATAGTACCGCTGTGCTGTAAACACCATGATCCTTCCTTCAAACGCCCAGTGCCGAAATGATGAGAATGCCACTACCCCCTTGCCATTGGTATCTACAACCAACATCCCGCCTATCCAACCACTGCTTTCATGCTGAGGCTTTCAAGGAAACCGGTCAGATCTTCCTTTCGTACCTCCACAACACAGTGCTCAAAGCTGTCGATTCGGACGCGAGCATTCGTCTCGCTGACCACATCCTGGAAAGCACTGCCGAATTTATTCAGACCGTAGCCGCGGTCTTGACGCATTTCCTGTTCGTCCTCCGAGTCAGAATCTGAATCCGAACCGCTGGTTTCTGACTCTGTTTCATCTTCTTCCAAGTCTTCGTTTTCGTTATCGTTGCCTGCTGCGGCTCGGGCAGCACGCTTTTCCTCTCTGATCTTCTCCTTGTTTTTACGTCGAAGTTCTCGCTCTTGTGCCTTGGCTGCCTTAGCCGCTTGTTTCTCTTTTGCGTTCTCGCGGTCCAGAAACGCAAGATCAGGGCCGCCTCCGCCTCCTGTGCCCACCACAACATATACACCACGCCGCTCATTCAGACTTGCCACCACGAGGGGTGTTCCCCGTCCGCCGTAGGCAAGTTTTCCGTTGGCATCCTTCTCCTGCTCTGCAAGGGCTTCGCCGATCCACAGCGCCAGCTTCGTTAAGGCGGCCGGGTGAGTGAAGAGAGAAACGTCCGGGCCATCTTTGATGACACACATTCGAAAAGCGTGCAAGTGCTTGATCTGACGCTTGCCGATGAGTGATGCGCCGGTGCGAAAGATGGCGCGATGTAGATACTGTGCTGTAGGAAGGCCGGCTTTGAGGGCATCGATGCTGTATCTGAATTAGTATCCTAACGTGACAGGGAAACTTGAAGACTTACTTCTCAAGAGCATCGTACGCCTCCCAAAACCGGCTGACCCACTCCTGTGCCTCGGCGGCGCCTCCGTCATCCTCGGGCTCTTGGACCTGGCTTGCGCGGATGCGGCCGTCATCGTTCATCACCGTGCTGTTCCTGCCGACTTCGAGTAGAGCACCAATCACCACGCCGACATCCTGTGCGCTCAGCGTCGCTCGCCAGCCCCAGCTTCGAACAAATCCCCACCCATCCTTAGCTCCAGCTCTGTCTCGGCCATCCGTATCGGCGCCTGGCACCATGTCATCTAGGTTATACATCGATGCATACTTCAAGAGTTTACTGCGTAACTCCTTTTTAACCACCATATCCATATGGGTATAGCTCTGCTTGCATTGTACTAAGCTCACCCCCATCTTGGCCAGCAGTTTGTGCAGGCGCTTCACGCCACTGTCGCTCCATATGCGAAGCCGCGAGAAGAGATAAGGGGAATGGAGCATACTCTCGTACAAACTCCAGTGCCTAATAAGCAGGAATTTGGGTTCAGGGGACAGTCGTATGCTCGTATCCTCTGGACTTCGAGCTGATGTTGGAATGATGCCGGCACTTTCGGCGGCCGTGACGCGAGCGTCTTTGGACCCGAGCTCCGGTGGATTAAGTCGCCGTACTTCGTCTCTTAGCAGTTGCCTAATGCGTGCTCCTCGAACACCCATCCAACCGTTGGTTGGCTTCGAATCGGAACCACGGACTGTAACAGCAAGACCTGCAGATGAACGGCCATACAGTTCCATAGAAGTTACACCAACTATGGTATGCCACAGAAGATCGTTGTCCTCTCTGCCTAGCTCCGATGCCAAGGAGTAGATCATGGCGGATATTGGATCTGAATAGGAAGCCCCCATTCGGTAGTACTTTCGAAGCACTTCTTCGTTTTCGTGCTTCATTCTTAATAACCGACGCCTCAGTGTGCGAGCCGAGGGAGCTTTGGGAGCCTGTGCTGCGGACGGTGGGTTTTCCCCATCAGAGAAGACATCGTGATTCTGTGGTGATACCAATCCTCGCTGTGGTGGCCGACGTGGCGAGTCGGGGATCGAGGCTGACTATACTATTGATTAACACATATAATGAGAGACAGTATAAAAAGGCTTACCGAATTGCTTCGCCTTCTTTGCCGGGGCCGATCGTCATCATCACTGTCGTCGTCCTCACGATCCGACCAGGATTTCCGCT
This sequence comes from Nemania sp. FL0916, assembly GCA_022578715.1. Taxonomy (NCBI): domain Eukaryota; kingdom Fungi; phylum Ascomycota; class Sordariomycetes; order Xylariales; family Xylariaceae; genus Nemania; species Nemania sp. FL0916. The sequence continues at coordinate 54,685 of MU390277.1, forward strand.
TTTGACCAGGCCGCGCCTCCTCTTCCGGCTCTGCATCCGCTACTTCCTCCTGTTCGCTCTCAGAGCCCCCGTCATCGTATGCGCCACCGTCATCTTCAACATCTGGCATGTCGACGAGACTTAGGTAAGCGTCCCGCTCCGTGTCTAGCCCTTCCTCAATGTCGCCGTCGTCGAACACTATAATACCGCCTTTTCCAGGCTTATAGAAGCGTTCTATACGTCCCGAGGTGACGCCGGCGGGAGCGCGAGACTGGAAGCTTGAAGCGGGATCGGCGATGGAATCGGCGACGGGACTTAGGGGGAATCCTCCAAACACATTACCCAGATTCCATGGCCTGTGCGAGTCAATCACCCATACTTCGACACCACTGAAACTTAATTCTTCGCCTTCGACCTCGAGGCCAAGTATCGTGCCCATATCAACCATCCCACCTACACCGAGACAAATGACAACACCTCCGCTTCCCCCGCGGGTCTCCATCATGGGAGCCACAAGCTCCTGGCCGGCGCGCTCCAGATCGCCATAGCCAGCTACTGGTTGTATCTTGTGCGGTATGTAGTCATGTTTCAAGAGTCTAGTGAGGATGCGACAGGCACATAGAGCGTCGTTCTCGAGTGCGACGAGGATCAAGACGGGCGAGGAGAGCGCGTGTCGCGTGTTTTGTAGGTTGGTGTAGAGTTTCGATATGAGATCGCGGGGCAGATACATTATGACAGGAGTATCTGGGCACGCGTTCGGTCATCTACAGCGGATTCATGAGGTCAATATATCTACAGTAACTCCGATGCGGGCGTGTGTCTGCGGTTGGGAACGGGTGAGGCAATGAAATCGCCGGCGAGGCAGGTCGGCGGGGTCTGCTGGCTTGGGAACTCGATCGTAAATAAGGGTCAATTGGCAAATGATGCGAAGTATGAATGCTCTCAAGGAGGCTTCAGGTAAATAATGCCACAAGAGCGGACTGCGGGCGCGTTGATGTTCTAGGTGTTGTGTGGCATGGTCTGGAAAAGAGGATCGGAGGTACTGCAGTAGTTTCGTGTAAGTGTTTATGGAGACGCGCTTGGAGCTGCCGACGCGACGTGTGGTACGGAGTACAGCAGCGGCACCGTTACCCCACCCTACTGCGCCCTACAACTACGTACCTATCCTTAGCGTCTTTCAGCGCTGGCACCGTCGCTAGAGCCGAGCTCGAGTTACCTACGGATATTGGTATGGCGCAATTACGGTGAATAAAAGAAAAGAATACTTCGTACTTTCGCAACTGATTTGATTGTCCAATTATTTTATCCATATGAATTAGAACTTATTGATTATATATAGAGGCTGGCCTCAGGAATAGGTAGCAGTACACGTTGACGTTCCAGTTGCATGGCACCCCGTCCGTTGCACAGCATTCACTGGGACAGGAAAAAGGGCCAGCAAGCACAATCGGGACAGTCCGTTGCAGATTGGGACCTGAATTCCCCAAAGCAATGAACATCTACTGGAAGACATTACCTAGTTACCTATATTATTTTATGTGCCGCAATCACCAATCTGCTTTCGTTTGTCCCCTGAGCATTGTAAAACAGTAAACCGGGTTCTTACCTCAGTTTAGGTACTTCGTACACCAGTGCTTAAATGGTTACCTAATGCAGTAAGCTCGGTTGACAGCAAAATGGACTGAGCTTGGAAGCAAGACTGCAAATCCCCTCCAAGTTCATGTCTACCGTTCATACGTCGGGCCCTCTGCACTGCTTCTCTCGACTTTACCGATCAAGTAAATTAATTATAGGTCTCTGTCAATGACAAAAGCACAACATAAAGTGCAGCTCGTTAAACACTGTGCTGAAGCTGCATCAACAATTCATGCCGAATGTGCTGGGATACTAGCCTCAAGAGAAGACCATGACCACCAGGCCGCCAATCCGGAAACTGAGCTTGCGGGCTGTGGCCCAGCTCTTGTTGAGTTGCTCTCGCGTCAGGCGAACATAGTGTACGATCTATATCAGAATAGTCTCAAGACTACGGATGCAAGCGATCAGGCAGTTGAAATTTCACCACAGAAATACGACCTTGTTCTTAAGCGATTAGAGGACATTGCGTCGATTGCGTATTCAAAGTTCTATGCTTATCTCTTCAAAGACCTTCCGGTGTGCTGGAGGCAGCTATATACCGATGCTCGGATATTAAAATTCTGTCTGCTGTTTCTGAAATCGCCTTACGCTACTAGTAACAATGAGTCGAAAGGAGGCTCATTAGACAAGAAGAAACCAATTGCGCTTGTACACGATCAGCTAGACGAGCTGATCAAATCGCTAGATCTTGCACTGATCCTAGCGGGAGCTGCTGGAGAGCGAAGAGGAAGGACATGGATTGACGAAGCACTGGAACTCCTCTATAATATCTGGGTTGAAGAACGCAGAATTCTTGACAGCGACGACGACGCTGCGGCTGGCTGTGATCGTCCGGCAAAGCGGGCAAAGCTGCTCGTAGAGCATCATGGGGTACCAGGCCCTCGTGATTCTCATCAATCAAGTAGAACATTTTCAACAAACGAGCCCTTCACACCCCCCGTAACACACCCGATCCAGAAAACCTCAGCTCTATCCATCGACGAATTCCAGACCTACATGGACCGACCGCGGGATCCCACTCTCGGGCCAGAACCACTCATCCTCCAGAACACCCTCAACGAATGGCCAGCACTGACCATACGCCCTTGGAACCAGCCTTCATACCTCTTGTCCCAAACCTTCGACGGCCGACGTCTCGTGCCGGTGGAGATCGGCCGCAGTTACGTCGACGAGGGCTGGGGACAGAAACTCATCACCTTCGGGGAGTTTGTGCGCGAGTACATAGACCCAACATCTTCCTCCGGCGTCGCTCGGGGTGATATAGTCCGCGAAGGCAACAACAGTAACATTAAAACCGGTAGCAAGAAAGATAAGTGCAGCGAAATCCCAGAAACGGGAGAACCCAAAGACCAGCAGCCCACTTCACCGCGCAAACCAACCGCCTACCTAGCCCAACACCAACTCTTCACGCAGCTCCCGCGCCTGCGCAGCGACATCCTGGTGCCGGACTACTGCTACACCGCGCCCCCACCCCCTCCCCGACCTCCTTCTCCTCACTCAACCACGCAAAAAGAAATAGAAGTTGTAGAAGAGCTAGCAGCACCGCTCGTAAACGCATGGTTCGGCCCGCCAGGCACGATATCTCCCCTGCACCACGACCCGTACCACAACGTGCTGGCGCAGGTCGTCGGCCGCAAGTACGTGCGGCTGTACGCGCCGCGCGAGACTAGGCGGCTGGCGGCGCGCGGGCGCGACGAGAATGGCGTCGATATGGCGAATACTAGTTGTTTTGACGTTGGGGTTTTGGAAGGGTGGGATGAACGCCGTTATGGCGATGGGGACGATGGTGAGGAGCAAGAAAATGGAGAAGAAGGTGAAGACAGGTATGAGGGAGAAGAAGATGGAGAGGAGGGGGAGGGGGAGAGGAATGGGAATAGGCATGGGGTGGAGGAAGAGATGTTCAAGACCATCCCCTTCGTGGATTGCATCCTCGAGCCCGGCGATCTGCTGTATATCCCCGTCGGCTGGTGGCACTACGTCAGGGGTCTGAGCGTGAGCTTCAGTGTGAGCTTCTGGTGGAATTGAGGTCTCGATGTGGGAATACCCCATAGTTTGCAAATTCATGCTACATAGCCGACGGATCAATACGAAACAGATATTCATCTACCGGTATATCTTAATAAAGTTGAGGTACGGTCGTCTCTCCATCCCAGCCCCTTTTTCTTACGGGTCTACTACCGCAGCGAGTATACCGCGACAGATCAGATCTGTTCGATAGATAGACTCACGCAGCCTACGCATCGAAACACATCCTCACTAGTATTTTATACATCAGTTAACAACATAGCATGATATGTTCAGAGCTTGATGGAGCCGCATTTGATTCTTGGTGGACCTCATATCTAAACCATACCAATGCATCAACGAACGCCCAAGTATGCCATACCACCCCATGGGTCCACAAAGTTCTTCATTCCACTACGTAGTCTGGGTCTCACCCACCAACTTGTTAACCCCAAGTCCCACCACCACCACCACCCCTCCCCCCTCTTCTCTGAGCACTCAGCCTCCAATCGTCTTCGGTGGCGAATTTATTATACAGGGGCTGGATGCGTTCGGCCTTCTTGCGCTTGCTGAGCTTGTCGGTGGGCGCGACCTTGAAGAAGGTCGGGGCGGCCTCGACCAGCCACTTCGGCTCGATGCTCGTCGTGCAGTGCATGTACTCCTTGACCGTGAGCACGAGCGTCGAGTAGATGACCCACTCGGCCTGCTTGCCGAAGAGGGCCGAGCTCGGGTGCAGGTACACGGGCGTCCCTTCGACCAGCGTTTTGTAGCCTTCTTGCGGGTCTTTTCGAGCCGCGTTGCGGAAGAAGCCTGAGCATAGGGCTTGCCTTACTTTTTGGGTGTCGCGGCCGCACGATAATATGGGATGTCGATATCGCTGCATGATCTTGAGCAACTGGTCCCTGACATCCTTAGCTCGCTTCATAGAACGGAATTGGATGAAGTTTTCGAAGCACCATGGTGATGAGTACCCACTCTGTTTCCAAGCATTGAAAACGTTGAGCAAAGTAAGGTGGTCGCCATGGGGATCGTGGAACTTGGCCTTCTTTTGATCAGCTTGTGTCTGCTTCTCCTTAGGCCGATAGAAAATAGTAGGCATATTCAACATGGCCACGATACTCATGATCTCATCGGAACAGCCTATGTCCACGGAGCGAATGAGTACCTTAGCCAGGGCCGGTTCCATTGGAAAGTCAGCCATCTTGCGGCCAAGCCTTGTGAGTAAGCCTTCGTCGTCCAACGCGGATAGCGCATACAAAGTCTCCAACGCTTCAAGCATAGTATTCGTTGGCGGTGGATCCATAAAGTCGAAATGAAGAAGGTCGTTAATGCCCATTGCTTTTAGCATAAGAATAACATGAGCCAGATTCTGTCGTTGGATATCTGGGGGCGTTGTTGGAAGAAGCTCAGAATTATATGCTGCTTCGGTGTAGAGTCGGAAACACTTTCCGGGTCCAGTACGACCTGCACGGCCTGCACGCTGGTTCGCTTGAGCCTGAGAAATTGGGACTACTATCAAAGAATCCATGCCTAATTTGGGATCATAGGTATTCTGTTTGACAAATCCCGGGTCCACCACGTAGTAAACGCCATCAATGGTGATAGATGTTTCAGCAATGTTCGTGGCAATAACGACTTTCCTGGCACCAGGGGGAGCAGGCTCAAAGACTCGGGATTGAACCTCGGTTGGAAGACTGAAGTTGGGTTAGCACGGTGGCGTTCATGCTTCTTGGTCTAACATCAAACTTACCTGCTGTAAATGGGGCATATCATAAGTTCAGGAACATTGGGCCCTAGTGCTTTCATACGCTCGTATAGAATCTCGCAGCTCGTGTCGATCTCTTCTTGTCCAGTAAGGAACAGAAGTATATCACCACTAGGCTCTGTAAGATGTATTTGCATGATAGTAACAAGAGCAGCACTGTATCAAAGTTAGCCATGCAGTCAAATACGACAATTCCCGGCGCAGTCTGGTTCGCCGTAACAGGATATGGGTTACGCATCACTTACTCTAAGTAGTCCGACTCCGGTTCACGAGAATAAAGAATTTCGACAGGGAAAGTTCGACCAGGGATCGTGAAGATAGGGCATTGGTTGAAATATTCGGAGAACTTATCAGCATCGAGGGTGGCCGAGGTGACAATCACCTTGAGATCCGGCCGACGCTTAAGAGTTTTCTTCAGTAAACCAAAGAGAACATCTATTTCAAGTAAGCGCAAAGATTCTTCAGCTTCGCCATTCATGATTGTTGATAGTTCAACATACCTGTCGATATAGTGCGCTCGTGTGCTTCATCCAACATAATGACCGAGTATCTTCGCACATCTGGATCAATTAGAATCTCACGTTCCAGCATACCGTCTGTCATATATTTGATCCGAGTCGAGGGACTTGTCTTATCCTCAAATCGAATTGTGTAGCCGACCTCCTGGCCCAGTTCACATCCCACCTCTTCGGCTACACGCTTAGCGACGGACATAGCTGCTACTCGACGCGGTTGTGTACAGCCGACCATACCGTCATTAGTAAATCCACCCTCGTCGAGATACTGTGTTAGCTGTGTGGTCTTGCCCGAGCCGGTTTCTCCAACAACAATGAGAATTTGATTTTCCCTGACGGCTTTGATGAGCTGATCTCTGAAAGCGAAGACCGGGAGGCTTTCTCTCTGCTCCTTCATCGACATGTTCGTCCGCTTGCCAAAAGACTGGTCTTTAGGTACTATAGCCCGTCTCCATTCGGGAACGCCCTCTTGTTTCCCGGCGTTGGCCTTCGAATTGCGCAAATCACTGGCAAATTTTCTGTTATCCGGGTTCGCCATAGGGTCATGCCATTGTGACGAAAGATCGACTTTGGATTCTTGCTCAGCCGCCTCAGCCTCCTGTTGACGCAGCTCTTTCCTTTCCCTCGCCAGTGTGGCGCCAGACATAGCCGCTCGGTTGAGTGAGCCATCTGGAGCCTTCACCACTCTGATAGGAGACAATTCCAGGGACTGTTTCGTCTGGCCTGCCAAGAATGGTGGTTCTTCCTCTCGAACTTCAATGTCTACATCTTCTTCGAGTTCCATCTCACCGTCGCCACGAAGAGTAGCATTGTAATCCTCTTCGAGCCCAGGATAATCAGAAGCTTTTGCAACACCCGAAGCAATAAGCTGACGAATCTCCCACCGCTCGGGCGAGGTCATCCGCTTCTTGTGTTTCCCTCTCGATCCTGCGTAATCGGCGAGCGCAGCGGTGTTATCAGGCGGTCCAGATGGTAAGGGAGCGACTCCATTTCGGGTACCCAGGCTTTCCATATTTGCGCCTGACTGGATCCGTGCAGCAGGGGCAAGATCCATACCAGTCTCCTGGTCAACATCCTTCAGAGAGAGCCCTATCCGGTTGCCCTCTATTTTGATGACCTTCACTTTGATATCCTGACCGGCCGCCAGAAGGTCGGAAGGATGGTTCACCCTTTGGCCCTGCACAAGATTGGATATATGGACCATGCCGTCAACCCTGCCCCTGACACCGTGGAGGTTCACGAATGCGCCGAAGTCCTTGATGCCCGTTACATGACCTTCGTAGACTTTGTAAAGCACGGGCGAGTCGTCGACTTCGGGTTCTGGCGGGCGCTGTAATACGTCGTGGTCGTCGCGATCGTCATCATAGTATCTCCGCTCCTTTCGACTTCTGCCGTTTCTTCGGCCGCGGCGGTAGTCGTCATCGTAGTCGTCGTCATCGCGATCCCGAGAGCGTCGCCTCTCTTTTCTCCTATGTCGCCCGCCTTCGTCGTAAGGACTCCTCGAACGTTTTCTCGAGGGCGCATCGCGCGTCGGTTTGGGCGCTAAGCCTTCTAAGAGTGCAAAGGTATCGTCTATCGCGTCCGCCTCGTTGGTCGCCTGGACCTCCTTGTCTGGTATGCTCAGACCTCTGAACAGAGTTTCTTTCTCCTGCAACGACCGGAACGGTTTATCCTCATCCTCATGTCCATCCACATTGCCATTTCCATTTGTCGACTTGAACTTCGGGTGCATCGTCAACACCAAGCGATCTATACTGTCGAACAAACTAGCTGGCCAGCTCGCACCACCCATGCCAGCCAGCTTCTCCTTGAATTCGGCTAGTTTGGTGCATTTTAATCGCTGCGCAATAATAAATTCGGCAAGAGTCTTTTCGTTTATGCCCAAATGGTTCTGCAGTTCCGAGGTAACTTTGGAAACCAGCGATAGCAGTTCGAGCTCTTCGAGGTCGTCCATGGCTGGTCGAAGTGCGATCGCTAAAGCTGGTTTTTCGTGTAGATCGCAGTTGAAGTTGGGTTTGCGCGTCCACGCGCGTAGCAAATATGGCCGTGCGCTCTTGTCGACTCGTAGATAGCTCCAACAAAAAAATAGATGATGTCGCCTTAAAGCTTCCTGGTCTTGCCTTCAAGGTTGCAGGGGAAATCCAACGCGATAGCGATAAGCATGGTACAGGTAGACAGGAGACGGAGTACATACAGTACCTAAACCGCTAGCATTTAAGTATCGGGGCAAGGAAAAACTCTAACTTAAATAGGAATAGTTTCATGCAGTTACTTGACGCGACTGCGCCGCATCCCGTTGGTCTAAAACGACTGCCTAAAACCCGTTGACTCTGCGCAGTGGCGTGACCCACACCACCGTCATTGCGGCAACCAACCGTCCAGAAGCATTCAACCACAGCTCAACCACTTACATCTCCTTCTCCCATCCGAATCTCGAGAAACAGAAACAGAACGGCCTCGAAAAACGAAACACAAACTTATAACTATACTATATTGAAAGCGAAGATGTGCAGCTCCGACATCTTCCTCGGCGTCATCGCCATCCTATTCCCACCCCTAGCCGGTACGTCATAGCAGTCCGCAGTTCCCCTCCAACCAACATTGAGGAGCGAGCGAGCTTGCGCACTCATCTATCGTGCATCGCATTGCATCGCATCTCCATCTACATCCCGATGCGCCCAGTAGTAACTGGTCATGTTGTGAAATGGTAGCGACATTGATGCGATTGCCTGCTTAAATATATACCACGATCTCGCAATTCATACCGCGCAGAAGAAGAAAGAAAAGCTAACCATACTTCCTCGTTTCAGTATGGGTGAAATGCGGCCTCTGCTCCGCGGACTCGATCATCAACATCCTACTATGCGTCCTAGGCTACGTGAGCAGCCCCCTTTCCCTTCCTCCTTCCCCCATTCCCCCCTCCCCCATTCCAACCACATCTACTTACCCCCCTCCCCCCTCTAGATTCCCGGGCTCCTCCACGCATGGTACATAATCGCCAAATTCCCCGAATCCGACGACTACGAGCGGGTACCGCAGCAAGACTACGAGCGCGGCCAACACAGTGGTCACGGGCACAGCAACGACAGCAGGGTGCACTACGTCTTCGTGCAAGCACCCTCCCCACAGCCGCAGCCCCAGGCCCAGTCCCAGGCGAAACATAGCGGCAGCGGCGGGGGCAACCAGCCGAATTACGGCACTACTGCCTCCTCTGCCCAGGGAGGTTCTCAGGGAGGTTCGCGGGCGAACAACGGTGGTGAAGGCGGTAGCGGCGGAGAAGGCGGCGCCCCGCCTCCGCCTACGTATGCTGAGGCTGTTAAGGGCGATCATAAGGTCCAGTCTGATGAGTAATGCCGCCATCGTCCATTCATTCATCCATTCACCCATCGAGCAGTGCTGCTTGTCGAACGGGCATGGTTCTTGATCGTCAATAAGTAGCCGTGGACGGGTTCAGACAAGAGGGCTCTCTCGCAGCGTTAGATCCGTTCTTCGCTCGATGGAGGGAAGAAAGAGTGGGGGAAGAAGCTCTCAGCGCGCGCTTGCGCATGTGAACTCGACAACTACGAAGTGGCCAGAAGTCTCGAATTCATCAACTCATTTGTATATTTTGCCGCCCTTAGTCCTCTATGTCTAGGTATGGCGAGGTGGACGGCTCGCGAACTAGGAGGTATAAGGAACATGGTGTTCACATATTGGCGTCTACTCATTCCATGAATGTATACTTAGATTCTCGGGTAGCAAGACTCTCGAAGTGCGCAACAGAACAGCAACAACAACAAGAATAGTGGCAATGGTATCTCTGATTGGATCATAGGGTGTAATAGGTAGTTACTTCCGTGCCGTTCGAATTCTACTTCAGTGTGCCCTGCCTCTCAACAATGTAATCATGATCAAAGAATCACAAGTTTTTTGACATGATTATTTCACTTCCACACATCGCTCCCCGCCTCATCCGTATCAATATCATCAAAATCCTCCTCGCCAGCAGACCCATGAACATCTCCACTGCCCGGCGATGGAACACTCCCACTAGGCAAATCCGCACCAGCTGTCGGCGAGGACTTGCGGTTGCGCTTCGCGCGCCCGTGGTAGACGCACACGCCGGTACCGCCCGACTTATGGCGCTTGTTGGCCGGACACATAGGGCTCGTGGGCAGGTGTTCGGGCAAATCGAATCGGAAGGATCGCTTGTCTACTTCTTTATACGGCACGGCGGGAACCGACACCTCCCACCACTCCTTCGTGGTCGGCTCGTTCTTCGCTCTTCGCGGGCTGGCTGCCGGCGTCAGCGTGCGCTCGGCCTTGATGACGCTACAGTCGCTGTCGCTTTCATCGTAATACTCATTCCCTCCTATACGCGTGCGCGGAGTGGACGGAGAGCCGGTGCCGCTTGATGCGTAATAGGGAGATACTGGCTGTTTCTTGAGATTTGTCTGTCCCGATTGTCGTGAGAGGGGGCGGGGAGGTGTCGAGATCGGCGTTAAGGGCGCAAAGAAGGTGCGCGGGAATTGGTCGAGAGAATTCTGGATAACTGGCGGCGTCCGCACTCGTGTAGCTTCCTAGCAGGATTCTTAGTAAGACCATATTCTAGTGTGATATATGCGTATGGTTATTTGTATCAGCCTGCATTGATAACCGGAACGCAACTCACACCACCGGGATATTCAGGATCCCAAGTCTTCGTCGATACTATGGCTATGTCAGCGAGGGTGATTGTATCGAAAAAGAGCAAGGACGGCTTGATGATCGTTGCCCTGCTCTAGAATCTAGTTTTGAACCGGCCATTGACCTTTACGCACCTGGAGCCATCTCCTCTGAAACAGCATTAGGAGCCGGAGATTCGCTACGAACGGATTCGTGAAGAGTACTTGATGCGTTCACTTTGGATGAGTTTGGCGTTTTGCTCTTCCTTGTAAATAGTCTCGCTGAACGACTCTTGAGCGACTTGTGACTTTTCTCACTTCCCGTTGAATCTTTTCTGGATAACGGACTTGTTGTAGGATTCTGGGAGTATAGTTCTTTTATATTGACACCTTTTCTTATATCCTTGTTGTTCGACGTTTGCGTGCGCTTCAGCCGCTTTCCTCACATATTAGCATCTGTCTTTGCATCTGCACTCTATATTCTTAATCTTCGGTAAGTAAAATGAGGTCTACTTACATGCCGATTGTCTGAAAGCATCAACCACTGAGCGAACGATCGTTTCGGCTTCGTTGTTTGGCTCACAGCGGCTCCTGGAGAGAGTAGAGTCGTCTTTGGCCTATCTGGTGAATTGTGCACAAGATCTTGCTCATTAATGGCAAATGGAACATTTCTACCTAATTCTACTTCGTCGTCGGTACTTGACAGGTGCAGGGGCGAGGGCGAAAGAGCTGGCCGTGACCTGAACACCGAGTTTCCGCTCATACTGCTCGTTCTCGCAACAGTGTCCGTCGGCGGAAATTGGAGCGATTGCACATGTGCTTCCTCTGTTAGGTACGGACTGGGTAGAGGGGCGTCCTGTAAACGATTCAGGGGGAAGAAAGACCCGCCACTACCAGCACTCCCCGTTGCACCGGTCAATGATCGTCGCCTCACTAAGCTGTCGGTCTTGTCAGCGATGTGAGAGACGGTATGTGGAGACTCGGGAGAGTGTTTGGGAGACAACGAGCTATTCCTCCCAGACTGTTTGCGCCACCGGAACACCCTGGCGACGTCTTTCGTAGGAATCTCGGCGATCTCGCGCTCTGCCCAGTAACCGGCAGGGAACCACACCCATTCATAACCCTCCTTGGCAGGCCGTGGTGGATCCATGACTGCGGCAGACATAGGAGCAACACTAGAACCAACGCTAGAGAAGAACTCCTTCACACTGCTCGGGCGTGGTGTTAGAGATGCTGCCACCCCCCGGTCAAGCTGGTTCACACTAGAAGTCACCGACGTCGAGGGAAATCTGCTGCCGGAGCCGTCTAAGGGGGAGATGCTGCGAGGCTTCTATCTATCGCTGGGTCTCCACCGAGGTGGCCACTCTTCTGATGGGCTCTGCTCGTCGCCACTCTCATTGCCCATGATCGTAGGCAGAGTTCGAGGGAAGTCGGTGGTAGAGCGTCGCCGCTTTGCTGGTGGGTTTATCGACATGCGCTTAAGATCAGAAAAGTTACATAAAGAGACAGGGCGTGTTCACTATCATAAGGAGATGTGAACGGTGGACGGGCAGATAATTGATACATTTCTTAGGTAGGACAGGTTTGTCTTTCATTAGAATCCTGGAGGATGAGGCCATTCTGAGTCTTTCTCGTGGCAACAAAGACAAGGTGGGAATGGAAAACCCTACACAGACTCGGAAAGAACTTTCGATACTTTGTACAGCATCCAACCACCGGTGTGGAAGGTGCCTCAGCTTATTGGAGATACAGCAGTCTACCTACCTCCTGGCAGCTGTTTCCTAGTACAAGCCAAATCCCTAGGTACTGCCCGAGGAACTTACTCGCACAATGTAGGCAGGATAAGATTGCGGGCGGGCAACAGTTGACACGATAGGCGCAGGTACCTTATTGCCATCAAGGTACCTACCAAGATAGAATGATGGAGAGGATACAGCTTGAGGATGACAGATCTTCATCCGTCCATTCCATTGCGCACATTTGTACAGTACTAGTGTACGGCTATCGAAGTATCTAATGTTACACGTTTATACCTGCCCAACTGATATATGGCCATGTCGCAAAACCAGCCTGAGCTAATCCGATAGCTTGTTTTATAGAATACCCGTACCCCAACGCCATCCATGCTGAACATCACATCGTGGTAAATGTACGCGGAGGGAGACATAATATTACTGCTCGGCCGATTTTTTAGGTTCCGACCCCGGCCGAGTAATCTCTTTGAGTTGCTCAGGGTCTTCGTATAATGGCTCTTCGTGCCCTTCTTGATTCCAGTCCCCGACATGCTCAATTACCTCACCCTGGGGTGCTTCATCTTCCACCTCACTGGTCTCTCCTAGCAACCGTTCTCGTACCCGCTGTTGAGTCTGGGCTCGCTTGCGGATAGATTCCAGCCTCTTCTGTCTCTTCAATTCTGAGCGATTGATGCCAGAGAGAAGCTGGTTGATTCTGGATTCGATTAACCCCTTAACGTAGAAAGCTAGATTCTGGCTTCTGAAGACACCGGAAAATCGATAGGAGAGCCACAGGTATAAGGTTATAGATTTGTGGAGGGCTTCTAGCCTTCGCAGAAAGTCTGAATTTCTGGCCTTCGGTTCAGCCAAGTTGACATTCAGCAGTTCTAGCTCGACTTCGCGTATATCGAGTAAATCGCCACCTTCCATCCTTGAAACACACTGCGCGAAGCTTTGGAGGACTTGAGACCCCATAGGATCCCGCAATGCGACGGGTGCATTCAGAAACACACAACGATCATAAATGGACATGGGAAATGGCTGTATCAAATCGGCGATCTGCAGCATTTCCTTGAGGTGGCATAGATGATACCTCGACGACAGCCGCGCTATATCGCGTAGGCGCACAAGGATAAAACTGAGTGGGGTATTTGGGGGGAAATAGGTTGATAGCCGCTCAATGGCGGATGTTGGGGGCTGAAGACCAGCCGTTTCTATGGGTTGCGGTTGGGAGTTGAACGCTTCCTGGATGACGGCTAAGTCTTCTTTTTGGAATGCCGTCACCAGACCTCCGGGGTTGGGTATTGGCTGGGTAGTTTCGTCACCCGACGATTGGATGGCTTGATTCGCGGTTCTGAAGCGGCCTGCTCGACCGCCGATCTGTTTGACCTCGGAGACAGTCATCTGCCGGTAGCCGTTGCCATCCCGCTTGTGTGTGGCATCAAAAACGACGCGTTTGATTTCGAGGTTAAGACCCATGCCGATCGCATCACTGGCAGCGAGGAAATCATAGTTATTGTTGGGATCATTGAACAATGCAGCCTGCTGCGCACGCGTTTCCGGAGGCAGTGACCCATAGACAATAGCGCAACGCTTGCCTGTTTTTTCTTCGATTGCCTTCTTGAGAGAGTGTATGTCGACGCGGGAGAAAGATACCACGGCATCACCTTTCTCTAGATTGCCTAGATTACTCCCCAAGGACTTGTCCATAGTGTTCAGAGGGCTGAGGCGCTCGTACCGATGGACTATGCACTTGTCGCCGATAGTGGCGCAAAGAGATTGAATGAGCTCGACAGCGCGCTCCTCACCACAGAGGTGAAGCTCCTTGGCTTGGACGCCGAGGAAAGCCTGGGTCCAGGCCCAGCCTCGTTCATTGTCGCCTATCATCTGAATTTCGTCAATAACGGCCACGTCCACGACGGTATTCACGGGAGCCATCTCTACAGTACAGCTCCTATAATACACATCCACATCCTTAGGGATCCGCTGCTCCTCTCCCGTTAACAAGGCGCAGCTCTTCCCCTTGGCCAGGAAGCGGGTGTACACCTCATGAGCCAACAAGCGGAGAGGTCCCGCATAGATTCCGGTCTTGGCATTCAGGAGGGCCTGCAAGGCATTGTAGGTCTTGCCAGAATTGGTCGGGCCTACGTGAAGGTGGACGGTACGCTGGAGAGCGCGGGTGGCTGGGAACCATTCGTACGGATAGCGCATGTCGGCGATGGCCTGGTGCGTGGCCAGAATGCTGCTCGGGAACTTTGAGCGCATGAGGAAGCACTGGAGGCCGTACCTGAGCTCGGTGATCAGGCCCGGGAGGTCGGCGGTGACGAAGGCATGGCGAAGCGACCAGAAGAGGGGGTTGTCTGTGCGTGAAACGGCGCCCTTTTCGGCGGCCAAGTCGCAGGCCTTCGAGATCGACTGGCGGAACTGCTTGATTTCGCGGTCAAAGTCCATCTGCGACGCCACGCCCAGCGCCATGTACTCGGTCGCCTTCGTGGACCAGTTGTGGGTTCGGAGCAGGTCGTCAAGGCGATAGAGCGCCACCTTCCGAAAGATCGAGTATGTCTTCTGCTCCTCGCGTCTCTGCTTGATCGACATAAATTCGACATCTGTGTCATCTTCATCCATAGCGCCATCTAGCTTCGACATAAGTCTTTGTTTGTGACCTCGATTCCCTCCTTTTCGAGCCGTTTGCCTCGTAACGGTACTGAATGCATGATGAAAGAAGAATGGTCGAGATACATAGCTCGTCCTGGCCAAACGGCTAGCGTGCAAAAGGAAGGGCATGACAAGAATGCCACAGCAAAATCGGAACCATAATAAGACAGGGAGGTTCCGTTTTGACTGGTAGAGACTTCGGGGATTGGGAGGTTCCCATCAATATCGTGAATGAGCACTTCGGCGGGATTACCTAGACCATTAAGAAATGAATTATTATCTACCCCCCCAGCGAATCTTATCTCTTATCGCTTTATCGTAAGCTTTTCACATGTCGGATTCCAGTGACGGGGAGCTCTAGCATATCAAGCCTAAACCTATATAGGCCTAGTGCAATGCTTACATAGGATTACCTACCCAAGGCAGCCAATATGGCAATACCCTGGCTGTAAGTCATCGTCATTCACTCCCTTACTTACCGTTGGTCCGGTCTCAGATGCGACAACGCCCCTACGAAATACTCATCCGCCATGCTCCATCGCAGTAGATAAATTGCATCTGGAGCGCACAGTACAACAAAATATAGTCTAGAGATCCCAAATACCTAATCGCGAGACAATGGCGTCCTCTTCGACCCAAACGCCGCTTCTCTAGTAAACCGTCCTCCTGCATTGCGCGCTTCATATCTGGGAGACGGGCATGGCTACGGGGGCAGGGCATTGGTACTGACATCGGGCTCTTCCAGTGCGTGCATAGCGCACAACACGACGATCCTGTCGGAGTGCACGACGTCGGCGTCGTCACAGACATCGTCGCTAGCGTCGGTGATCCTGCCGAAGATCACGCACGACACGCCGCAGAAGCTGACGTACACGCACGGGACGCACCACATCCACTACATGTCGGAGGCGCCGTCGGCGTACCCGGACAACGCGTCGGCGGGCGGGCTGACGTTCCTGGTGGTGGCGGACTCGGCGCTGGGCAGGCGCGTGCCCTTCGGCTTCCTGTTCGAGATCCGCAAGCGCTTCTTCCGCGACTTCGACGAAACCCGCACCGACTTCGCGGACTTGCCAAACTACGGCGCCGGGAGCTTTAATGCGTCCCTGAAGAGCCTGATGGTCGAGTACGGGACTACGGCGGGCGGCCGCGACGACGCTATTACGAATGTCCAGCGCGAGATGGATGATGTTCGTGGTATTATGACTCGTAATATCGAGGGCCTGCTCGAGCGCGGCGAGCGCATCGACCTCCTCG
This sequence comes from Nemania sp. FL0916, assembly GCA_022578715.1. Taxonomy (NCBI): domain Eukaryota; kingdom Fungi; phylum Ascomycota; class Sordariomycetes; order Xylariales; family Xylariaceae; genus Nemania; species Nemania sp. FL0916. The sequence goes on from MU390277.1 coordinate 70,868, forward strand.
TCGACAAGACCGACCGCCTCGGCGGCAGCGCCCGCGAATTCCGCGTCCGTAGCCGCGGCCTCAAGAGGCAGATGTGGTGGAAGAACGTCAAGCTGATGGCCCTGCTGGTCGTCGTCCTCATCCTGATTGTCCTGGCCATCGTCCTTGCCGTCAAGAATGCGACTGGTTGAGAGGCGTCTTGGCCGGGCTAGGGTTGGTTGCTGAGTTTGATGCGATGGACTACGCCTCTTGCGAAAGGCAGAGGACGGCGCGAAGTGTACAATTGGGAATGGCTTTGTTTTTTGAATTTGTTTCTTCATCCATTTCCTAAGTCCTCTACAGCACGGACGAAATGGGTTTCTAGGGAATATCATGGGTCTGCGCGGATAGCAATGGGCACAACAAAACCACGGGGATTATCAAATGCCCTTCTTTTCATTTGTTCCTATTACCGATACCCTTTGCCAAGTGGCGCCGAGTCGGGGTTCTTCTCTCAGATGTATGATCACCTTGTGTTAGTACAAACAATAAGCTACTCTCAGCCCTATGAGTGTGATGCTCCTTGATGATTCTTCCGGCTTCTTTGATATGTAACCGTACATGCTGCGCTGTAATGGTATAGATTTGCTCTTGTTAAATAGTCTTGGACCCGATAAAAAGCGATGCTCGTGCAATCCAAGACATTATTGAGAAGTAGAAGCTAGAAAAATTATTCGCTTGTAACTGTGCTCTAGTTTTCCCGTCTCTAGATTTGATATTCGATCCTGGCTTTCCCCAATTTCTTCATAGCATCGGGCCCCCAGGCCGGCCCCTCACCGCCCGCTCATCGCGATACACATAGCCATGGGCGACTGGGCTTAATATCCCCGACGCTGCTGCTATGGCATGGGGAACCGAAGGCAGCGAAGATGATGATGGCCTTCGTAGACGCTCTGTGAAGAACACGGGGTGCAGATTGGACACGTCGCGCTGACTTTGGAATGGCGGCTGGTGCTGGTGCCGGTCCCAGATTGTTTGGAAGCTGGGCACAGCTGTGGCTTGGAGGGCTGGCATCACTGGATTGACTTATGATTTGTTATCTTTTTCTGATTGCCGGTGGTGATTAAGTGTACATAGATATGAAGAATGTGATGTCGTAAGATTGACTCCGGAGTTGTTGGTGAGGTGGTCAAATGTCTGTCCAATTGGTATTCATTTGGACCTTTTTAGACTGAATTGTCGATTGAGAATGGGTTTCGTCGTTGTGAAATTTGAGTGTCGAGACAATTCATAGATATGTCCTAAGTTGAAGTTGAGAAACCCGTTTGAGGAAAGGTCCCGAGGTTCTTGGCTTCCATGAAGAGCCCCACCATCCCCAATTCAGTTCCTCTGGCGTCATTTTCACGTGCGCGTCTTCTATGTTTAAGATAGGTATTTGATATCGAGACCGTCTACCAAAGTCTCAGTGTTTAATGATATGTATACAGTCTATATGCAAAATGATCGGCTCCCGGTAAACTATTTTCAGTCCCAAACATCCATGCCATTATATTTTCATGCACTCGTTGCGTCCGTCTTTTCCGCATTCGCCTTTTTCCGTTGCCGCCTCGACGGCTTCTTTTCCGCTTCCTTTCCCTTCTTGATCGTGTCTACCAGAGCCTCGATCTCCTCCGTCTTTTCGGCGTTCTTCTTTTCCTGCTCGCTCATCTCCTGCTGCTTCTTCTCTAATGCCCGGAGCGTAGCCTGTTCCTTCTCTGTCTTCTCGATGAGCTTGTCGCTAGCTTCCCAGAGCTGTTTCGCGATTTCATCGTTGTTGACATCATTTCTTGCAAAGTCGACCTCTATGCATTCTTTGATCAGCTTTCCGCCCGCACCACGTCCGAGTGACGAGTCCATTATTGCGTGTAGAATGGATTGCGCGCCCATCTCTGCGCTTTTGAGGAAGAACCATGGCAATATGTAGCCAAGGACGTAGAGTATAAGCCCGAAAATCGAGCCTCGTGTAAGCCACCGCCGCATGCCGGGTGTGCGCGCGAAGCCAGGATCAACAAATATGACCCGGGCATTCATTGGCAGCTTGTCTGGTCTCTCGTATGCGTCCAAATGTTTCTGGAAAGCTTGGCCAAACACCATCATCGCAAGCTTACTCCTAGCATACGCCTTTTTGGGTGACCATTGCTTCTTGGATAAAGGCTTGCTAAGGTCGGGGGACCCTATATATGAAGAGCATGTGGGTATGACGATGCGAACGTCACGATCGAAGGGCTGTGCTCGGAGGGCTGGACTGAGAATGCCTAGCAGATGAAAATTTGCTAGGAAGTTGACCATCCACATCTCCTCGATCCCTTCGTCCGTCTCTGTTCGCTTTCCGCCAGGAGGTGTGAGGGTATTGGCGCAGAGAATAAGCATATCTAGCCGCCTCGGTGGCGCATTGTCGATCCATTTCGTTGCAAACTTGCGGATGCTGTGGAGCGAGCTCAGGTCGACCTGTTCGGCGTAGATCATCTGGTTGTTTGTCTGCTCGCGCATTTCTCCTATCTGATCGGCTAGGAAGGGATTCGACGGCGGTAAACGGGTAAGAAGTATGATTTGAGCACCTCGTCTGGCAAACTCTCGTGTAGCGGCGGCCCCTATTCCGGATGTGCCTCCTGTGATCATGACCACCCTGCCGTGCATGCTCCTGTCTGCCCGATTCATCGCGCCGCTAGTGTAGATCTTGACCATATACAACGCGACTGCAACGGCGAAAATCTTCGTTAACGTCCAAGGGTCCCGCGCCCAGTCAGGCACCCATTCCGGCGCGCCGTTGACGATGATTTCGTAAAAGAACGGGAGCGGCATGGTGTCAGAGCCGTGATGAAATACTTAAGAGAAGGGCAGTCGAAAGCCAATGCATTCCATGGCACTGCAACAAACAAACGGTCGCTATTGCAGCACGAGACACCAATTGAAACAAGACAGATCCAGTCGTCGGGAGCGATAGGTTAGGTATTTCGGTTACGTACCAAGGTAGGTAATTACGGGTAGGCAGATGAGGACCCAAGCTGCAGGCACAATAGCAAGCAAAACTGGGGTGCCTAGCTGCCGAATGGACCCACTTTTAATGCATACTCTAAACTTAAAAACTTAGCGCGAATAGATTAGCACTTGGTGCCTTGCGTACTGTATGAATCGCCTCTTTAACTTCCTTGCCTTCGAAGCAGATTCAACGGTCTCTGCTCACACCAGCTTAAATCAGGAAGCTCTGCGACTACCAACATCCAAAGCTGTTGTCTAGATCACAATCTGGTTGCCGCATACACATCTTATTGCTCAGGTCACACTTCTGATGGCGGCCGAAGAGTGGTCCGACTGTGACGACTACGATGAGGTTCCTCTCCAGCATAAACGCCCTTTCGGTTCGGGACTCAACCGCAAACGGGTAGCTTTTGTCCCTGCATCATCTGGACCTCTCAAATCCACCGACAATGGCAATCCCACAGCGCCTTCAAAATCTGTCTCTGATATATACCTCAGCATAGTCTTGCCAAAGGATAACACAGAGCCTGCTCCTACAAACGAGACCAATACTCCTGAGACAGACATATGCAATATCTGCAAGCTCCCAGTGGATCGGCTTTCCGATGCAGCTGGCGCGGAGAACAGATCAACGCGGCCTCATGAAGCCTCAATAGCTCACCAAGTGTGCATAGCTCATTCACACCCTCCATCCGCAGTAGACCGCTCACGTATGGGGCTTGGTGTGTTACAGTCGCACGGCTGGGACCCGGACGCGCGGACTGGTCTGGGTGCTTCGAACCAAGGTATATCGTTCCCCATCAGAGCTAAACCAAAGAACAACACACTCGGCCTAGGGGTTGAGATTCCAAAGGCCAAGGCCAAGGCCATAGCCGCCAAGGCGGAAAAGCCTCGGACACTGAACGCGAAGAAAATACGCAAGATGGTGGCCGATGACAAGAAACGCCATGAAAAACTCAGACATCGATTTTACGGCAATCCAGATGTGGAGAAATATCTGGGTCTCGGCTAGAAAGGCGACATGAGACGGCTTGTATAACGAAATAATGAGTTGTAATTATCCCGAGGCGCTGTATCATGGTACGATGATGGACCTGTCGCCTGATACAAGTAACACAGATACCCCTTTCCTATTCCAGGATCACATGATTTATAGATCCTTGTCTGGCTCACAGAGAAATTGAGATTTTAGATGGAAAGAGCAAATTGGGCCGCAGGCTGTGTTTACGATATAATAACGGATAAGCAGACATTGTACGGAGTAAGGCTGTACGATGTCTATGCGGCCGATATCCCTGTTGTTGACTGTCTCGGCCGAGTGAGGTGCGTATGACAGGTAGTCCAAACACGTTGCATACTAATAACGTGGCCATGCTGGGAGGGCACCAGTTTACGCATACATAAGCACGGATGTACACACCGCGGGTATATTGTTACTCGTATATGCGGCCCTGGCAGTCTCTGGCTGCTCCTGCTGGATTGAGTTGCTGTCGTTCGGCAGACCTTGTGTAACCGCACGTGCTGCAGCAGGCAAGTGGGGACGCGCCTTGAAGGGCACGTATGACGGCCGACAGTACGGAGTACAGCACGCCAAGGTCTGAAACCCCGCCAAGGGCCAACCTAGGTACACTTCTGAGCACTGTCTGCCCGCCTTGCTTCTTGGTCTCAGAAATCACACATCCCTTTTAACCATCGTCCACCCGCCCATTCGTCCGCCCAGATTTACCATTCCCGCCAATTCAACTCTACCTTGATGATATGCTTTGCCTATATGCATTTACAGCGACTTATACCCTTGTACACACTATCTGCGCATTCGTACAGACAGCTGCATAGCTCCCGCTCTTGCAGTACCTAAATCGATCATACATCGTAGCGAACACCAGACGCCCCCATCCAGATCGACACCTCGAATAGACGCGCGCGGCGAGCGGCGCCAAGGCGACACCGATTCAATACAATACGTTCATAGCTGGAGGCTTGCAGTGGTTGTCGCACGCGTCTAGGGCAGCTGTCGCTCCGCGGCGCATAACAGAGTCAAGATGGGAGTTTCTATCATTCAAGAGCAACGAGACAGTGAGGGCCCCTTGGCCTCTGGCGCACATCTCTTTTCTATCCCAGGCCGTTGCATAGCTAACCTCCTATTTCTTCTACCGTGTAGTCATCATACACATAATCAAGGCCATAACGGCTGGCGATGTAGGTGGTGGCCATACACAGACTCTATAACAGCTCCAGTTTCTAACGTTAGCTTGCAGTGGAAAGTCTTGGTTATCGATGCGACTTCTAAAAAGATCATTGACAATGCTGTCAAAGAAGATGACATTCTCAATCACAACATCGCCAGTTAGTCGACCATCGAGAACCTGTCCTAGCTGACTTGGCTGATGTGTCAACTACAGACATCGAGCGGATCGAGGAGCGCAGGGAGATGAATCCTACCATGGATGCCATATACCTTCTCTCGCCGCAACCACACATAGTCGACTGCCTTTTAGCCGACATCGAACGACGTAGATACAAACAGTGCTTCTTAGTATGGACCTCCGTCCTGGATCCTCAGCTTCGGAGGCGCATAGACGCCTCGCCCGCAGCAAAACAACAAATAGCCGGGTTTGAAACTCTTTCGGTTGATTATTTTCCTCGTGAATCACATCTCGTGACGTTCCGAGATCCCTGGAGTTTTCCGATATTATACCACCCATCCTGCAACGGGCTAGTAAAACGCCACATGCAAGACTTGGCCCAAAAGGTACGAAACATAATCATAGGTTTTAGCACAAATATGTTGACATAGGGCATGTTGTCAGATTACGGGTTTGTGCGTGTCGCTGGGAGAATACCCCAAGGTGCGATACTATCGCCCCAAAAATCCAATACACGAAGCTAGTGTCCTATGCTCCCATCTCGCCCGCTTCATCTCTGAGGAGCTAGATGAGTACGCTCAGTATAACCCAAACTTCCCACCTCCTAGTTCGCGGCCTCAAGGCATACTTGTCGTTACAGATCGGTCCATGGATTTAATGGCCCCTTTGATCCATGAATTTACTTACCAGGCAATGGCTCACGACCTATTGCCGATTAAGGACGGAGATAAGACAACGTTTCATATGAAATTCAACGAAGGGACCCCCGAAGCCGAGGAAAAAGATATAGAACTCACTGACAAGGATAAGGTGTGGGTAGAAAACCGACACAGACACATGAAAGATACTATAGATAAGTTGATGGGAGACTTTCAAAAATTTCTCGACCAGAATCCTCATTTCACAAACACAAACTCAGATGCTACAAGCATAAACGCCATTAAGGATATGATGGCGGGTTTACCACAATTTACAGAAATGAAGGAGGCGTATTCGCTTCATATCACCATGGCTCAAGAGTGCATGAACATTTTTCAGCATCACAAACTAGCAGACATGTCGCCAATTGAGCAGAGTATGGCGACAGGGCTGGATGAGGACAACCGTAAAGCCAAGAATGTCTTGGATGCCGTGGTACGTTTACTCGACGACGAGGCTGTGTCACAGTCTGATCGGCTTCGCCTTATCATCATGTATCTTCTCTACCGGGATGGGGTAATCCCCGAAGACGTCAAGAGATTGTTAGCGCATGCGTCCTTGCCTCCACAAAATGGTGAGATTATCTCGAATCTGGAGCAACTCGGCGGCCGAACGACTCGTGGTGGACTGAAAGAACCGAAAAGGGATGACACACCCCTTTTTCCAATAGACACGAAGGCACCCATACCCGAGGATAACTACATGTCTAGATTTAATCCAGCGGTGAAGCACATGCTAGACAATCTGTGTCGGGGTGCCTTGGATCAGACTTCCTTTCCCTATGTGAAACCCCCGCTCGATCCGACCGAAGACATGATGATTGGGCAAGGCTCGTTACGCGCAGCCAAGCCGAGCTGGGCTGGTGCTGGTAGAAGAGTTGCCGACAACAGGCAGCGAATCATTGTCTTCATGGCTGGTGGTGCCACGTTCTCGGAGTCGCGCGCTTGTTACGAAGTCGGGTCGGCTATGAACCGCGATATCTTCATGGCGACAAGCCATATGCTTACGCCGCAACTTTTCGTTCGGCAAGTGGGGGACTTGAGTGTCGATAAAAGGAGACTAGATATCCCGATGGAACGTCCTACGCAAACGGCACCAGCTCACCTATTCGAGCGACCTGGTCCACCACCTGGCGCATCGCCGGCTCCATCGCAGGGGGGCGCACCGCGACCACCTCCAGGTGGCCAGCGCGTACCAGGACGGCCTCCGCCACAAGGAGGTCTGCCACCGGGTCCAAGAATGGGCGGTGCACCGGCTCCTCCAACCCAACAAATGGCTAACATGAACATCAATCCTCGGCCACCAAACGGTGCCAGTGACTCGCGGCCGTCCTCGAGTAGTGATAGGCCACACAAACTAGAGAAAGAGAAGAAGAGGCGGAATTTCCTGGGTATGAAAAAGTCATAAGGCATTGGACTAGTGTAACGTCACACAATTGAGCCCAACATGACTGACGGATCCATGCTACAACTATGCAACCAGCAGTATATTGGCTAGCTGCTATATTCCGAGCCAGCGGATTTGGTATCGTCCGAAGCCTTTCTCGAGTCCATATTAAGGACTCAGGCAATGGGTGCGCGAGCGCCGTCACGTGTCTATCAGACGTATTAGGGCCCACGGGCACATATAAGCCATACATGCATGGCGTTCTGGAGTCGCTTGGCCTAGGGGCCGCTGGAGCGAAAATTATTGATGATGGCAATGTTAATGACGATAATGATGTTGAAGAGACCATCTGCCCACTTACCTAATTTTCTCCCTCCCTACATATGGTGGGGTAGGGGGCTTGAAGCAGACAGACAGATAGAACGCACACCAGACAATCTAATCCGAAACAATTACAAATTTCTTGCTCTCGTGATGCTGTATGCATGTCTTGATTCGTTGAAATTCAGGTTATTACTACCGCGGCTTGAACAATATCTACCCATGACACAACCACCACCGCCACCGCCAAATGCTCACGCTACAATAACCAATCGTGCGACTAACACTTACTCCTCTACCTATTCTACTTTCATTCGGCACCGTCTCTCTCACTACAATGATTCTATCCACTCAAAACACAAGCCTACTCATAGACAAAGCCGAAGATAACCGTTTTAATGGACTGCTAAGAAACACAAGCTTCGTGTTTTCAGTCCCATTTCGCCCAGTTAGTCTTATAGTTTAACTCACACACTGTCAGCACAACGATATACGCCGAAAGTCGTGACAACGACTAAAGTATTTCGCCGGGAACCTTGTTTCCGCATTTGATTTACGTATTCTAAATCTGTAAGTTAAACATTTTTTATGTCCATGCCTTAGAGAGGAGACGTTCAACTCTGGGCCTTCTTGTTTGTTTTTTCTCCTCGAGAAAAATTCTAAGGAGAACGTTAAGTTTAGGTTTAGTTTAGAAATAAGGAACAATTATATATGATGAACAGACTAGCTAGTAATCACTTCGTAGAAAGAGGTAAATGAAGCTATGCAAGGCAAAATAAGATACGGTAAGATAAAGTAAGAGAAGATAAGGTAACGTAAGGCAGACTGACTCATGAAAGCGAGAGGGCAAAAATAATGTATTTGTTATCAGTAGTCAAATTTAGTGGCGACGTTGTGATTGATGACCCAAAGTTCTTGGATACATATTAACATCTAGCTAATCTCAGTCAGTGGATCAAGTATAAGCATGCATATGCGTAGTCTAACTTATGTTTATCTAAATTAATCATCATTCTGCAAGATTCTAGAGTAGGTAAGTTTCGCACGCTAACGTAGTCAGCTTTGTTTTTACTGCTCTTATTCAAGTCCTCTATAATTCAACATAAATGAATATTAGGATACTTGCCTGTTAGATAGGTTGAGCCAAGGCCTGTCGTGAAGCTGAAGATAAAAGGGTTATAAAGAGTATAATGGAGATGAATAAATCACTATCCAAGATAAATAGATGGATGATGGATGTGCTGTAGCAGCTTAGCTCGCGTGTGCGCCGAGACAGCATTAGACACGAAGTCACACCTCTTTCATCTCCTATTCCATCTGCATGGACCTGCTTCTGCCTGTATTACCAATAGTCAAATATTACTTCGTATACTGCATATATCTAGAACATGTCTCACAGCACCAAAAACAGCGACCGCCTGATATATGCCGAGCGTAAGGAATTGGGTATTTCATTGCTACAACAACTTATAAACGCAGTCAAGTCTGTGTGTGCAGTGTGGGCTTGGTTAGATGATAACCAGCTTGGACTAATGTCGTCCCGGCCTATTGCTCCCGGTTCTTTTATATCATTTTTCGATCGATCGATCGGTCGGTCCGTTTGTGTGTCTCTTCTCTGTGCCTCTTCCGTTGAGCAGCAAGACCTGGCCAATTGATACTCGTCCCATTCGTTGCTTCCGATCCCCCGTACGCCGAGCTATCTATTCACACATGTACGATGACAGTAGCAACGGACCCTCTGTGATCGAGCAAGAAGCCTGTTCAATCCCCCAGATAAATAATAGCTGATAGCCTGATTTACTTGATTACCCTTGCGCACTGAAAACTAAAACACGAGCCTTTCGTGCCAACACGCCTACAGGTCAGTCCGTGTGAGGAATGAATAAGGGAGAGGTGTGCGAGAATGATCTAGTTTCGGCGGAACGGAGCACCGGCACCGGGAGGCGGCATTCCGCGCCCATCGAAACCATATCCCAACGAATCAGGGCCTTGGAACCCGCCCATCGTAGGATGTGGCATGAAGCCGGGAGGTGGGCCACCATAAAACCCCGGAGGAGGAGCCATGTTGCGGGGAGGAACCGCCATTCCGTCTGGATGAGGGAAGCCACCCATGGGGAAGTTACCAAAACCACCAGGCAAAGGAACATTACGTTGAGAGCCAGGTAGACCAGGCGGGGGAATCATAGGTCGACCGGGGTTAGGGAGCTGCTGTCCACCTGCTTGCATCCAGTTGTTCATAGGCATCTGGTTCAAACCGGGCGGGCCTTGGTCAGGGCGCTGCAAGATATGCGTTGGCTGGGGACGAGGATCTCGCTCCTGGCGATGGAGAGACTGCTCGTCAAAGAAATTTGGGGGGCCAGTAGGCCTAACATTGCCCGGATGCTGTGAAGAGCCTCGTTCGTGTGAGAAGTCAGGCTCACGTTCCGATGCTGGCGGAATAACCGGGCGTGATGGCTGAGGCATTCTCATGATCGGAAGTTCGTTCCGCTGAGCGTCCTGTCCGCCGCGGCCACCTTGCATCAAAGATACAAGAAATTCCGTATTAGGGTTACTGGTCCGGCCGGATGGCTGCTCTGCTCGGTTCCCGCCAAGGTTCGGATTGGGATGACGTTGGCCCATGAGATCATGCAAGGCTTGCTGCTCGGGACGGATAGAGGGGAACTGCGTGTTCTGCTGAGGCGGCGGGGGTTGGAGGTCTTGTCCGTGGGGGACAATACGAGCAACGGGCTCATCCCGGTGGTCTTGAGCAAACTGTGAGAAGAGGCTTGGCGATGTAATAACATTCTTTGAGATGAACTCATGATTCGGCGGAGGCTCCGCAAAGCCCGCCGATGGGGGAGTTTGACCTTGGCGGGTCTGCTTTTGGAGCTTTTGCAATAGAGCTTGGAAAGCGACCTTCTCAGCAGCATCTGGCTGTGAACTAGCCTTTGGCGAGCCTGCTAAAGCCAGAAGTGGGTTCATTTCCATGACCGGAGGTGGTGGAGCTGGGCTAGGAACGTCTTGTTGTTGGCGGCTTTGCTCTTGAGACGAAAAAAAGTTCTGGAATCTTGAGCCCGATTTAGGCTTCGATGCTGGGGCAGCATTCTCTTTCACGGTATCACTATGTCCACCATCGAGGGTAGTTTTCTGCGCATAAGCGGCAAAAAACTTATCAGGGCCCAATTCAGTAGGAACGGCAGGCTTCGACGACGTGGGCTTGGCAGCGTCTGCATCGGCGTGTTCTCGTGGTTTCAAAACGTCCTGAGTGAGCGTGGGGCCGGTTTCGGCTTTAGACGAGGTCTTCAGGGCTTTCATGGATTCCATAAACTTCTTGAATTCCTCTTGCGTATGGGCCTGGGGCTCTTCAGCGGGTTCATCGAGCCACTCGGGTTCGCGCTCTTGACGCTGGTCCCTGTCTCGATCCCACCGCCCACCATACTGTCGTTCCCGAGGCTTGTCATGCTGCGCCTCAGGATGGTCATCAGTTCTCTCTCTCCAACTCTTGGACCTGTCAAAACGCTCTCGTGGCGGTGGTGGTGCTTCGTTGGCATCTCGATTCCATGGATTATCCGTTCGACTCCTAGTCAAACCATTCCGACGAACTTTCTCGTTGTCATCGCCTTCTTTCTCCCGTGCGAATTCGCCAAAGGTGCGGCGCGGGCGATCGGTATTGGCCTCGCGATCTCCCCCAAAACGATCAGGGCGTTCGCCCATGCGACCGTGAAAGCGCTCGGCGCCCTCGTTGCCAAAGCTCTTCCGCGGCTTCACAGTGCTCCAACCGTCGCTCTCGTCGCCATCACCTCGGCGGCGCATATTGTTTCGGCCGTCACGGTCTCGGTCGCGAAAGCGGTCATTCGTGTCATTCTCGCCGTTGCGAGTACGAAAGGGAAATCCTCCTCGAGTGTCGCCATCCTTGGCGAGCTTGTCGTTCTCGTGAAGTTTGGCGGAGCGCGATAACGTAGCCGAGTTGAAAGTTGTCCGCGGCGGCCCTAGAATTATATCGTCGGTATCTGAGACAATATCAGCATGTAGAAAAGCATAGGGCCAAGACCCAGCATCAGCATGACATACTTGCGCTATTCCGCGATACGTGCCGGTCGGCTCCAGACCGTCGGGTTCCCGATTCAAGGGGATTGATTTCATTGTAGCGGGTCCTGTCTGTGCCGATCTTGTTTCCTTGACCGGTGCGGAAGTTCTCAGCAGGAAGTCTGTAGGACACGCCGGTTAGCAACAACAGCCCGTCGTCGGCAACGTTAGACTTACCCCATCCATTCCTCAGCGGGTGGAAGATTGGCGGGTCTGACACATAGCGGGGAGTCTCTGAGGTGGATGAGATCTTCGGAGGTATAGCGTATGGCCATAGCATCGAAGGTTGGTACGCCCGCCGACATGTACTATTTATATTGTGGCAATGTAGGTGATGGACGGGGCATACGATCGAGACGAGTGAGTTTCAATAGGAGGTGGGTTGTTGTCGTTGAGTAGGATGAAGATGTGGCTTGCGCTGACACGGAATGCGAGCTTATCGTCGATAGAGCTCAATAAAGATGTTGACTGGTTGGGAATGACGGCGTGAGTTGGTAAAATGTGGCTCGTCTCAGGGTGCTAGCCGAGGTTCAGTCGACGTCGGAGCAGAGGTAGAGGCAGAGGCAGGCGGGAGGAGCAACAAGATTGCGATTGCAGTGTTGGTTCGCTAGTCGCAAATTCTAAGAAGTGCCCGCGTGCGGGGTGCGGCGTAGACGTAGGTATACCGGTAGAAGCAGGTGGAATGGGGAGCATGCAGAGCTCAGCGCTCGATGCTCGACGCTCAACGCCCAGCGCCGAACAAACACGCAAACAACTCTAGCGTTGTAGGCGAAATATACTAGTAGCGACGACGATGTAGTCTGAGGTGTCGCGAGGCTCGAAGCACCACCGGCCGTAGCCCGACCGACGTGAATGCCGTGGAGGCGGCGACGCGGGCGCCGATCGTGGAGAAGAGCCGGAGCGGGTAGTACACGCCTCCTATCAAAACCCAGCTCGCCTACGTAAAGTTATGTGGCAGCGGCCAAAACGCAAGACCTGCGCCGGGATCAAGTGGCCTTGGTCGCGAGATCTCACACTTTCTGTGCAAGGACGAAGTATTAAGCCAAGTTTTTGTGTGACGGTCGATAGAGTTTAAAACGTTTGTAGTGTCTGTGGTCGAGCGAGGTAAGTCAATGGAGGACGGTGCGAAGGTCTGGGAAAAAAGTAATTGTTAGGTCGAGTTGATGGAATATGATGGATTGGGGATGGGGGATGTTAGACATGGGTTGTGCGATGTTTTAGGCGGAGGTCGGCCAGTCAGTCGGTTGCTTCTTCAATTGTGTAGGTACTGTACTGTACTGTACTACAGTACTTCGTACTTCGCTCCTCCTCCCTACTAATTCACTGAAGGGCCCTAGGAATCCATACAATCTATGGGGCAGGCACAGCTGTGTGTAGATGAGCTAGCTGGACAGCGCCTCGTCAGGCACCTATCTATTACCTATCGCCTTGGTGGGTCGCCCTGTTGTCTGCCTTGTCTACTAAGGGTAGCCTGCATAAATAGGGCCCCACTCACTGCCCATGCGCACCATCTAAATTACTCCAGACATGGAAATCGGTACTCTACCTGAATACCTCTTCAGCGCCCATCAACACCTACCTTGCCCTATCATGTGATTAGGTAACCACCTTACATGCTTCATAGCAAGTTTGCCATGCTCAGCTGGAGGTACCCAAGATCTGACACGTATTATTTTGCATAATCGCATTACGAGTGCATTCACTAATAGTCCTTCAATTACTTGAATCAGTGTATTTCCTATCCGCGTATCTGGGTTTGGAATCGACTCGCATAGTGTTGTGACTCGATACAAGTAATGCGGCCAGCGATTGCACTTTTGTGGCGAATTGACTACCAACAGAATCGATGAACGAGGGGGGTATATCGTACATGCTTGGTCGCCGACTATCCCGTATGGCCACATCTTAAATAAGTTTTTTGAGACTGCATTTGCTCCATGTTGCAATTCGCTTCCGATCGCAACTTTCCCACAGTTTTCTAGCCATCGCCTGGTAGAGTTTTTTCTCCGCGTCATCTCTTGACGCTGCTTTCTGCGCAGCAAGCCAGCTTACGGCTCCGAATCGTGTAATAACCGTATCACTCCCTCCCTCGATGCAAGCTGTCCGGTATAAAACTCGTAGTACCTGGATGCGGAGGTTGATGCCCATATAAGGGTTAACCGGGAGGGAGAACAAGCGCTCATACACCTTGCGTTGGTGGAAGAGGTTCACATCCTGTTGTGTTCGTAGGCTGTCCACGAGAAAGCCAAGCAGCCAGCTAACCTCCGTATAATAAGTTCCGTCCGCCGTCGGTCCTTCTTGAAGGACAGCCGTCATAAGCGGGATTTTGTCCGCCTGCCATACCGGGCCACTTGTTAGGAATAAGTTGACTTTCTGATACAAGGAGTGGAGTGGATTCTTGAGAACATCAAGCGCCCTACACGTAAAAACCACGAGAATGCTTGGCAGTGGGCCGTCCATAATGAGATTCTTGGCCGACTCTGCAAGCTCCATAAGTAGTAACCAAACCTGTTCTTTTTCTTCGTATGTTGACTCCTTGATTCTGGTTGCCATTTTCATGACATTGCTGAGCGCTTCTTTGCGTATACTGGCGTGGTCGGAAGAGAGAAGAAGAACAAGAGAGGCTGCATGGCCTTCTTCGACCAGCTCCTCCGGCGGTTTGGTGGTCCACCTGAGTAGCGAGTTCTCTTTGCTTGTCAGAATGGGCACAGAGAGCCTATCTTCAAGTTCCTGTGGGCTCAATCCTACAGATTCACTCTTTGTCTCTTCTATCGGCTCCCCAGCGGGTTCGGCTAAGCTCTCTGCCATTTCTGTATCTCCATTCGAAGTATTTCTCTGTTTCGTCAACGACACTTTCGCGCCGAGCTCTTTGTCCCCTAGGGCAACAATAAACGAATTGCTTATCGACTGTAAGAAGATGCAGCTAGTTCCATCATCGAGAGAACTTCGGAGATAGTGTCCAAGAAAAGCCGCCAGCTGCTGAAGCACGCTCTCTTCATGCGAGGCTGACATCAGAAAAGGTAATTGTTCAGCCATGGACATGAGCAAGGGACACGTTCTCCCGTCAATCCGTTCGTTGGCATCTGCCGTGTCCATGATTTCTTCAATCATCTCCAGGTATTTAGTGGGCATTCGAGAGCATCGCTCGGCGCAATTGTCTATGAATGACCAGATTGCCGAGTCGATCCTCCCCGTGTTCTCCAAGGCCGTTGAAAGCGGATCTAGGCCCGATAGCTCTAGATTGTCCTCTACAAGTTGATACTCGCTGGCGACAAAGGACAGCATGTCGTTCAAAATAGTCCCTGACAATACTGTAATTCTTTCAGTATTGAGCCGAAGAAGCGTAGTAAAAGGAGACGTTGGCATGTTGGGGCCCCGGGCGAACCATCGCATACTTGGAGAGTACTTAGCCACCTCGCATATATGCTCCAATTCCAACAACCTCATGGATATTTCTCCACTACCTCCTTGGGATGCCTCTACTTTTTGGATCGTAGTGAGGAGAATGGGAGAGACATCAAACTTGGCTTGTACAGCAAGCTGGGGTACAACCTCGTAGTAAAGTAAAAGCAATTGACTTGCTGCCTCTTTTTGGAATAGATCCTCATCTTCGAGGGTGCGATAATAGTTGATGACATCTCGCATATCTGGTATTCTCTGCCGAAAATCGTCGATAAGGCGACGAGCAGCTTCCTTCCAAACAGTACTTAGTGATGTAGAAGCCGCTCTGTACATCTGCAATGCTCTGTCTAGCTTCTGTAACGACACTATGAGCAAACGTACCGCGTAAAATGGTACTAGTTTCGACTTGGTCGTCAGACATTTGGTCATGGCCTTCGGTGTCATGGGACGTGGAAGAATGTTGTCGAGGACCACCGACGTTGGTGGGGGCGCCGCTGCATACTCATTAGGCCGGCCAAAGAAAGAAGGGATAGGCAACTGCACAACGCCATATAAGAGTGCTGCGTAGCCCATCCAAGTAGCCGACAGCTTCGGGTCAAAGGTGAACATTTTTTTCTCGATAAAATATCGAGCTACCAATTCCGGCGAGGAGTGAAAAATGGAAAGAAGCAATTCGCATTGTTTCGAGCAAGACCAGGGTCTCAGTGATTCGATGAATTCCGCTAAGAGCATATTTCGCACAGGAATTTGGTTTTCGAATCTGTTCATCCAGATGATACTGTCAAGGCCAAAGTCTGCGTGGCCAGTGCTCTCTGTATCAGGTACGAATCCATCTGGATTTATCCCGTCTGGGTAGTACCCTTGTTCAGAGCGGCATATGCCTACTGCAGAACCCGTACATGTAGCCAACAGAAGCTCGTGGGCTGCATCTTCCACTGAAAGACCTTCGTACCCAACATCGTCTACATCGATTACAGCCTGCTTTGAATATCCATATAATGATGCAATTCGAGTGAGGGAGTGGGCATTGAGTATTTTGATCTTGACCTCTCTGGCCAATTTCTTGTCTTGTACGACTGATGTTTTCAGCGTCTCCAGTATCTCATATACCAGGAACGGTGGATCATCTCGAAGAGATCTCATGAGCGCCGCCACCATGTCTTTTTGTAGCAGAAGATCTCTTTTAGCTTCGTTGTGGAACAATTTTAGACAGCTAAGAAAGAGTCGCGTCGCATTTGTTCTCACAGAAGGCTTCTTCGGGTCTTCGCTGCCAGTCCCAATATAACGTAGGCCCATATTCCTAGCCAATGACTTGAATGTGTTGGCCCTTGCTCTGAAAATGGGAGCAGCCAGAGCGCCGCCATCCAGACATATCGCCTCTCTAAGTAATCGCAGCGTGGGAGAAATTATGAAGTCCTTACCTTTCTCGGCGGAAAGGTTTTTGGCTATCAATTCTTGCTGTCGCTTCTGGAGCAGGGTGCGGCAGATGCCTAGCCCGTGAGACACTAGCTCTACGTTACCAGATACGATCTTGAGTAACAGTGCCAGCACCACGGGGACGGCAGACATGACATTCTCGTTATTCATCTGAGATGCCATGCTCCAGTTTTCCATAACATCGGGCAGATAGACAGGGACTTCATCTGCAACTTCTTGGGGCTTTGAGACTTCAAGGAAGTCCAGGAGAATTTGCATGTGCTCCGATTTCTTGTCGTCATCATTCACAATGCTATCGAGAACATTTTTGAACGATTGAAGGCCTATGCATAGGCAGAATCAGTATTGGGGTATTTGAAGAGTGTGAACTTATCATATCCAGCTCACCGTGCCTTGCTTTTTGCAGGTCTTGTTCGAAGATGAGCAACTGCCGAAGCTGTCGCGCATTGTGAACCTCTTCTGATGTAGGGGCCTCGTGGACATGTTTGATCTTCTGTTTCTTGCCCGACTGGAGGCCGTCACGCCCATGTGACTTGCGTTTCCCCATTCCGTATCCTTGCTAACTGCGATGAGTTCACCAGCGGCATCATGCCGCCGGCACGATGTTGATGAAATTAGACGTTCTGCTCGTTATCCGGAGTAAGATTTGGTGCTAATGATTATAAAGCGATTAGGCGTTTGTCGAAATTTGATGGCTTAGGAACAAACTACTCTTTTTAGAAAGTCGAAGTACTTGTGTTTGGGATCTCACTCTACAGATTACATGAATGCAAGGTCCTGAGCCTATGAGAGCGCGCTTTGGAAAAAGTCCAAGTTGCCGGGGCAGACCGCCTTCTTATAATCCTGTTTAGGGATAGCGCCCCAGCCGAGGCGCCGGACTGATCCACATCAGTGGATCTCATGTCTCCACATCCGGCAAGTCAAATGGAAGCTACCACCAAAGCTTAAACGCATCACATCATACAAACCGGCGATCTCTTGTAGTCTCACATCTCATACAACATCGCGTTCACTTCGGCCAACCTCTACCACCCTCATCATCTTTACGCATTTCGATAAATATTCGCCTCTCAAGATGTCTTTCGTACTTCCGCACCTTCCTACCGGATGGCATGTGGATCAAGCGATTCGTACGTCTCACCTTAGTGCCATTAAGCGCACGTGCCGTTACTAACTTCTTATCTTCTAGTATCTGAAGAAGAGCGCGTCGTCGGTATGTTTATCTCCACAGTGTAGAAGGCATATAAACTGATATATTTGGACAGTGCTACGATTTGGCAAGGTAGGCGCGTTGAGGCCCTTGTTGCCTATCTCCTTGGGAAATCTCGAGTAACTCGATCGCTGATATTCGAGTCCTAACAGGATAGCGATCCGGACTGCATGCGCCAGGATGAGGTGCTTTACCGTATCGCAGACAAGGTGAAAAACTTCGCAGTGGTAAGCCCATCCTTACCAAATTAAAAACCGAGCTACCTAACCTATCTCTATAAAATTACAACGCTGCGACACGGCTAATTCTGCTTCTTTCATTGCAGATATATCTATGCGACAATGAACAAGTTCCCGATTTCAATGTCATGTGAGTAACCCCTTGTCTAATAGCTTGTTCGGGTTTTGTACCACGGCTACCCCCACGATGACCGACATATCGTTGTTAGCAAGGGAGTTGCTAATACCCTGTCACAAGGTATGAGTTATACGATCCGATGACCATCATGTTCTTCTTCCGCAACAAACTGATCATGGTGGATCTGGGATCGGGTAACAACAACAAGTTGAATTTCGTCCTCGAAGACAAACAGGAGCTCATCGACATCATCGAGACCGTCTACCGTGGTGCCAAGAAAGGTCGTGGTCTCGTAGTCAGTCCCAAAGACTACTCTACTCGTTATCGATACTAAATCCGCGTGTCTGACGAGGAAGAATTCACATATGGATGGCAAGGATGTCTTACCCCTCCATTCGCCATCCTGATGGTCGATCGATCCAGGCATTTCATACCTAGATGCTTTCCGGATTTTCCTGTTCACGCCGCTGGTATCCACTGCCTTTCAATCATAGTTCTGGATGCAGTGCTAACGACCGGGCAAATATGACTTCAATAACAGGGACGCAAGCAAGCATGGTACGAGGGAAGTCGATTGGGCGTGGATTTTGCACGATGTTCATTAGGGTTGGTCTCACAATCAATATCATCTATCTCACGTACCCGAAGATGCTAATGCTCCCGTTTCAAAGATCCCAGTGATACGAAACAGGTACGCTCTCCCCCCCTATCTTGTGATTTGCCTATGCCAAGTCTTGCGTTCGCGCATAATGTGATATGACATGCCTACTCTAAACGTTCTCACGTAGTGAGTACCCATAGTTCAATGCACTGCCACCAGCATTAGTCAGAGTACGGCGCTCGGGCTGGTCTAATGGGGAAATCCATTTCCCAGCAGAATTAATGACAGTAGTTTGAACACGCTCTTTGTAGGTACAGCAGATGTCATTTAGCTCTAGCAAGAGTAACTGTAGATTTTGTGAATAATATTCAACTTGAGTATAAACTTCTACCTGTCTACCTATACCAGATAAGTAGTGCAAGTATTCTCAAATATTCATGCTACATAGACGGATCGATTGTCCACCCATCGACCATTTTAATATCATCAAAATTCCCTCAGTAGATGCCCATCGTACTGTACATATCGATTTATGCAGTGGGATATCGTAAAAACACTACAGGCTCCTTTTGATATACAGGGGTGTCGCCTCGCCTAAAGACTTTCTTGATTTTTGCAATATACACCGCTACCAAGGATTTCCACAACGGTTCAAAATAGGTTTGTGTACAAAAAACAGCATTATCTCTTATACAATGTGAGTAGACGGCGGTCCGATGATTAACCTAGATCGGAACTCGGTATGGGGCTCTTAGACCATATCTCCTGATGGGTTCGGTTTGTGTTGTAGAAATGTGCTCGGTACTCTGGGTACTGGCGAGATCTGTTGCGCGGCCCGGAAGAGCTCACGCTGACGATCAGTTTCGCGCGAGCGACCACCTGTCAGACGACGCATATGCGTTTTCGTTGTCTGTTTGATGGGTTTGATCACGTTTTCGAAGGAGAAGGAGTGATCAGCCGGTGGATTTGCTGGGGTTTTATGACGATCTTCATCACCGTCTGAGAATATGTCTTCCGTGAACTCCTCATCGGAGGCAAAGTCTCCAAGATGCGGCTGGTATGACGCAGGCATGGACGGCGAAGTGATGGAGCGGGAATGCAGCGCTGGCCTCGTAGTTGGCGGAGCAGCGGCAATATTGAAAATCCCTGGACTCATAGTATTCATATTATCTTTAGGAGCCGGATGCCGGTCAACGAACCCATTGTGGAACGAAGTACCGCTGGACGCTTGGTGAAGGATGGGTAACACGTCATCATAGAGCTTGGCTCCAGATTCAAAGCTATCAGGTGCGAATTCAGTGACTGTTCGAGATGACCGGCCCTCGCTGGGTGATGTATCGGAAATGTCGTCAAAAAAGTCATCCAAGCTATCTAGTTTGCTCACAAGGTCGCCCATGTGACCTTCAACTCGCACCTCATCCGATACCATGGTATCAGTCCTCTCAGGCGGGTCAAAATATCCATATCGGTAATCGTCCGACTGGAAGGCAACTCCGGGCGTTGGGGTCGGCTCAAGCGGTATGCCATCCGCTGCCTCTCCCTTACACTCGTAGAATGCGGCATGTATATTGTTCCGGGTGAGCTCGGTTTTCTTGGCAGGGGCCGGAATCGACCAGCCAGATTCTTCAGGTATTCCAAATAGACTTTGAGTGCGTTCATATTCCTTTTTGATGGCGCGAGACGATGATCGAGTCATACTCATTCGTAAATGGTGCTTCTCCATAGAGGAACCAGATACTGCAACAACATTGTCTAGGACAGCTAGAGCTTCCATACAATACTCAGTTTGGAGTAGACGAAGAAGTGGGGAAATCAAGTCGGGCCCATGTACAGCAATTTCGGGCTTCCGCATTTCTATGTCCGGTATAATGGCACAGAGGATACGCATTGTCATGAACTTGACTGATGGTATACGATTGGTCAAGAAACCCATGAGCATCGTCAACATCTCAAAGTCAAGTTGAGGCAGGAAAACTTCCTGTATTGCAGCAAAAAGCTGTACAATCATGTCCTGATTTGAGGGTAAGCCAGAGCGCAGAAACGCCTCTAATGCATTGCATATTGTCGTGAGCCCTTGCGCTTTGGCAACTTCGAACAGTATTTGCGCCGTTTGCTTAGTGCCGTCATCAACGAAGAGATATTCCATGGCTTGTAAAAACCGAGGGAAATTCGCAATGATTGAAAAGAAAAGCCGATTGTCATCGCCCACAAGGGGATCACTTGGCAGCTGCACAAGCTTATCCATCAGGTCAAGAGTAGGCTGAAGACATATTGATGACCTCAAACCCTTGTAGAGCAAAGGCTGAACACCCTCAAATATGCCCTGCCACCGAGAGGGCAGACCTTCTAGCAGGACTCTTCGTATGCTTGGAGAGCTGAAATCTAGCTTCTCTATATATTCATCCAGCATTTCCACAGCCTCTAAGAATTCGAGCTCATTAATAGTTTCTAAGCAGGCGCAGGTGGTCCAAAACAGTTGTGGATAGGAAAGCAGTTTCTCAGGCTCGAGTTTAAGTATTAGAGTTTTTATTGTGGCAAGTATTTCCATCGAAAATGCCTGGATCTCAGAATCATCATCTGCAATTGTGTTCGATAGCCGTGCCAGCATGTCGCTAAGCATGGTCTGATCGACTGATGTGAGAATGCAGCGAAATATTTGAAATGAGCGGCATGCGAGATGACGAACAGGGCATGAAGTTGCCCAAGTAAGCGATAAACGGCTCCATTGCTTCTTGATACCAGGAAATGTTATCTCGAAAGTGTTCACGACTGAAGCTGTGAGGTGCTCCATACTCTGTGGGACTTGGTTGTCGCGTTCATCAACCTTGCCGTTGCTATCCTCGTAGCTCCATACAACTGACCGATCATGTTGGCGTATCGCATCGATTAGATCATCTATGGACCTTTTGGTTTCAGGTTCTATGGTGTCGTCCAATCTCGAGATTACTAATTCATGAATCAAGTGCACCAACATCTCACGTGCTTGCTCTTGTACAAGAGGTGTATAGTGGTCCCATAGAACGGTCACAACTTGCAAGAGTAGTGGAAGGCTTTCCGCTGTAAGCTGTACTGGTGCAACCATCAGATCAACCAAGAGGATGAGAGATAGTTGGCCAAGTGAGAGTCCCGCTTGTTTTGTGCCAATTGGTAGCGCCTCAGATAGATCAGCGCAATAAGGAAGCTGACTTATGTCTGGCGGAGGCGGGATGTCCTCTTTTTTCTCATTCGGCACCATGGCTTTTGGGCTGATCTGCACAAGCAGGAATTCAACAACCTTACTCCCTGGTGCGGTTGTAGCGCTCGATAGGTAGACCACAATTTGTTTAGCGTACTCAACAAAGTTCTGCTCGCGTCTCTCCAGGCAAAGTGAGATGATGAAATCAAGCACGAGCCGAACGTTCCCAGGATATGGGCCTGTTGCAAGGGCCTGCCACAGCGCTTGAACTTCGTTGTGTAATGCAGAACTTGACTTGATTGTGATCTCAAGCAGGTTGGCGAGAAGGACGTAGGACTGCGCTGTAGGACCGCCATTCGGATCAACCTGAAGTTCAATTGTCTGAATCCACGGAAGAAGAACGGCCACAACATTGCGCTGGTTTCCTTGCTGGAGACCCCTAAAATGGTATGTGAACTCGGAGAATATGTGAAATGCAAGTTCAGGATATTGTTTAGCAAGTCGCTTAGAGATCTCGAATTGAGCCAGTTTGTAAACAGCCTTTGTCTTATCAGAAATGCTGACGTCGAAATCTTGAATCTTGGAGTTCCGCCCAGCTTGCTGTCTTTCTTCCAGTGCCCTCAAGGCCCGAGCTGATTTAGAGCGAATTTCGCTAGAATCGTTGCCCAGTGTGAACAGGCACAAGCTCAACCACTTCCAAAACGGAGTAGGGTAATCAGGATCTTTTGAGAGAATCTCAGCAATTACGCCGAAGTAGCTTGCTTGAACTTTTGGAGTTTCCGTCAGATAGCAGCGTGCCACGCAATGCTCTAATAAGTACGGGTTTGCTTGATTGTAAGCCATCAGGTTCCTGAGAGCTCGTCTTCCAATAGCATTAACCCGATCACTTCCTGAGTTGAATATTGCTTCGACCCACGCGACCATCCGCCTCAAGTCAAATTGCAAGATGGCGCCACCTTCGGTTGTAAAGCTGACTGGTCCAGCACAGAGGGCAGCCATGGCACTCAAGGCCGCAGTTCTTAAGTTTTTCTTCTCAATCTCAACCTCGGCAGTGATCACAGCCCGTTCGCCGAGCGACTGTTGATCAATGACAGATTGCCGCATGTTATCCTCCCTAACGCGAATCTGCTGCTGATTTGGGGAAAACCCACACCAGTCCTCCATCAATGTAAAAGCAGATTTGCGTGCCTCGAAGGTCATCCAGCGTGAGGGATCTTGAGTACGGTTAAGTCCTTCGAATAGTTCACTCATCAAGCCACAATAATGGCGTCGAAGCTTTTGAAATTCCCAGTCGTTCTGGACTTGTCCATCCATCAGAAAGTATTTCAGGTCTCGAGCGTAGGTGCACAAGTTGCTCAAGATCCATTCGTTCTGATATACATCCGGAAATTTGAGAAAATGTGATGTGAGTTTATAGATATGTGTGATTTCGGTCCACAGGAGGTCTGTTTTGCGGCTGCGCCTTGCCCCACTGTTGGTCCTTTGGTGCAATCGTAATCGGGCCTCGTCATTGCATCGTGATACATGGCTTTGTAACTCTTCGAGCAAAGTCCGGTAGGTATGGACATTGATTGAACCCATGGAAAGCACTACTGACTCACGAACGGGAGCGGACGCTACTGACAACATCGGAATCAAATATTTGAACAAGGCCTTGGCCGTCAAGATGCGGTCTGCCGTTTTGGAAGGTTTCCTGCTATGTTGATTGCCTTGTAGTGAGCCACTTAGTATATTTCCGGTATCAGTCAGGGTAGTGCAAGCGAACGTTAGATATAGCTTCCACTGTTCGACAAGAACTCCCGGCTGCGTGGTTAGTGTTCGACCCAGCTGGCGGGCGCTCACCGGATCTGACCCGTGATGAAATCCTTTACTCGGCTCTGCCAAGATGTATATAGGCTTGTACATTTGCAGGATACGGTTGCAAATCAAATCTCGCCCAATTGTTAGCGAAAATGGACATCGATCATACGCGATTCGTATCAAATTCGGGAAAATCTTGAACCACAGAGTAGTATCATATGAGACATCACTAGTGCAAAGCTCAATCAAAGCTCCCTTATCGTTGGCATTTTGCATGCCTCGCTGAAGTCTGCTTCTCTCAGCAACCGATAAGAGCTCGTCGTCGAAATCCATTATTTGTATCGAGTCGTTCTCTAGGATATCGATGAGGCGAACGTTATCTTGTTCTCGCGCATCATCTTTTCCCAGAGCCACGTCGAATTCTGTGATAAGCCGCAACACCGTGATCGCAAAATGCCTCACCCTACGGGATTGTGAGCACAAGAAAAATAGGCCGTGGGCTTCGACATGATCAACCTCGGCCCAAATACTAGAAAGGTCAAGTTTCAGGCCGCGTCTTTCACTCGAGCCGGCTTCAGCAGGCTCCGAAGCGATATCTTTTGTTTTCTGCCTAATCTCATCCCGCCAAATTTGCAATAATTCGACATAGAGACGCAGGGTGTTTTCAATATGGCCCGGACCCAACATCCCGCCGTCCGACATTGTCGCATAACGGTCGTCAAAACTGAATATAAATCTGGTAAATCCCGTCGTAACTTGGTAAGCATGGCTTTGCTGGGCGATAGACTTCAGTGATTGAGCTGAAGATCGGGCAATATTGTCCTGGACGTGCGCCGTGCCTGTACATAAAAGATTGATGAGCGGGTTAAATGGTATGTCAGGTGTGAAGCATCGAGGTAAAGCTTGCACAGCTACATGAAGCAACCCATAGAAGGCTTGCTTTTGGTCGGCGGGATTTTGATATTCGTCTCGTTTCGTAAAATTGAATGATTCAGTAATAGGTGTTTTAGGTCCCGAGCCATTAAACTTCTCATCGAGCACAGCCTGGCCTCCAAATGCGTCATCGCATATGATCGTTATTTTGCCCAGAATCTGCGAAAACTTCTTGTAATACTCCCGTACACCATCGCTCAGCATTTTGAGCTGTACGGGGCGGGACAGGCCCTCGTTCATAATATATGGCAGCGGGCCAGCCAGGGGGGGGTCATGACTGAAAGTAAACATTGGTGAATCAGAGGGTAATCGGTCAGAATTTGATGGGGGCTGATATTCATATGGAAATGGCGGCCGGCCTAATTCGCCCTGTTCGAGGTCGGACATGATGGTCAAAAACGCTTTTATACCAATAACCATTCTATCAGGGTCCAGCTGCTCAACCTTCAACTCTTTGTTGGAATTGAACAGCTCGGCATTGAGCAGGGGAAAGATAATGGTTTTGCAGCAGTACTCTGTATATCTATATCCAATCATTCTGATGATCTGAATGAGAGCGCCATTCACAGCAGTGTCAGTAGCTGAGAAGGTGCGCTTCGTCTGTGGCAGAACAAGTGATACAACTTCATCTAACTTGCGTGCAACGCTACTGAATGTATCATTGACTCTAAAGAGATAAACCCAAAGCAACCGCGAGATGACGAGAAGACATTGCGGTCGCTGTGATTTGTCTTTCAGTCGATTTTGGACTGAACGCACCAATTGAAGCCACTGGGTGTTGGCTGGCTCAGGAGGAGACACACAGAGCATTGTTGAGGTCAAGGTGAATGATACCGTCCAGTATCGAGGTTTGGAGAACATGGAGGCGAGTCGCGGGCTGATGTGGCTCATCACCTCTTGCCATTTTGGATGTGTGAAGTGCTTATTGCTGCCTTTAGCTGCAATAGGCAGAAGAAGGCTGTTCAGGATTCTGCAAAAGCCGGATTTCACTCTTTGACCATGTGACTGAGCGAAAATCTGACCCAAAGATGTGAGAAATGCACAAGCTTGATCCCAATTCTCTTCTGAATCTATTCTAATCCGTAGATGTGTCAGACCGCCCAAGACTAACTCAACTTGGCCTTCGGGATCCTTGTTTTGTGACGGCGGACTCCGTAGGCTAAGATCCTGTAAGGAATTACGAAGATCAACAATGAAACGTGCAGCCACACTGGCAAAATTGATACTGCTCATGGCACCCAGCAGCTGAGTAAACAAATTCCAGTTGGCCATCTTAAGAGGTGAGTGTTCAAGTTGTTCAACATCGGCAATCTTGAGTTGCCCGAAGATTATGCCTTCGAGTTTCTCTTCCATTTCAGGCGTTATGGAGCTCAGGCTGCTGCGAGATATGACCTCGAGGAGTACTCTGCAAAGAATATATATGGAAACAATAGAGCACCGTTCGGCCCGGGCCACATCTTGTTGCTTTTCTGCGAGGGACCCTATGCCAGGTGGGTCTATCTCGGGCCCGCCAGCGCCCGTCGATACTTGAACGGGTTCGGTATTGCGTCTTATCAGGCTTGGGGTAGCCAGATTAGACTTCAGATGCTGGAGCTGACTCCGGGCGTCGCTAGCTGTCTCGCTCTTGGATTTTCTCCAGAGCATGATAGCGTCAATTAATGATTTAGGCTTCGGCCTAGCAATGTGTCCAAGCGCGACAATGAACTGATCAAAGGCTGGGTCGGCACCAGGGCCGCAGATTTCTTCAATCTTAGGCTCGGGGTCAAAGGGCTCCGTGACGCATTCTTCTAGTTTTTTCTCGGCATGCATAATAAACTAAGCTTGTATCAGCACTCAATGCAGCAAGCATTTATGAGCAAGGACGATGACAAACAGATGTGAAGAGTACGTGGAGAGCAACCTCTCCCACAGTCTTTTGATCATCCCTGGTGTGTCGCGATGAATGCGAGTGGTTATGCACATGGTCACGACGCGTTTTGCTATGCATACGCTCGACTTTTTTCTGTGTCGTCCCAGGCGTTACGGTGCTGTTGCTTATCTCCGAAATCGACAAGGTTCTCTCGAGCGGATGCGCCGAAGACATGGCCGTGGATCCTGACAAGGCAGTGGGCGGTCGAGAAACCATCGATGCATCGGCGTCTTGCCGGGCCGCCATGGGCATGTCTGGTAAGAAACCAGCGCCAGCAGCAGCAATCATCTGGGGGCTGAGAGGGCTCGAAGAGGAGCTGAGACTGCCATTTCGCGAGTGCTGGATCCCATGGACGATGGAAGTCTGGCGATGGTGCCCATATGCTGCAGCCTTGGGGTCAATGATACGCTCGATGATGGCGTCAATGCCGGCGCGTGAGAGTGGAGCGCGAGCGCCCTGCGTCACCGGAGAGATAGCGGACCGAGGCGATTCGGGGATGCCGGCAAGCGCACCGGATTGGAGCTTCTCGAGAGAAGATTCGCGAGAATGGGCGATGGCACGGCTCACGGTGGAGTCGTGGGGAAGCGGCTTCAAGGTGTTTTCCCACACATCGTTGTCCTCGTCGTAGATGTTGAGGCGGGAGGCGGAACGAGGATGTTCTGGCAGCGTCTTTTGGGACGGAGCTATACGATGCAATGAGCAAGTCAGCGATGCGACGGCACCAAGCAAAGATTAGCGAGAATAAGAGCGGGTACGGGCGAGGGCGCAGCGCCTCAGAGATGCCGAAACAAGACACGGAGGACACACGGAGGACGGAGAAACAGGGGGGAGCGTCTGCTCTCTCCGGTGAAACAGAAAGGGAGGCGGAGAGTGGACGGGGAGAATGAAGTCAGGGTAGAGGGGCACCGCAACCACCAATCTGCCAGCAACACCCAGCAGCAGCGCTGGTGATACTGCTGCAGACACAGCAGACACAGCAGACACAGCAGAAGACACAGCAGGCTGCGCGACGCAACCGACCAAAGGGACGGAGGGAAGAGTCGCGCAGAGCGGGCCAGTAAATGCGGCGGCCCGGCGACCGAAGCAGCAGTATGCGAACGACAGCACGGCAGCACGGCAGCATGGCAGCATGGCAGCAGCACGGCACAACGCCATGCCACGACTCCACGAGGCAGGGCACGTGTGGCCTGCAAAAGCTGGTCTGTCCGGTCCGACCGTGCTGGGTCCAAGCCCGGGCCCAAACCCAAATCCAAACCCAACCCAAATCACACACGGAGCCGACTCACCCATGGTCATCAGATCGTGCCCATCATATGTTTGCGAGCGGCGATGAATTTGCGCTGTCTTTTTTTGCCGTATTGATCGCTATCGGGCTTCCGATTCTCGCGGCGGATGTTTATGTATTCGTGCCGTCGGTTCCGGTCCTTATCGTTTGTAGACGAGAGACGAGTTCAACCTAGAATAAGTCGAGGAGTAGCTACCAGTAGGTAGATAAGTTAGGTTGGTCCGTCTATTGGTATCACGTAACACAAGAGCTGTAAGTCCAGGTCTTAGCGTGGACTGGCAATCCGAAACGGAATAGTCAGGGCGGAATATGGAGAGAGTGGCGCTCCTGTCCAATAGACTGCCTCCAGCTCACGATTTTCTCCACCAATTGTGGCTTACACGTAAAAAGTTGAATCACACTGAAGCTTCTGCACTAAGGTACCAAGCAGACGCCAAGATGCAGGGCCAACAGACTTGAAAGCTTGAGACCGTAAGGCCGGAGCCGGAGCCGCAGCCGGAGCCATCACGGCAGTGTTCACGTTGAAGGGATCCTATCCTATGGTAGCCCGTAGTACCTATTTCGATACGAATTGAATTCTTGCTTCAGTTAGGTACCTATTTCTTTTTCCCATTGAACAATCACAGCAGACTCTCGGGTCCTAGGATAACTCCGAAGAAATCGACGCATGTTATCTAAGCGCAAGATAAAAGCGCCACTCAGAGACAATATCACCTACAGCACCCACCTGTGCGCGCACCAGCTCTGCATGACTTGTTTTCCAGCACTTACTTACGGAGTACAGCTTAGGAAATTGAAGCGACAGTCGAACAACTAGATACGTCATCCGAACACAAACACAGAACAGATGCGCAAGAAGTACTCTGTAGTTCACGACAATCTTTTGGACTTGTACGCTCGGAGCAGACAGATAGATATAAGCACCCAGCGGTAGAATATATAGGGCCGGTCGGGCTCAGTTGGGCTATTTGAAGAAGTAGACAGTGTCAATAAATGGCTGCATAAACTTTGTCTAATCGAAAGGTGGTAATACCGAGGGAGCGGCCCCGGAACCCACCTTAGCGTGTTGTCGCCTGAGTTTATTATGCTGCCATCGGACCTAACTGAAAATAGGCAATTGCCGGCTCGTAGGATTAAGTACCTACATACGAGTAGTAGATTGGTAGGTAGGGCTGGATACATTTCGTTCTATCAAACAGCGGCAAATATGCACTCAGAGTACTGTAAGAAAACCAAATATCAATCCCCATGGTATCTTTCTGAGAAACGAGGTTTACCGTTGCCGGCGCTATTGCGTCTACCGTTAGAAATTGAGTATATCAAATGTAATATGAAGGCCGGATTTAAATACGAATACGAAATCAGTTCGGAAGTTTCGAAGCTGTTATGTTGGAACAATGGTAATTCAGGATCGGGTCCATTTCCAATTAATCGCCAACAGATAGGTCGACTCGGACTGCTCAGGAATTGCCTAAGTAGGGTAGGTAGACCGATGCTTTTAAATATTTTCGCAGTGCAATGCTTTGAGCAGCTACTGGTATCAGACCCATCAAGCACCTTGATCGAGATATTTATGCGTACTCCGTACTTCGTACACTAATTGCAAGTGGCACTCTTTCTAGAATGCGATAGAAATAGATCCAGTGCAGATCAAGAATTGCCGGCGGGAACATTGCTGCACTTGCTATTGGCTCGAGGCCTGTGAAGCCCATGTTTTTGGGTTAGCCAACGGATTTCGGGGACACCCAGGCCTCAGACGAGAGACAGGCGGCATATTACAACTTGCCGAAACTACGCCAGTTGCCTCGAGCCTCAATTGGGCAACAGATCAGATGGCTAGTACTCCGTATTCATGAATAGAACTATTATCAGAGGCGAATGTGATACTATAGATAATTATCCCCCAAGCAGGTAGTCAAACACAGCATGACTACGAAATTAATGTTCTACAGTTCTAGTCGGTACTGTACGTACCTACAGCATAATGCAAGGGGGCAGTCATTGTCTTAGCCGCATGATGAGTAAGATCATGATGGGCTTTCAAACAAAGATGAGTGGCTGATGAAAAGAAGGATCATTTTGTGGTTTGCGAAAGGGGGGCTCCAAGATTATCGCACCACCTTACTACACTACTAAGTAACTGCCTAAGAGATAGTGTAAAGTAAGGACAGATTTCAATAAATAGTTCCCGTAAGTCCGTCCATACACTACTTGCATGTTTCCTTGGCCACCAAGTGATTGACAAAGAAATATGGCCCAACACCACCTGTAGAAATCCAGTCCGTCACCTTCGCTCTCCGGGATCGCCGTGAATTTTATTACCTGAGATGAGGGAAAGAATTTACCTAATATTCATCTACGTAAAATCATCAAGTAAAAATTAAGCCCGAGGCCATCCAAGGTATTAATGTCACTGCCTGCTGTATGCTGGCTGTAGGAAATACCTAACCTACAGCATTCGGCGCTAGCTAACGTCCAGCAACTTAGGTAACTTACCAGAGGCTAGAAAGTACCTAACCTACTGTAGGCACCAAAGTATATGTAGACAGTGTTTCATACTGTACGAGCAACCCGGCTATCCAGCATGGTGTAGGTACCCTTATCGTGCCATCTTGGTGGCTCTGTACATTTCAATGGTAGAAAACTCACCCGACGCCAACGATGGCTGCCAACTAAAACTTCCCCAACTTTCCACGTTCCCTTCCACTCCCGTCTTCTCCCCCGTCTCGTTCTCCGTCTCGGACTCGCTGCACTCACCGACCCGTGATTCGAGACGTCGATCTGGCCGTCACCGGGACCTGAGAGACCAGCACTTAGCCTACTGCTTTGTTTCTTTTTTTATTCCTCATTCTTTGCACTTCGTCCTGTCAAGCATCCATCGCTGCCCTGGTTCCTGGATTTAGTAGGTAACCCCATTATTAGAGCCCCTGCAGTAGTCATCCACAGATTGTTCGGCGAATCCACCCGGGGAATATCTCGGGAGAGTTCTCATATATCTGGGCTGGGCCGGACCGGACTGGGCTCGCTGTCCATTCTTCTGGCACACGTCGGTATTGTTTCTGCCAATCCGCAGTGCCCGGCTGGTGTGTCTCAGCGACAGCGCCTACCCGACACTGCTTCTTTTCCCGTACCGCTTTTCTGCATATTGCATTTTCTGCGCTTGGTCCCGCATTGGACCGGCAGCCAGCCAGTCGCACCAACGTTGCTAATACAATCAAACTGACAGGTCGCTTAACCTCGAGGTTCCCCTCTCAACCTCCTTTCGCCGACCACGCAATTCATCTCGTCCCAGCATTATCGCCCATCGCGTTGTGTGAGAACTCTTGTCAACATGGCGCAGCTCGACACCCTGGACATTGTTGTCCTCGCCGTCATCCTGGTAGGAACGGCCGCCTACTTCACGAAAGGCAAAGTGTGGGGGGTAACCAAGGACCCATATGCCGCTTCGTTTGCCAATGCCAACGGCGGCGCCAGGGCCGGCCGGACAAGGAATATCATAGAGAAGATGGAAGAATCTGGTAAAAACTGTGTCATCTTCTACGGTTCGCAGACTGGTACCGCCGAAGACTACGCCTCGAGGCTGGCCAAGGAGGGCAAGAGCCGCTTCGGCCTCGAAACCATGGTTGCGGATCTGGAAGAGTATGACTACGACAACCTCGATGCCTTTCCCGAAGACAAGGTCGCCATGTTTGTTCTTGCGACCTACGGCGAAGGCGAGCCCACTGATAATGCGGTCGACTTCTACGAATTCATCACGGGCGAGGATCCGTCCTTCTCCAATTCGAACGATCCCGCTCTGGGAAATCTTACCTACGTTGCCTTCGGTCTCGGTAATAATACGTATGAACACTATAACTCCATGGTACGCAACGTCGACAAAGCTTTGACGAAGCTTGGTGCCACCAGGGTGGGTGAGGCTGGTGAGGGTGATGATGGCGCCGGTACCATGGAAGAAGACTTTTTGGCTTGGAAGGATCCCATGTGGGCTGCGCTAGCGGAGAAGATGGGCTTGGAAGAGCGTGAGGCCGTCTATGAGCCCATCTTCAGCATCATCGACCGCGAAAATTTGACCAAGGATTCTCCAGAGGTATATCTTGGAGAGCCCAACAAGATGCATCTCGAAGGGTCCGCTAGGGGTCCATTCAATGCCCATAACCCTTACATTGCGCCCATTGCCGAGTCTAGGGAGCTGTTCCACGTCAAGGACCGAAACTGCCTGCATCTAGAAGTCGATATCAGTGGATCCAACCTCTCGTACCAGACAGGTGACCACATCGCTGTGTGGCCTACTAACTCTGGTCAGGAAGTTGATGAAATGTTGAATATCTTAGGCTTGCAGGATAAGCGATATAACGTCATTAGCGTCAAGGCGCTCGAGCCTACAGCCAAGGTTCCCTTCCCCACGCCCACGACATACGATGCTATCCTGCGGTATCATCTAGAAATCTGTGCGCCCGTATCGCGTCAGTTTCTTGGTACATTAGCCGCTTTTGCCCCCGACGAGAGTGTCAAGGCTGAGATGGTCAAACTCGGTAGCGACAAGGAACATTTCCATGACAAGATCAGCAAAAACCACTACAACATCTCCCGAACCCTTAGCGTTGTCAGCGGAGGAAAGACATGGAGCAATGTCCCATTCTCCGCTTTCATTGAAGGTCTTAACAAATTGCAGCCGCGCTACTACTCTATCTCGTCATCATCTGCTGTCCAGCCTAAGAAGATTTCCATTACGGCTGTTGTTGAGAATCAGTTGATTCCCGGTCGCAGCGACGCTTTCAAGGGAGTCGCGACAAACTATTTGTTTGCCCTCAAGCAGAAGCAGAATGGGGATCCAAAACCCGAGCCCTTTGGACTCACATACGAGCTTACGGGTCCAAGAAACAAATACGACGGTATCCATGTCCCGGTTCACGTGCGGCATTCGAACTTTAAATTGCCTTCCGATCCTTCTAAGCCCATCATTTTGATCGGCCCTGGTACGGGTGTGGCACCGATGCGTGGATTTGTTCAAGAACGCGCCAAACAAGCGGAGGCTGGGGAAAATGTTGGCAAAACCATTCTGTTTTTCGGTTGCCGAAAACGCAACGAGGATTTCTTATATGAATCCGAGTGGGAGGTACGTGACAAGATCAGCCCGGATTTATCAGCATACTAATAACATCCACCACAGAAATACAAGAAGGTTCTCGGCGACAAATTTGAACTGGTCACCGCATTTTCCAGAGAAGGGGCGAAGAAGGTTTATGTTCAGCACCGTCTCAAGGAAAGAGCCAAGGAGATCAACGAGCTCCTCCAGCAAAAAGCCTACATTTATGTGTGTGGTGATGCGGCGAATATGGCTCGAGAAGTCAACACTGTCTTGGGTCAGATCATTGCCGAACAACGTGGAGTTCCCGAATCAAAAGGCGAGGAGGTTGTCAAGAACATGAGAGCTGCCAACCAATATCAAGTACGTCACCATGATGCATCGGAAACAAGTCTGCAGATATTTACTAACAAAACTAACAGGAGGACGTCTGGTCGTGAAAGTGAGCAAACAAGAAAGCATATCTGTCAGCGATATGAGCATTTAATTTTACCCCGCATGAATGGTGTTTGTTTGGCGTAGACATTTCGGGGGATTCTAGAGGCCTGGACTTTCTACAACCCCTCAAATTCTCATATAGGGTCGTCGAGGTGGATTAGGCTGGCGATCCATTTATTAGAGGGTCTTGGCGCGAATTTCGCAGGTATATGCATGGTGACTATCTAACGTAATGATTCCACACATAGACTCAACTTCACTGGACACATTTTCGACATAGCTTGAGCATATCAGTCAGTTTGATACCCAGTGCATGTGCCCTCTTTAGCCTCGGCACGAGTATGCCGGGCTCCATCAGCGGTGAAACGAGCATTACTCTACAACAGAAACTGCGCAACAGTTGTTAGAAAACACAGCTTCCTAATGCTATAAAGTCGCACCTTTAATAATAATACACAGATACAATTATGAGTGCGCTCCTAGAATGTTATAAAGTCTTCCCTTGAGCCACCTTCAGGAGCACTTGGCGGATGGCCAAACTAGTAGTTTTCAGCCCCTTAAGACATGACACCGCCCATGGCCAATCAATCGAAGCCAGCACCGGCTGCCTCTCCATGCTAAGAATCATCAATGTTTCTGGTCAGTCTCATCATAATGCATAGTCTGGGCCGAGGCTAGCTATGCAGGCTCGTCTAGGCGAAGATTTTCGGGGTAAGCCTCGCGGTGGCCACGCACAACAACCAAGTTTGGTATTTCTTTATGGAAAGTCGGTGGCATAATAGATGTGGTTCCACTTAAGACTTACAATGGCTTTAAAATCCATTCGGCTTCTCCGCCTATTTACTCGGTCCACTCTGTATTTGATGTAAGACATAGATGACTCGAAGCCGCTGCTCCATCATCTCGAATCGTGCAGCTGAGAGTAGAGCCACAATTTGAAACCTATGAAGAACTTGACATCATGACACCGAGATATTTGATTGCGACTTTTATCCTTCCAAAAACTAAATCAATTGCACACCCAGTATCCAGAGCTTTTGGATGGGCTTTGCCCTGAATTTTCGAGGGACGCCAGAGTCAGTCCTTCGGCATGAATTTAGCTTAGCGATCGGATAGGAGTGCTCTTGTTGATAGAATACCGATGTCTCACCAATCCCAGAGGCGCATCAAGTGGCAAGAGTCTAGCTTCAAGTGCCATGCATGCACTCTGAGTCGTCTTCGAAAGACGCATGTAGTCAAACCGAGGTCAGCTACAACCCCAGCCCAGTTCCCGCATGTAACATAAAAGCCATGCCGACTCTCTACTCATTTTCCTCGCCTATTTGTACATCTATTTCATCTATTTCTAGCCCAGCATGTGTCTCTTACCTTATTAGTCATATAGTTAATCTGGAAATAACCGTCGTTACCTTTATCTCGTTTTTTATCAGAGCCTGAATTATCATTACTGTTGACCCCTAGACTCTATAGCGAGGTGGCTACGCAAAATAAGGACCAGGAATACATAAACGATATCAGTCTGTCAATAATTATACAAGTGTGTCTTATGTGGTTGAGATCTCATACAATCTTTTCTTCTTCCTCAGATGATTGGGGGAAAAGGGGGGATTATAATTCAATCTCAGGATAATTCCAATCTTACAATCGTTCCTAGTTTTAATTGACGTACTAGCATGTTTAGTTAAGCAAACAACGAAGCACACTACTTTATCTCTAATGACTTCATACAAGCACATTCTCTTCTTATTACTAGTCTGTGGCCAAAGCTGATAGCGAGTTTCGAGTAGCCGAAAGACAACCAGATTATCTACTTTCGTTCTCGGTACTTAAATTTTTCAGAGCAAAAGAACCTCTGCAGATAGACCCTCGGAATTATCACAAGAAGTAGGTCAATGGACTCCCACACATAACAGAATGGCTAACTACATATTGGGCACAGAGCTCCTGAACATTGACAGTAACTGATGCGTCGACGAGCACTGCTTAAATAAAAAGAGAAGAAAAAGCGCACATAAGAACACTTTTTGTTATTCGGGGCAGAATTTTGGTCGGGTTCACGGTCAAATTTGTGTGTCTTTCTGATAAAGATCTTTGCCCCTTTCTAAACCCCCTTTATTTTGGCCGCATCATATCAGTTTCAAAACATATTCACCAATACTTGATATCTATAGGCACATGGCATCTAGCTGCCCATTATTTACTGTCCAATGACTATTTTACTGTCAAGAACGGCACAGTGTTTATAAGTGAATACATCGGGGCAGGAAGGCAAATTCCCTGGTAGTAGAGGAGAGAAGGGGCAGCAATCCACGAGCTTCCGGCATCCATACGGAAATATAGGTAGGTCACCGCCGATGCCTACGACTCATTTATAGAGGCGGCTGTTACTTACGTACTTCTATAGGGGCCACCTGCAATGATCAAGACGTCAATGTTAACATTGACGGCTATCATAATACATGTGCTGCCGGCAGGTACACGAATATACGTAGGTACTTCTTAATTGGGCAACCTCGAGAGATGCACCTGCCCCTTTCCTGTGGCTATAATTCTGCACACTCCTACTGCTTCTCGAGTCGCCGTCCTACAGCTGCCCTGTACTGGGTACCGCTGCCTGCCCCTGAAAAATAGATAGGCAAGGTCTGTGTTTACATCTTGGACTGGCACGCTAAGTGTAGGCTCTCCGCAGCATCCTGACCTTCCCACTACACAGAAACGGGGATAAATTTCTGCTACTCATCAATCTTCTCCCTCCACTTCTAACTTCTACATAAACATCTCACTTGACGGCTTTGTTTTAAAGGCTTCGTTTTGACTTGGTACATTGTTACAACTCTTACTTCATTTCACTATTCTTCAATATCGCCAGCCACATCAACACGTATCGCCGCTCGCGTGTACCACAATCAGCCATATTACACGCAGCCAGCAGCTTCCTTCAAGCTTCATTGAGGGCCGCTGGCGCCTTACTTGAAAAGATAATCGCGAAAAACGCACTTGGCTGCTCTCTGTATCTTTGTCAGGTAAGCACGATTCTTCCCTGCGCCTTCGATCGTTCTATAGCCTGCAATTTCCAGCCTTCCGCGTTCTACCTTCCTTGGCATGTCGAAGCGAACTTTGAATTTATGGGGCCTATGATTCTCGGGGATCTTCGAGACGTCGGCCTGTATCTCTTCTTCCTCTCAGCTGCCATCTTTGTCCTTCTTCCCCCTCCGCTTTTCCCAACTTGGTTCTCCAGCATAGCATCGACTCATCCAGCACCCGCATCTCCACAGTCACTTTCGATTCCCATCTTGCTCGCTAGCTGTACTATTTACTTGTTACCATTCGCTTTCATCTGACTCGTCTTGGTAGCAACAGCATTGCCATTGCCAAACAGACGCCGCAAGGTATGCACTTGTCCATCCGTGCTATCGATTTCCATTGATCACAATATTCCTTGCTTCCATGCGTACATGTGTGTGGGCTTGGCAACAAACCCATCACATCTGGATCCTTTCTACGCGTTCTACAGCATCCCTCTACTACCCCCTTGTCTCCCCTCGCTATTTCACGGTATGGGTCGTCAGCCCGGATCTCCCTGCGAATCTTCGTTACCGGTCTCCTGTCTGTTGTCTATTCGTGAGCGAGCTAGCTTTTCACTGGGGATTGTCCTGCCATTCCTCATGCATTTGCCGCGGATTCTGTCACCATATGGACCTTGTCCCAATATCCCCAATCAGATCGGTACATCGTATCCCTATCACAGTCCTTCAATTGACCAGCACGTACTTACAGTGTTCATTATTTTCTATGCCCTTTTTTGAGCATGCTCGCGGGGCCGAGCACATCCACCTTTCATGTCTCTTGACAAGTTTCTGATTGAACTTTATTCTGAATACATCTGACCTGGCTTATAACCCCCCACCTTGCAACAGTGCTTTAAGCATGGACTTTCCCTCCGCTCCCTCGCCCGCCACCTTGCTCTTGAATTGCCGGTTGCTCAAAATGGCACTGCAACTAATGATCTCGGATCTAACGATTATCTCACAGGTCTCATTCTGTCTAAATTGGCTTCAGGCTCGGACATCCTCGACTCTGTACCAGGTATTACAACAATAATATTCATCTTCTATAGGCCCCGATACTTCCCATCCACCGATTTACTTCTGCCTTGCCACATACACCGCTCGTTGATCACGAAAGCGCTCGGCCCGTTCCCGCTCATCACCAATTCTACATATATGCCAAAGCCGCAGTAGTCCATAGCTAACTAATCTCAGATTGACAAGCTAGATGGCTATGTCGTATCATCCTACTAGCACCATGGCGACCGACAACTTTGGAGCTAAGCGAAATGTCGCCGCTGGCACAACTCAAATCCCCATGGCGAATCCTAATACTGGCGGAATTCCCCAGCATTATCTGGCTACCCATGCCCAGATTGCCAGTGCACACGGAGCTGCAGCCAATTTGGGCGGTCTTGCGGACCATGCCCCTGTTGATGGTGGTATGAATGCTATTGTCAACCAGCTGGGCGGAATGGGGATCAATGGCAATACGGTTGGCCCAAATGGCGCGATCCCTCCGGTCATGAACTCTTATATCACCACAGCTGATGGCCAGCTTCTTTATCAGCCTGGCTACGCGGCGAGTGCTCCTGCTTACGGATATGGACATGGTCCTGATGCTGCTAATCCGGGCTTCTCTACGCCTTATCTCTCACAGGGTAGTTTTCCTGCTTATGTCCCGTACTCCTATGTCCCCTATCCCGCTGGCCGTGCCGGAATTCTATCTGAGCGCTCTGAAGCCGCTACTAAGGAACTCCCGGATCTTGCGAATCGTCGATCATCGTACTCGACCAATGAGTCTACTCCTGCTACTCCCTTCTTCGGCGGTAGTATGGCCGCCCGCGACCCTTCATCTCGAGTTGCGGTCTTCGATCGATCTTCCTACACCACGCCATCGCCTCAGCAATATCTTGGAGGAGCGCTCACTGTTCCTCAGCACCCTAAGGGTCTCTACTCCTATCCTCTTGTGATTGACCGAGATCTCGATGCTTTATTGCGACGCGATCCTGCGATCCCTCCTGCTGTTCCGGCAGTCTTCACTCCGCGTAAGAGCATGAAGACTCTCGAGCAGAGCCTCGTCAACAATATTCCCGGTAATCGTAATGTATACATCCGTGGACTTCATCCCACCACGGACGACGATCTTCTTCTTCGGTTCACTGAGCGTTTCGGTAAAGTAGAGACGTCGAAAGCAATCATTGATACTACGACTGGAGCATGCAAAGGGTATGGGCTTGTTGATTGTCTAATGTATAGTGAGATCACTAATTGATTGTGTAGGTTCGGCTTTGCAAAATTCTGCGATGTTCGTGACTCGGAAGCATGCATCCGGGGATTCTTCCGTCTGGGCTACGAAGTGGGCTTCGCACGGGTAAGACTTCCAATGCCCCATCGAATTTCGAATTGCTCGATTACCCATATTCGTGGTGCCTCACACTGTCGCCAATGTTATTACTGTTACTGACGTGCATTGACTTTAGGAGTCGTTCAACTCTCGTCTCAAGGCAGAAGGGGATGATGAATCAACCAATCTTTACATCTCAAACCTGCCTAGAAACTTCTCAGAAGCCGTAAGTTACATATGATAACCTCGTATTACATAAAATCTAACTAGGGAAGGAACTCGGTACCGTATTCATGGGCTTCACTATCCTATCAAGCAAGATTCTTCGAGATGGCATGGGAAATAGCCGAGGAGTTGGATTTGCACGGTGAGTTTGAAAAGACCTACCTATGGTATAGGACATCTCGTGACTAATAATGTCGAAGGTTTGAGTCCCGTGATGTTTGTGACAGAGTTATCGAACAGTACCAGGGGTTCAAGCTTGGCCCTGATGGCTTGCCTATGCAGATTCGTTACGCTGACACTCCAGCCCAAAAAGAGCTCAAGCGCATCACCTCGGAGCGACGCCAATTTCGCACTAACGAATACAATGTCGGTGCTTACGGAACAACTATGGTTGGCATGCCCCCGAACATGTATAATCAGGCCGGCAGTTACCGCCGTACTCTTAACCCTGCGCCGTAAGTGTATGCTTCTCTGGTTCGCTATATGATAGTTCATTAACTTTTGAATCCTGTAGAAATACTAGCGGCGCTGCTCGTACTCTCCCTCTCGGTGTTGCCAATCGAGGACAAGGGCGCGATTCAGCTGGAGATGGGCAAAGCGAGTACGCTGAGGGGCCCATTGACTTGTTCTTGCGGCTCAACTTTCGCGATAATTAATTACTGACAATGGCTCTGGATAGGCCCGGTAATGCTGTTTCTGGCAATGCGGCGGCGGCTTCCGAGAACGGTTCGGCGGACGAAGGTGTTACGGTGCACATCAACTCTCCCTTGGTTGCGAACGGTAGCTCTCGGTCTTCGCCTGTGAAACCGGCGAAGGAGTAAATTCGAAGGTGCTTCCACGGTCTTGTGTATGCGCACAGCATAATCTTTTGTCTGGTTTCGCATCGGCATGATCTATCGTCACCTTGGCACATCTTTCCCTACCGTGCCTTGTTCAGGCCAGAGGGTTCACCTTGGTCGTATAGTTACATTGTCCTGGCCTTTTGCAGCAGTGCAACTAACTTGACGCCCTGAGTCGGTAGAGATGACTCAAGTATCTGTGGGGCATTGCGATTCTAGTGTTATCAGTGGACAGAACTTGCGTCTCTATCTTCATCGGACACGATTTTCCCATCTTGTACTGCCAGGAGGGAGGGGACTTGTAGTTTAGTCTATAGGCAGTATCAATAGATACACTCATGTATTCTGTAACTGTAACTACGATGTGATTCGTAGCATGGCATGAATTTTGTGAATCTTACCATTGCACCTGCTTCTTGAACCAAAATTTGACTTCAGCTTCGCGGAAGAAGGGCGTGGGCCGTGGGGCATGGCATATATTTCACTGGCATACGAAGTACATGTCTCAGGCTATGTCCCATTTTTGATTGCTAATCTGGAGATGTTTAAGTCTGCGTGAGATTTCTCTTTGCCAGCCTCCCCCTCTTCCTCGGACTCAGCATTATGATTAACTTGTTGGTCGCCGTCCGCGTCATTTCCTTCGCTTTCACCCTCGCTATCCAGCGGGTCATCGCCGTCATCACCTTCATCGGCATATTCGTCGTCGGTCGAAGCGGGCTCCTGCTCTCCATCAGGGCCCCTAGCTTCCTGTTGCTCGCGGATGGCGGCCTCGAGATCCTTGAGGGCCTTCTTCGAGAAGCCGGAGGCCTCGACGGCGGCATCGAGACGGCGGGCGCCGTCCCTGCCGACGGTCTTCTTGGCGTCGCGGAAGAAGGGGCCGGTCTGGGTGCTGACGAAGTGGAAGCGCCGCTCGAAGAAGCGCTTGACGCAGGCGACGTCGCGGTCGAAATACATCTCGGCGTTGACGTGGTCCATGGAGACCATCTGCGGGAAGTCGATGAGGACGGGGGTGATTTTGACTTGTTCTTCTTTCT
This sequence comes from Nemania sp. FL0916, assembly GCA_022578715.1. Lineage (NCBI taxonomy): Eukaryota > Fungi > Ascomycota > Sordariomycetes > Xylariales > Xylariaceae > Nemania > Nemania sp. FL0916. Next base: position 111,806 of record MU390277.1, read on the forward strand.
CTTCTTCGTTCTCTTCTTGGGCGGGCGGTGGTCGCTCGATTTCTTTGCCTTTGTTGGACGGGGTCGTCTGGGCATCGGATTCTGAATGAACGGGCTCTTCTTTGATCAGGATGTTGAACTCGTTGAAATCGCCGTGAATAAGGCCGTGCTGAGCAAGGCGCAAGATCAAAGCGATGAGCTCGGCATAAAGCAGCGCGGGATCAGGCACGCTGGCGATCTGGCGCAAGGGGAAGGCGTCGACGAGGGACATGAGCACGGTATGCCGGCTCTGGCCCAGCGGCTCGGGGACCAGAAAACCTTCGTCCCTCAACACGCGCATGAACGCGTACTCGCGCTCGGCCGCCAGCCGCGACAAATACATCCATGACCCGCCCTGCCGCTTCCGCAAGTAATCGCGGTTTTGTCGTACTGAGCGGAAGGATATCCGGCCCAGACGGTGGATTTTCAAAATTCGCTGACCACCGGAATTGTCGGCCACTACGAGGATGTCGCTTTCTTTGCCCACGCCCACTTGGTTACCCACGGAATACACGGACCCCTGGCTCGCGTACGTGTGTAGGGCGAGGTAGTCCAGCCCGCCGTATGTGAGGCGGTATCCGTCGTACCGCGCTTCTTTGAGACGCGCGATGAGCCCGACTTTGGCCAGCGCGCTGATCGAGTGCCGGGTGCGGCCTGCGCCGCCGCGCAGTTTGGCGATGCTTTCGATCAGAGGGGTCGGGACTACTTCGTGGTTCTTGCTGCCGATTTCGACCTGTGAGATTCGAGGGACTTGTTAGTGAGGGAGCTGGGAAGATGGGTGGGAAAGGAGAGGAGGAGGATGAGAGAGGGCGTACGGCTGTGAGGACGCGCCAGTCCTCGGCCGTGAGGTGGCGCATCGCCTTGCTGTCGAGTTTCATGGCGGGGTAGGGCGCTGGGCTGGCTCTGGTTTCGAGGGGTTGGTTGGTCTGGCTGTGGCTGATTTTGGGGGTATTTAGACTCGGGGAGATGTCGGGCGTTAATTTAACTCTATGTCAGTCGTAGTGTGGCCATGTGTGGTTTTGGGCAGAGCTCAGTCGTAGGTTTGAATTATTAGGTATATGGCGGGACGATTGAGTTGACGTTGAATTGGCCGCAGGGTATTTTTTGCTCTAGCTAGTGTGAAATGGACCATGGCGGGGTCCTGCCCGGGGCTAACCTAGATAGGGACTAATGTATTGAGTGCTGGTGGGGAAGCGGGGCTGACCGAATATATACGGAGTACGGAGTAATTACTTCAAGTAGGTAGTTTCCACGACTACGTGCACATTGATAAAACAATCTATACTGTCATCGCCGTAAAGGCATATGTATACATTTTATTTAGCATAATAAGATGGGAAAATTTTAGACCTAAAGCAGTGTTGTAATAACCATCTCGAACATGACTTGTAAAGCCTACACCACTCATATACCAGTAGTATCCGTGTTCTCATACCTACCTCCTATGTAGGTAGATTACAAATCCCACGTGCTACGATTGCTCTCAAAGCGATCGATGTGTTTTATGTCTATATGTTACATCACCACCATTAGTCTTGACTAATCACAAACGGCTGTAGGAGAGGTCGGACGAACATTAACTACGCCATTGCTGGGAGCAAAGAGACAATCCAATTAGGTACGCATATCTTGAAGGGGTCGGATCCTGGATTTCTTTGAAACCCGCCAAAGATAAAAAGTGATTCCATGCAGCTATCGGCCCTTCTTACAGTGTCACTCATATTTCGTATATAACGTCCAGTGTTGCTAGAGATAAACAACTCGACTCAGTAGTGTTTCTGATCAGTGTGAACTAATTGACCAGTTATTATCGCACTATACAAAAGCGATGTTGAAATGCCTGTCTTTAAGAAAAGCGCCACTCATTCAGCAAATACATGTGCTTGTGTCATTAATATTATCCTCAGAGCATATGATATCTTAAAAGAGGTTGGCCATGAGTTGTGTACCTGGGGTCCGTGAATCTTAAGTGATGGTGTGGATTTCCTCGGAGATCGAAGCTGGTAGTACAGCTGATGTGGCTCGGGACACACAATTTGGATCACTGGAGATATCATGGAACAAATTATTTTTGTCAATGATGATAACCCTGGTTTCTATCCTGGCTATTCAGTTATGATATTAGATAGGCCTCCTGTGATGATAAGCATCTCAAATGTTTTGTGGTCGTGCTAACGGCAAAGACCTTCTCGTATCATATGAGAGAACAACGAAAGCGTGATATTTGTACCGAAAAAAGAAAAGAAAAGAAGCACAAAAGCCTATAGCCGCGAACAAGCGAAACACACCTTACACTTTATCCAATCACTTTCTGTCACTCCTTTCAGTTTCACTGCATGCACCCTTCTGTTACTGTACCCCGCAAGATGTCCAACCACTCATATTACATTGATATAGTATTTTCGGGATATGTATTGTTGGGCAGCAACAATTTCACATTAGGCTGTTCAATTATCTAGAAAGCCGTAGCCGAACATGTACTCTCCCAATGTCAAAAAGATATTGGTCCTGGGTACCTAAGCAGGTTATACACCCCCATTTGTGTATATATAGGGCTGCTGAACCCCTTTTACATATTTTGGATGATATTAACAACATAGAAGAGATCAGAAGCTCTTCGTGATACAATTATACCACGTTGTTACCTATCATTGAGTCTTGTCCTTGGTCAACATGAGCTCTGTTGCTACACACCCAACCTACAAGGGCTATTAGGCCCGACGACTAGTTCGCGAGAAACTCTTTGCCGAACTTGCCGTCCTTCGAAAAAACGGAGTCCAAATTCCACTACCTGGGCTGGATTCTTCATTATTAGCTCACGACAATCTACCTGAAGACCCCAATTGCAAAGACGGCAAGAGGTCAACTGACGACGGCCCAATACGACCCCGGAAAGTGTGCATTGTGGGCGCTGGTATTGCGGGACTTTACATTGCAATGATTCTCGACAGTCTGAAAGTTCCTGGACTCACTTATGACATTCTTGAGGCCAACTCCAGAGTTGGTGGCCGTCTCTACACCCACCATTTTAGCGAGAACTCAAATGACTACTTTGACATTGGTGCTATGCGTTTTCCGGATATTCCGGTTATGGCGCGTACTTTCGATCTGTTCAAACGCACTCAAATTACACCTATACCTTATTATCTGGAAGGCCAGAACACTCTTGATTTCTTCAATGACCATTTCTTCGATGGAAGCACTTCTGATCCCTACCATGTCAGCACCGAGAATGGAGGCCGCGTCCCTGACGATGTTGTCGACAATTTTAGCCAGATACTTGAAGAGGCTTTCGGCCCATATAAAGAGAACTTGGCCGAGAATCCTGACACAGGATTCAAAGAACTCATGAAAGCCGACGATTATAGTACTCGGGAGTTTCTCAAAAGAGGTGGTCCTGACGGCACGCAAAGACAGTACGACTTCTTCTCCGTTCAGTGGATGGAAACGATGAACACATCAAGTAATCTGTTTGATCAGGCATTCTCCGAGAGTGTCATGGATTCTCTTGATTTTGACTACCGGATCAAACAAGTGGTACTGCATCAAGGGTGGCACTGATCTTCTCAGCAATGCAGTACATGAGAAACTCGAGCGCAAGGCCGAAACAAATAAGAGGGTAGAAAGTATCTCTATCAACTGGAAGTTGGGGAGAGACAAGGGAAACATGTCAGTCAAGTGTGCCGATGAACCAGTACGCTCAGGGTACTGCACTGTCTTCGCCACTCCAACCCTAGGCTGCTTAGCTCGGATGGACTTACAGAGCCTCGAGCTGCATCCATCGCAGAAGGACGCAATACGCAGTCTACACTACGATGACTCAGTGAAGGTAGCTCTGCAATTCACATATCCTTGGTGGATTGTTGATTGTGGGATTACCCAAGGTGGCGTTGCGTCCACTGATCTGCCTCTTCGCACCTGCGTCTACCCCTCGTATAACCTAGAAGATATAGACAAGCCCGCCGTACTTCTAGCCTCTTATACATGGGCGCAGGACGCGAATCGCATGTCGTCGCTCGTTGACGATGATAACAAAGGGGAGCTCGAAGAGCTGATCCTGCGTGACTTGGCTCGGCTACACGCGGGGCGCATCACATACGACCAGATCAAATCGGCATACACGGGAGAATGCAAAGCATACTCATGGTCACAAGACCCGACGACCGCCGGCGCATTTGCGCTCTTCGGCCCTGGCCAGTTTAGCAACTTGTACCCTTACATCGTACGGCCGGCAGCGCAAAGTCAATTTCATATCGTGGGCGAGGCGGCGAGCACACACCATGCTTGGGTTGCTGGGGCCCTTGACAGCGCATATTGCGCTGTGTATAAGTTCCTCTACACTTTCGAATTGTATGAAGCTATTGATACTCTCAAAAGAGAGTGGGGTGTGGTGGAGGAGCTGGATGGCGAAGAAGATGGGACAGCGCACTTGCAGGTCGCACTAGGCATGCTTCGGAAGGAAGATCAGGTGCGAGTATGAATTTGAAACTATCGTTTGTCTAACCAATCTTGGGAGATATCATGGTTTTTTCCTCATTTTTTCCTTCTTTGACTAGGGTTTGAACACATTACCGATATTGTGATATTGTAACTAGCTGCGAGGTAGTATATTCTGCTACTCATAATTACCGCGTTATTGAAGCGGTGCAGATGATAACGGTCAGAGCGGCGGCGAGATTTAGGATACTTGTGAATAGTTTCACTTGAGTTACAAATTTCACCTTGTGCACACTAGACTGGTAATACAGCTACCAAACACGCTCATCATAGAATTTTCTTGGTCATCTTATCACTCATCACCAGAAGGCTATGCTAGGTGTGGTGTGTTGTTGAAACCCCTGAGATGTAATAGACCACAGTCTTGTATTTAGTAACTGAGGAACCAGAATTATTAATTCGTTACCTGGACAACTTCTTGAAAATCTGCTACCAATGTTCGGTGTTGATTCCTTCTTCCCATTGTCTCTCAAGACGCTCCTTGCTAAAACCAAGAGTATTCGCTGCTTGTTCCGGTAGCGCCAGATAATCTTCGTCTCTGATAGCCTGTCGTACATCCTCTGTACTCGAAGGGCTCGTTACTAGTATTTTATAGATAGGCCCTTTGCTGTTCGTCAAATCGAGCAAAAAGCGTAGCACGTCCGCTATCTCCTGCAAAGGCTGTTCTCCATTACATTCGTAAAAGTTAATCCCATCAATAACGCAAACCACGGTTTCTGTCCTTCTAACCTGCTCGACAAGGCGCCCGAAGACGTAACAGAATGCCTGAATCTCTCCATTGTCTATTTGGACTACTAGTTCATGAGCGATAAAGCTGAGGTCGAAAGATTGCTGCTGTAATAGTTGAGAAAGCAGACTCATGATGAGCGTTCTGGCGCCGCCGTAATCGTCGTACGGGTGACAGCCGCAGAAAAATGCAATAGACTTAAACCTTTGGCTTCTCTGCAAGTTCTGCACCAGGAGTGAACAAAAGAACGAAATAGGTGAGATAGGAAGAGTTTCGGACTGGCCATGGATCAAAATCTCTTTAGAGTCGGGTTGAACGAGCCACCTGCGAAACTCAGGTGATTTCATGATCTGCTCAGAACGATCCTGCCCTCTCGAAAGGATCAATTCGCGTTGGCTACCAATATATTCAAGATCTTCTGTTGCCATGTGCATCACGTCGAGGAATTTGAGGAGCTCTTCTTGTTGGTATAAGTATTCAACAACGGGGGGTGGCTCTGGCGTGATGGCACGATAATAAAGCTGCTCAAACATCGCACATCGAGCTGGAATTGTACCTGTCAGCGTGGGCTACGACAAAAAGTAGGATTTTGCTCCTACCATCACGTTTTTCAATCTCGTGCTTCAAGAGTTGCTTCTCTTTCTCATGTTTGGCGTCCACTTCGGCGAGATGATCCTTGAACATATCTTGTAATCCCTTCCCAGCGCGTTCTATCTGTACGGAAATGTCTTTAAACCCTAGTATTTTTATTAGCTAGCAGCATCTATCTTCAGGTAGCTTAGTCTCAGGCTTACCAGTATCCACGTCGTCAGCTATCTTGTTAGTTACTTGTTTATGAGCGGTGTCAGATTCGTTCATGAGCTCTTTGCCGACTTCGGTGATATTTTCCAAGCACAACAGCAATGACTGTTCGTAATTCTCACCGTTCCACACGGCTTTAATCCCTTTGATCACTATACGCACAACATCAGCATGGTGTATGCATGTCAGTGAGTGCCAACTTAATGCCAAGAATTCCCTCGGTGTACACAAAATTGTTTACCCATATGTCTGGTGTAGTAGCCAATGACTTCTTCTATTGCCTTGAGAATTGTGACATAAAGAGTCATCGCAGCTTCAACCACCTTTGGTTTAGCAGAGTACATGTTGATGTGAGCTTCGACCAGATCAAAATTCTTCCCGAGCCCCTCAATGCCATCATTGACCTCTTCGCGAACCTTCTTGGTTTGTTTAAATGCCTGCATAATAGAATTTGCATTAGAACAGATATCGGCGCTATTTTTGACAAAAACCTACATCAAGCAAAAAGGCAAAAGTTCCGACGATTGGTCTCGAGTAGTCAAAATCCGGGATGAGCTTAGCAAGGCGTTCCATTGTGTCTGTTTGGTCTTCAACGAAAGTCTTGAATCTTTTGAACCGTCCCTTAAATCCACTCGTTTCAGCATAAGCTGCTGCAGCGCTGTCCAAGACTAGTAGAACCTCTTCCCAACTAGCTTTAGAACGAATACTAGTGCCCCCTTCGAGCCGTCCTTGAGGTTCCTCCGGAAATCTGTTCTTGAAGTCTTCCATAATGCTGGAAAAGTTGCGAATTTTGGCGGCCGTTACGTCTACTGGTTCCATGCCTTCCAATACATTCGATTGCCGGAGTGCAGAGGGGCGCGGGAATACTTGCGGACTAGTCATTAGAACAATCACAACTTTGTAGAGGGAAATGGATTGTATTCTTCAGTCGTGGAGGCAAATACACGCAGCTTATGGGTTCGGGGTAATTCGTACTCTTTCCTTGGCTAAACGTACGTTGCATCATGTGGGTGGCAATCATATCTGCCCCCCAGAAATGCCATTTCAGCAACCTATCAGAGCAGATGTCGGCGTGTCGCCATATGATTAGATAGCAGCCAAGAGGGGTTTCTCCTCACGACTTCTCTGTTTTTATTGTACTTACAAGCTTCACTTTACTCGTAACAATTACTGATGAATAGTTGTTGCGATAAATGCAGTAAGAATGGAGCAGCGCAAATCAGACAAAATATTGTACACAGTGCAGTATCTCAATTCTATATCATCGGGCCTTGCTACCGCACATCCAGCATATGCTACTTCGCAGAATGAACCGCCGCTAGAGCTTGGACTTGCCCACCAAAGAGATGGCGCCACCCCAATAATCGAGATAGTTACTGCCATTGATGTCGTCAACGGCGGCAGTGTTGAACTTACTGAGGACAAATTGGACAAACGCCATCTCAACCACATCGAAGAGACGTATATGATTATACATTCGGAAATCTTGTCCCGGCTCATTAGAGAAACTGTTCAATTCTATGCTGGGTAATTGCTCAAAGCTCGAGTCAATCTTGGCACTGGGCTAAAAGAAAATGTGTACAGCCAAAACCTCACTGGGACAAGCCTCACGATACGCGAGCCCTATGCATGTCTTATGCATCACATGGACGACTTCGAGCACTTAGCAGGCTCAGCTGAAGATGACAGCAAAGTCGAACATATTCGCGTTCTCTTAGAGTTCCTCCGACCGCGATACCAGCAGCGTTACGTTCCAGCAAAACAGAGATGTAAGGTGGCCCAACCGACAGTTATGTTTCACGACCTATGGGTTGTCATGAGGCCCGGGGCATTAGCCTATACGTGCTGGGGTGGACATAAAATCGGATGTGTTATTGGCAAGTCTATCCGACTCCCACCAAATCTATCTCATGATCTTCCAGAACGGTGGTCAATAGACTTCTGGTGTCTCCAAGTTCATTGGCCCTCCGATCAGATAGGATGTATCGTGAAAACAGCTGTCATTGATCGATTCGATGGAGAGAGACTCATTGGTTCCTTGTCAATATATCCTATCGAATTTCTAGAGGACCAAGGCAGAACCAAACAACGCTTCATAGACAGAGGTCGAAAAGTCTGTGATCTCCTTTGGGGAGATTCGATGTATATGGAATACGACGGAGAGTGTGTGGACCATTTAAAACAACGCGTTAGTATCTCATCGGTATGCTTCGATCACAGATTACACCTTTCTAACGATACGATTATAGTATACGGGGCGTATCGTTGTAGGTGGACCAGATAGCATGGACGAATATCCACAGCACAGCTGGGATTTCAACTGGACTGCGCCAAGCCAACTCATGAAGAATAACTCAAGTGTCCCCTTGAGCAAAATCAAGGCCAGAATAAACCCTAAAGAAGACAACCGTGATGCCATAACGGTTGATAATTATTTCATCTTGACTCCATTTCTCAGCGCGTTCAGGTTATCGAGTAAGGACTGGGGTAATAACACACCAACTTACACATACCTGAGGCAAGCTGATATTGTGTAGTGCCAATCACCGTGGAGAATATCCGTCATTTGATATACAGTCATGACAAACCACCACCAATAGTCGATGAGGCTGAGTTGGGAATGGTTCAGAGGCTAGTGAATTTTCAACGTCATGAGAACACATCATCTTTTTTTTACTCTCGTAACAAATCTGGCGGGCTTATCATTCATATCCAAGGTGTGTACAACCCATCATTCTCGCCAATAATTAATACTAACTTTTCAGGGGCTTCTGGCGTTGGTAAAAGTCATATGATTGGTTAGTCAGGTTATTACTCCGAGATCGACACAATTCTAAGCTGATGTGTTTAGAATTTATATCCTCGAGATGTCGTCAGCCCTTGCTTGAACTTGGACTGGAAGATTTCAGTGATGGACAAGAAATGGACCCAAGCAGTCTGAGGAGGTGGTTTTCTATAGGCAAGAGATTGAAAGCTATTATGCTCGTAGATAAATGCGACAAACTTATCGACCAGGGGGCCAGTCCATACAATGTTTCAATTAAAGGCGAGTACAGACCCAGAATCGTTCAGCAGATGACTCATTCCATATTAATCAATTGACAATATAGCATTCGTTCGCACTCTTGGACTTTTCGAGGGCACTGTTTTCTTAACGAGCCACAACACTAGAAGTATCAACCCTACGTTTCATTCTTTGATAAGCCTAACGATCTCACTACCCGACTTCGAAGTAAAAACAGGCGATTCAGTATTGTCAAATCTAGCAAAGCTTTTGGATCCAGAAAAGATCCGGTTGCATCACGACGCTACTAAATTCTTCTCTTCTCTGGAAGAGATGCCAGTCGGATGGAATGGTCATACAATAATTCGCTGCTTTAAGATTGCTATGGCATTAGCAGGAGACGGCAAACGCAGTAAAGAGAGTGTGATAGTTGTCACAGATGATCATTTTAAAGAAGCCATGAACATCATGTACCGATCGCGCCAAAGTACAGGTGATATCATCAATTCTAGATTTCCCGGTTCATATGCTGCCGGTATTGACGACCCGCCACCGCCACCGCCACCGCCTCGTATACCGGTACCTAGGTATATTCCACCTAGGCGGCGTTCTCCACCAATATTCGAGCAAGTGCACAAAGCCCGAGGCCCCCTGCGAGCACCAACCCCTGAGGCTAAAGAGCAGCGACCAAACTACACCAGAGCCGATGATCTTCTTTGCATTCCGAGTCTTAATAGAGTCGAATGGGACGCATTTAAGTCTATAGGCGAGAGGGAGCTATTTCGTAAGACTAAATTCTGCGCAATCGATGTCCTCAAAGGCGAGCCCATAATCAAATTGCATGATAATAGCAACAGGCGGCGACATCGCCAGGGATTTGCCCAGCATACGATTTTATCAGAATCTTTGATTTCTCATAATGCTACCAGAGATATCCGCACGTCGAAACGACGCGAACCCGGTGAAGCAGTGTTGCCCGAGAGAATTCGCATCAACTCCCCAACACTGCTACGTGTATTCGAAGATATATTGCGAGAGAAGTATCAAGGCTCATTGATTTTATTTCGGCCTTTTTGGTCTTTAAACTACTTTGAGCAAGAGCTTCGCGAGAGAACAAGCCAACTAGAATCGATATTACGGGGTAACTTGCTATATCTAACCCCTTATTGTTTATCAGCTGAGTGTTAATGAAGCCTTGCAGCAAGATGGTCAGATCACGATACTCCGCTGGAAGAGAATACGGAAAATACGAAAGAAGAAGATCGTAAAGTCATTACAAAAGGAAACTTTGCAGTCGGAATAGAAGAAACAACTCAAGACAAAACAAAAGAAGCTACTGGCGAAGGTGACACAGAAGATACGGACCATGAAAGGGAACTTGCCTCAGCTAGCCTGGAGCAAATGAAATGTCTTCTCGCATTTATTGATAATGAGATGAAGAAGAAGCGTGAATATCTCATGAGCTCTTGCTGCCAATTCGTTCCTTTCGCGGATATCTCGATGCTCTTCAGGCCGGGTGGGACCGTGATATCAAAGGATTGCAAGCAGGTGTACCGAGTCATCAAAGTGAGTTGTACTCGACACCGAGCCAAAGACCGCAAGAAAGAGAAGAACACGAAATTTTGGAAGGATGAGAGTCAAGTGGAATTCGAAGATAACCCAGTATTTGTTCATTGCTTTAACCTGGACTTTGACGGGAAAATGATGGGCCCCGTGTCTCGCCTCTTCACCATCCCAAGATATGAGGGCGAGAAAAACATTACATCTCTCCCAGTGTATCCACTTCAACACTCCAAAGAAGATGGACTCCGCGAAAGGCTTGTTAGGAGGGGAAAGATGTTCGTCGAAGTGGCCGCCGTGAAGCATATGTATTATGCGGGCTTGACGTTGAAAACGCGCGAGGATGTTGACAGCCAAGTAGTCATTGATTTCGAAGAGGCCATCAACCGTCATCCTCAGTGGAAACCCTCTCTTGTGTCATTATTAGAAGATTCGTTTCACACGACAATCGACTCTTCTGAGGCATCTGGGAATCAAGATATAGCAGAATATCTGGGGGCACAGAACTCGATGAGCAAGCCATGCATCGGAGAATGCTGCGAGGGGCAGCCACGACATAATGATGAATACATCGAAGACTGGATGAAAGAGGACTTCATTACGTCGCAATTGGAAAGAGAAGAATCTAAATCCATTCCGGTGACAATCGTGCCACACAACTTTCGCGACGTTCTCGAAAATAATACTTTAACGAATGACGAGTATTTGCTGATGTCCCACCGAGCGTTTGGGTACGTACTGCGCAGTCGGAAATGGCGTATGTATCTGCCACAATTCCCATAGTATCATGGGCCTTGATAAACTCTGACGAGAATATGCCCAGATGAGCTAGACATGGCACACGTGTCCGAAGTTGCGGCACTAGGGGCTGGGGAAGGGTTCGATGAGCTCGTACTGCCTCGAGGGCATGGCAATATGGTCAAGTCAATGATAAGGCAGCACTTGCGCGAAAGGAAGCTGGCAACAATGAATAGAGACAGAACAGACATCGTCCGTGGGAAGGGTACGTATGCATCTCAGTCTTGCATAACATACTAACTAGGTATGTGTGTAGGCCAGGGGCTAATAATCCTACTGCATGGAGTACCCGGTGTAGGTAAGACTTCGACCGCAGGTCAGTCACGCTCAACCAACTCTAACATCATGTTGATATCATAGCTGATGAGAGACAACAGAATGTGTTGCCGACCTATTTCGAAGACCACTATTCCAGATCACCAGTGGTAAGGGTGCCTTGCTAGTTTTCATATCGAATAGCCTAACGCCTGTAAGGTGACTTGGGCACGACGGCCAAAGAGGTTGAAGACGCGCTAGAGGAGAATTTCTCATTAGCAAGTCGATGGAACTCCATTCTACTCATTGATGAGGCAGATGTGTTTCTTGCCGAAAGAACGAAAGAGGATTTTGTGAGGAACAGTCTCGTTGCAGGTATGTGATAATATTGATAGGTACATTGGATAGATACTCGCTGACCATAGAAGTTTTCCTCCGCATGATGGAATATTATTCCGGGGTCCTGTTCCTAACCACTAATCGCGTCGGCGTTTTTGACGAAGCTTTCACATCACGTATCCATATCAGTCTTTATTATCCTCCGCTAGATGAAGACGCAACGCTCGAGATATTTCAGAAAAATTGGGAGAAAATCAGCGCACGGTACAAAAAAGAGGGGCGAGTTATCAAAATCGACATTCCAAAAATTACTCAATTTGCAATAGACTATTTCAAGGAGAACAAAGAGGGAAGATGGAATGGACGGCAAATCCGCAATGCTTTCCAGTCGGCACTTGCTTTAGCTGAGCTCGACGCTTTGGGAACTGATGATTTCTCGGACGAACTTGATAATAAGCAGCCAGTAATTCTGGGAAGAAAGAGCTTCGACACAGTAGCTGAAGCCTATAAGGGATTCACAAGCTACTTAAAACAGGTGTATGGTGCCGACTTTGCTCGCCGAGCTCGCGAGAATTTATGGCGTTACGATGCCTTCGGCTCTCCCAAGATGCCCAACAGTCTCACTACACGGCTCAAGATGACTGAGCCTCCGGTGCCACCACCCCCAAGACAATGGCCTGAACAAAGTAATACTGGATATGATACCAGAAACCCCCAGTCATACTATCCGCCACAACAACAATACAGTGCGGGCTACGGCCCCCCTGGGCAGGGGCCTGCATATCCTTCAACTTCGGGGCCTCAGCAGTACTCTGACCCTAGAGCAAGATGGGATGCACGACCGAGCACTGGAGAACCGGACCGATAACCTACCAGCACACATCGATTCAAAGAAGAGACCTCGTTCTGCCCTGCCAATTCGACTGTTGGGAATTAGAATGCTATCGTATCGGACACTGGGCTATATGCGTTTCTTTATAGAGTATTGTGGCATTGTCGCTCTTTTAATCAGGGGATAACCTTTCTGTGCAGCAAGAAATCATAAAGATACGGCATTGAGGCGGAAAATGACAATCATTACCTAGGTCCTAGTGAAAGCAAACACCCACGATCGTTGCTTATTAAGGCATTAGGAGATTAATATCGCAATACATTCTTTTGATCTACAATTTTATGTCTTTCTTCTAATCTTCGTATGGTATCTAATACACCCATATGTTTTCACGCCGGACACAACAGCTTGGCTTCCTTCCAGTTCTGTCTTGCCCGTGTGCTTCCCGAATTTGACTGGCTTGGGGATGAGAGAGATGCAAGGGGTAATCTGTTTGGCTGGGACATATATGTAGTATCATTAGTCTTAATGGAAACTTCACAGCATCTTCAAAAGGTTCCATTCTGTTTAAAGTGATGCTGGTAGGACATAAAATACCTAACCTTAGGTACCCACTGTAGGTAACACTGTATCTACGTGGCCAAGTACTCCGTACTGCAGTAATTAATTTCGGGATAAGCCAACTCTTGAGGCAGTGCTAAAACTAGGTCGTTATATACCCTCAAAAGTTTGTTCACATTCATTAACTTTTTTTAATGACCGGGACGTGATAACTTATAAGTGCCAGTCAGTTCGTTATTACTTGCCCGAGATACCTACTTCCGACCTCCAAGGAAGGCACTTCGTTCCCTAGTGTAACGGGGAAGAGATCTAGGCGCCCCACCTAACACAATCGTATGATTGGTCCAATACCTAGCATTAGCGACTCGACCTTCCTAGGCGGCAGAGGGTCGCGTAATGGCTGAAACTTCTGGCCTTGCTTAGCTAAGTGGCCTCCAAGTAATACCGGAGCTGCCATGAAAGCTTAAGCTTCACCGGACCATCACTTCACACTCGCCATCTTCAGACTATTTTACCAGTTCACAACACTCCCCCCAACCATCACACCTCTGCCCGAATAAGTAGGAGCACCATTTTTATCTGCCGGTGTTATTCGCATTCTGTACTTTTGCCTTTACTTCCATACCAGCGCCAATTTGAACTCGATCCGAGTTGTCGCCGCCCCTCTCCCCCGGCTCCTGCTCGCTCTTCACCTCCCCACCACCGACTTTCCGTACCCGCCTATTCCGCTACCGTCTCAGCGACCATGGCGCCCAACACGGAAGCCTCTAAAGTGCCCGACAAGGGCAAGGGCAAGACCACCGATGGCGCGGCTGATGAAGCTAAGAACAGCAAAGACGAACGGCCGCAAGCCAACGGCAAGAAGGAAGATGACAAGATCGATGGTAAGCTGAATGGTCATGTCTCGAGTCCGATATCGTAGCTACAGCCGGACTAATTGGGTGCAGCAGCAGAGGAGTTGAGCGAGGAGGACCAGCAGCTCAAGAGCGAGCTTGATATGCTTGTAGAGCGACTAACAGTAAGCACACGTCCCGTCTATGGTTTCATTTTCGCCTGCGTGTGCCGACGCCAACGCCAACGCCGACACCGCTGCTGACCGGGCTTGCAGGAACCCGATGCCTCTCTGTACAAGCCGGCTCTCGAAGCCATGAAGACCTCGATCAAGACCTCGACATCCTCCATGACCGCGGTCCCCAAGCCCTTGAAGTTCCTAAGACCACACTACGAACCACTGACGAAGCTATATGAGGCCTGGCCCGAGGGCGACAACAAGGCGTCTCTAGCTGATGTTCTCTCCGTCATCGGCATGACCTTCTCGGACGAAGACCGCCAGGAGACCCTGAAATACCGCCTGCTATCGCCTTCTCAGGACATCGGCTCGTGGGGCCATGAATACACGCGGCACCTGGCACTGGAGATCGGTGAAGTATACATAATGCGAATTGCCCACGATGAGCCCGTGCGCGACCTCGTCGACCTTGCTCTCGTGCTGGTGCCGCTCTTCCTAAAGAGCAACGCGGAAGCGGACGCCGTTGACCTGATGAGCGAACTGGAGATCATCGAGGAGTTGCCTAACTTCATTGACGAAAATACTTACTCCCGGGTTTGCCTATACCTCGTGAGCATGGTCAACCTGCTCACTTTCCCCGACAACGAGCAGTTTCTGCGTGTTGCCCACAGCATTTACAAGACGTATAACCAGCACACCCAAGCCATGGTCCTCGCGATACGCCTGAACGACCTCAGCCTCATTGTCCAAGATTTCGACGATGTGGATGATCCAGCTCTGAGAAAACAGCTGGCTTTTATGGTAGGCCGACAGAAGATTGTCCTACAAGTTACCGGCACTGGCGACTCAGACCACGACCAAGCGCTAGAGGACGCCATGGGCAATATCAAGCTATCCGAATACTTCAAAACCCTAGGCAAAGAGCTCAACATATTGGACCCCAAGACGACGGAGGACGTATATAAGAGCCATCTGGAAAGTAGTCGTGTAGCTGGCATGACCAATCTGGACTCGGCTCGACATAACCTCGCAGCCGGTTTCGTGAACGCTTTCGTCAATGCAGGTTTTGGAAATGACAAAATGATGCTGAACGAGAACGAGAAAGACACATGGGTCTGGAAAACCAAAGACGAAGGGATGGCGTCGACGGTCGCTTCTTTAGGAACATTGCTCATGTGGGATGTGGAAAACGGTCTTGACAAGATCGACAAATACACGTATGCACCAGAACCTCAGATCTTGGCGGGCGCTATGCTTGCTATTGGAATCATGAACTCCGGCACGCGCATCGATAGCGATCCAGCACTGGCATTACTGGGCGACGCGGAGAAGCTAGACCATAAAAACCCCCTTGTACGGACTGCCTCGATCATGGGTCTCGGCCTCGCGTATGCCGGAACACAGAGAGAAGAATTCCTCGAAATCCTTCTTCCCATAGTCAACAATCCCTCAGACACCATGCAAATTTCTGCAATGGCGGCTCTATCGCTGGGCCTCGTTTTCGTCGGTTCCGCTAATCCAGAAATTAGCGAAGCCTTCGTGACGCTTTTGATGGACGAGGAACGCAAGCCCAAACTAATGGACAAGTGGACCCGCTTCCTGAGCCTTGGTCTTGGTCTCTTATTTTTTGGTCGGCAAGAAGAGGTCGACGTTGTGCTGGAAACCCTTAAGGCGGCGGATCACCCCACCGCTCGGCCTACTTCCGTTCTAGCTGAGATCTGCGCTTGGGCTGGTACTGGCGCCGTTCTGAAGATTCAAGATCTGCTACGCATCTGTACTGAGCATGTCGAAGATTCGGATGAGAAAAAAGGCGATGAGCTGGAGCAGATCTACGCTGTTCTCGGCATCGCTTTAGTTGCCATGGGCGAGGACGTGGGCCAGGAGATGGTTCTGCGGCATTTTGGTCATCTTATGCACTACGGAGAAGCTAACATTCGCCGTGCCGTCCCGTTAGCCATGGGTTTGATTAGCCCTAGTAATCCCCAGATGAAGGTCTACGACACATTGTCTCGATACAGCCATGACAACGACAATGACGTTGCCATTAATGCCATATTTGCGATGGGCCTTCTAGGGGCCGGAACAAACAACGCAAGGTTAGCTCAACTTTTGCGGCAGCTTGCCAGCTACTATCACCGAGACCAGGAATCGCTATTCATGGTCCGAATAGCACAAGGTCTGTTACATATGGGCAAGGGTACAATGACCCTGAACCCTTTCCATACGGACCGTCAAATTCTTTCTCGCGTCTCAACTGCTGGCCTGTTGGCCGTTCTCGTTGCCATGATTGACGCCAAGCAATTCATTACTGGCGCTTCCCATTATCTTCTATATTTCCTAGTCACGGCTATGCACCCTCGGTTCCTTGTCACCCTCGACGAGAACCTCAAGCCATTGACGGTCAACGTCCGTGTCGGTCAAGCTGTCGACGTCGTGGGCCAAGCGGGTCGGCCCAAGACTATCACCGGATGGCAAACACAGAGCACTCCTGTGTTACTAGCATATGGCGAGCGAGCAGAACTAGAGGATGAGGAATACATCAGCCTAAGTAGCACTCTAGAAGGGCTCGTCATTCTTCGAAAGGTAAGCACAATCAATGAACCTCTTTTCCCTTCCCAACATTTCTCGCGGATCTGTAACTAAAATTTCGCCGATAGAACCCGGACTGGGAAGACGGAAAGTAGGGTACTGTTTCCCCAGATTCGAAAAAAGGAGAAAAGACACGTTTGCCACTGATACCTCGCAAGCACTTTATTGAGCCACGAAAAAGACAGGAAATGTATTAATACGGTGGAATCAAATAGCACGCCCCTGGGCATGACTGTAGATGTGCTTTATCAGAACGCAATAGACCATGAATATTTCTAATGACCCTATCTGCTAGGTGCTGTGTCTTGTTGTGATCATCCTGGTGAATATTTCCTATATTATGATCCTCTCTCGGCCTGGCCTTCAAACCTAACTACCTACCTATCAACACAAGTTCCCGAAAACGTTACTTCTTCGAGGGTCTCGCGTTCTTCTGCCTCCGCTGCTCCTTGATCTTCCTCTCTTTACGGATATCATCCGCATTCTTCAGCTCCTTATTGCCATCTCCATCGCGGAAGCGACCCACGCGCTTCTCCTTGGCCTCGGCCACGCGGCGCTTGCGCACGTGATAGTCGTCGCGATACTTATCCGCGGCTTTCGGGGCCTTTTCCTGCTTATGCTTGTACCGCGGCCCTCCTCCACCTCCCCCGCCCATACTACCACTACTACCAGGCCCGCGTCTCTCAGCCTCGCCAATGCGCGGCAAGCGGCCGACGCGCTGCTCCTTCTTCCACTTCTCGAACCTGCCGCTCTGGAAACTCGCCGCGATCTTGACGCCGGATTCGCCGCGCACCATCTTCCCCGCCCCCCCTTTACTGCCACCGTTGTTGCCTTTCGCTTGCTGGCGACTGCCGTCCTGATCGTTGGCGCGCGAAACGTATTTCGCGTTGCGCTTGTCCCAGCGCATACCGCCAGCGCGTGTGGGTACGCCGAAGGATTTACCCCCGTCGTCGTTCGAGAGGTCGAAGGTCGCGCTGCGCGCTGCTTCGACGAAGTTCCCGGATACGTTGGCCTGGCCGCCGGAATGTACCCCGTAGCCACGCTCTTCGGCCGCGTTCACGGTGCGTGGCTCGTACGCCATGAATTCGGGGTCGCGGAAGGCGGAGGCCGGGTCTTCGCCGGATGGTTTGCGGGTTTTGCGGGTTTTGGAGCCTCCGCTGTCGTGGTGGTTGGATATCGTCACTTCCATTTCGGAGTCGGAGTCTGCTAAGTCTGGCGACATGTCGTCGTTGTCGGAAGAGGCTTCTTGGTCATCATTTGATGCCTCCTGATCTTCCCCATCGTCTTCTACGTCGAAAGCCTCATTATCTTCATCGGCGACTGGGCCGTCCTCATCGTCAGAAACGCCCTTGAATTCCGCCTCGTCATCTTCCCCGTTAGCAGTTCTCCGAGGCCCGAAGCGTTCCCGAATCGACTTCATGACTTCTGCCTCTTTACTCCGCCCACCCTTGGCGGCTCTGCGGATCTCAAAGATCGTTTCGTGCGGCTTGAAGCCGCTGATCTTGGCGAGCATTTCGGCCCGGTTGTCCTCCACGGCGCTAACATCGTCTCCGTATATAGGATGTACTTGGAAGAAACCTTTAGATGCTACGACTTCTCGGGCTCGACGAGCACTCTGGGTTGAGGCGCTGTTTCGGGTTTTGAGGTAGAGCTTCTCGGCCTTCTCGGAAACGCGTTGAAGGGCCGTTAAGTCAGAGTCGTCGGACAGAAGCTTGTTGAGCCACTCTGTGTAATTCTCGACCTTGCTTCGGACTGGGGCACCCACAACCATGTCTGTCGTATAATTCGGCGCTCCATTGCCGTCTTTCCCTAGGATGAGCTTTTGAGAGAGGAAAAGCTGTAGATCTAGCAAGTATGGCACGTCTGTGTCTTTTACAAGACTATAGGCCCATCCTCGCATGCCTGCTCGAGCGACACGACCGACTCTGTGGACTGTAATACGAGATAATTAGCAGCTATTATGCATCAGGAATGATCAAGAGCTCAGGATTATGGCGTGTCCTCAGATATAATTCTGGAAGACCTTTACGGTGGAATGGGTTATAAAGAAGACAATATTTCTTGGTACTACTTACTGTATAGCTTAGGGGTCGCAGGGAAGCTGTAGTTGACTGTATTGGAAAGACTAGAAGAATGGATGGTCAGCAACATTGCCCAATTTTTCTTCTTCTTTCAGGCTCCGGAGTAGAAGGCCGGGTTTACGCTCTGGCATGGTAACCTTCGAAAAACTAAGGAAGGATTTCTAGACTTACAGAGGTATGTCTATACCTCTAGCAGCGACATCAGTGACCACCAGGATATAAGTCCTCCCTCTCCGGAAATTTTCTATTTGATCCTTTCTTGCTGTCTGGTCTAATGCACCGTAGACATATGAAACGGCAAAACCGGCATTGGTAAGTACCGTCTGGAGAAATTCGACGTCGTGCTTAGTAGAAGTGAACACAATAGTGGAGTATGGCGAGGGTTTCGACTTTTCGTGTGATGTATCGGATCCTCGTTTCCTTTTCTTGGAGTTTTCTGATGAATCTGTAGCGCCCTCTGGTAGACCAGTGGGTACCTTGATAACATCATGCAGAAGGTGGAGGAGAGTCCCCAGCTTCTCGGCTCCTTTGATACTGAAGACGGCTGCTTCGAGATCGGGGCTGATCTTGGTATCGGCATCTAACCTTATCAGGATGGGGTCCTGACATCCTGCTCTGACAAATTCTGTAACGGAAGATGGGAGCGTGGCCGAAAAGAGCAGAGTCTGGCGAGTTGGCGGCACTTTAGTGCCTGTTAGCAAAGATACCTTGAATCAAGTTTAAACCTTCGGATACTATTTACAAGAATGAAGAATCTCCTGCCTAGATCGAAGTAGTCAGTGATTTGTTACTGGTTCATACGAGCGGGAAGAATGATGCGGGCTCTGATAACTGGGCTATAGCGTTATAATCACTTACAGCTGCGCTGCGAAACCCATTTCTAGAAGAAAAATTAGTCCATGCTCGGCCATATCGGTTAAGTGATCCAGCTTACCAAATAGGCGATCCGCTTCATCGAAAACAACATACTGCATCTTGGCTAGGCCTGTAACATTCAAGTTCATTTCTACAAAGATATTAGTTTTCCAGAGTGAATGCGAGCTCGAGATCGGCCTTCTTTTTATAGCCTCACAATACTAAGTGAACTTCGAGGCGACGTACTAGATTAAAAATTAGTAAAATTTCGAAATCAAGATTTTTACAGGGGAGATCAACATACCCAACTAGCAGATGCAAGAATCGTCCAGGCGTAGCAATTATTATATCTGGGTTAGCGCTCTGTAAAAGCAATATGTATTAGTTTATCTCGAATGACTGTCTGTTTAATGTCATCGCATACCATGTTCGCGAATTGTTCGTTCAGAGAGTCGCCTCCAACACACAACATAATCTTAAGATCTGTTCCACGCGTAAACGTTTTCGTAACCTAGATTCTTCATCAGAAAGCTTTCTAACACGCAACTGGAGGGGGGAAACGCACACTCAGAGTTTGGATGGCAAGTTCGCGGCTGGGACTCAATATCAGAGCGCGAGCACCCATATTTGGTGAATGAGCTTTCAGTGTTTGAACCATTGGGATCAAGAAGGCAGCCGTCTTTCCGGATCCCGTCCTAGCCATAGCAAGAAGCTGCAGAATATGTCAGCAGCTATCAAAGATGAAGACATATTATGCAAGCTTACATCTTTTCGCTGTAAAATTAATGGTATGGTCTTTCGCTGAATGGGTGCTGTGTTTTTTGAAGTTAGCTATCAATACTTGGGACGTGGTATATGAGTGAGATATCTGGGTTTCGGTCTCAGCCCAAGGGGCGTTCGCAAACTGATTTTGCTCTACCAGGGAGAACACCATGGGGATTTACTCACTTGGGACCTTGAAGCCGCATTTCGTGATTGCTCTAAGAAGATTCCCATTGAGGCCTACACATATATCAGAAATTAGATAAGCTGAGAAAGACAACAGCATGCCATAATACCCATAGATTGAAAGCCTCCGCCCTTTTTTAAAGCCGTGCCCTTCAAATTGGTATTCTTTCGGAATGCAGCAGCCTGCTTCAGGGCGATAAAAGCCTCGTCTCCATCATCTTCGTCGCCATCATTTCCGTCAAGCAGTTCGGTAGCATCAAAGCCAAAACCGTCCCGTAGTTCGCTGTTTGTCTTCGCGTGCGAAGTTTCATCCCCATTAGTGAGCAAAGACCCTACAATGTCGATCTCATTTTCAGAGAGCGCCGGCGATGTGGCGCGGGGCATCTTTATGACGGTAGCCGTGTATATGCTGCTTGCTGCATAAGAATTGGCGGTCTCGAACCGTGGGATTGTCTAGGTACAGTGCATGTGAACGTTTAACATTGAAGAGCATGGGTCAGAGGTAGACAACTTTTCTGGTTATCGGAGAGCGCTAAAATGGTTTGATAAGATCTCGCCCCACTTGACGTCGACCTTAGCTTCGGCCTAACCGCACCTCCCCACCACTCCCCCCCTGTTACACTGCATCTGGCTGTTTCCATTGATGCGCGTCGTGCGCCGCACTTGATCACTATTCCAACTACAACCCCGAACAGAACTCCCGACTTCCGCGCAACTCTTCATTATCCATTCTCGACACAATCGGATCAGAAACTAGAGAGCCTGGACCAGTCAGTATGTCCTCGAAAGATAACGATGATCTTAAAGATGATAAGGATGCGCTCGACTTACTAGAGTCAGAGGCGAAGGAGTTCGACAAGGTAAGTTTCTCTATCAGCTTCTCCAGCGCAATGTGCGATGACAGCAAGACTAACGTAATTACAGGATGCCGAGATCGACCGTATTCTCAAAGCTTTTCGCCTCGATGCGTAAGTGATCTAATATTCTGGGATCTGCCTTTGTTCGGTACCACTGACAAGTCTTGTATAGCTACGCAGTCCTCGACCTACAGCCAGGCGTGCCCGAATCAGATATCAAGATAACGTACCGAAAGAAGTCACTACTCATCCATCCGGACAAGACCAAGAACCCACAGGCGCCCGATGCCTTCGACCGGCTCAAGAAGGCGCAGACAGAGTTAATGGACGAGAAGCACCGGGAACGACTGGACGAGGCCATTGCCGACGCTCGCATGCTGCTGATCCGCGAGAACAAATGGACTGTAGACAGCCCCGAGCTGAAGACGGATTCGTTTGCCAAGAAGTGGCGGGACAAGTCGCGCGAAGTCCTCATCGAAAACGAGATGCGCCGCAAACGCCAGATGAAGGCGCAGCTGCAGGAGGAAGGTCGCGAGCAGCGCAAGGCCGATGAGGAGATCGATGCGCGCAAACGGAAGCGCCAGCACGAGCAGGATTGGGAAGCCACCCGCGACCAGCGCATAGATAGCTGGCGCCAATTTCAGAAAGGCAAAGGCAGTGGCGGCGACGATGGCAAGAAAAAGAAGAAGAAGCTGAAGCCGATTGGCTGAATGGAAGCTAAGGGTTGCATACATGTCTGCACGATTCCATGACTTGGATTGGCATATTACCGGTTGGACTCTGGTTGATGAGGGCGGACAAATCGCGGGAGGCATTCTCTGAACGGATTAGAAGTGAGTTCTATTGATAGACCAGATCTCTTTTTATGAACCTAACTCCCCTAGTTCCCTGACGCTCCCTCGCGCACCTGTCGCAACTTCCTTTTCCAGCCGTTCGCCACTATCGTGACGATTTATCCACGTTGTCGTGGACTAATCAGGAAGGTATGTTGATGATTGACCACCTCTACTATGGTCCATGAAGCCAGCCGACCAGAGTTCGCGACGCATATTCGTTCAACTCCCTAGCGCGCTTATGATCCTCCGTCATATTGATAAAGGTGACATGGGCCTACTCCTCAGTTCATTGACACCAGGTCACATGGCTTGAATTTTCAGTTGGGAGTGGATTTGACAGTCTCCCATCAGCTGCGAAGACGAAGGACTGTCTATTCCTTGTCTCATGGCTTGTGTTTCTGCTTATACTGAATGAATCTCGGGAGATTGAGACTTGCCTCCTCGGCTCGGGCCCGTAACTCAGCTGATTTCCGTTTATCGACTGCCTTGGCCATGGCTTTTACCTTGGGTACTGCCCCCTCTATGTGCTGCAAAAAGTTGTCCTTCCCAAACACCTCTTTATCATTCGCACTGTCCTCATCGCCGTAGATGTCGAATAGCTGGTTGAGTGCCTCCACGGACTCCGCCGCCGGGGTTTCGGGTAGTCCAGCCACTACTGTTACGAGAAAGACCCCTATCTCGCGGTTCAGAGCCACCGGTGCCGGGTCGAGAGCTAGCTGACCGAGAACCCCGATACACTTCACACCCAGACTTTGGAAAGGGTCTTCTGGATCTGAATCCAAGTTCTTAGAAGCGTGATATAATGATATGAACTTCTTGTGCTCATCTCCGCTCAGAAACGATTCCTTATGCAGAGTTCGAGCGACCGCCCACGCAAGACTCGTTACCATAGTAGCTAAGCTCACATCGGAAGTGTTACTAGCAAGCACCGGTGCTATTGTATCGCTCCAAATGAGCCGGGCGACGGGCGTCCATGCCTGTAATATGGCGGCATTCGCATCATCGCTGAAGTCGATGCAACTCACGGTCCATGCTATATTGCTAATCGCGGCCAAAGTCTTCGTGCGGAGCTGAATCAAGAACTCTGTCTCTTCTGTCTCTCCTTGGATATTCCGAAATAGCTTGACTGCTAGGGGAATTATGTTATGTATTAATGCCTTTAATGTTGGCAAGTCGTCGATGCCAGAGGGATCATCCGCATCGTGATCAGCAGCGGTAACCATTTCCATATCCGCTTCTAATTCGTCTTCGTCCATTTCGTCGTCCTCGTCTACTGGCCGGTCATCACGATCGGAAAGCTCGTCGTCCCCGTCGGCATCCATAACATCACCTTTATCACCGGGCCCTTCCTGTGTGTTGGTCTTAGCTCGGCTGCCCTTGCCAAGAGAATTCTGAAGAGTTGTTCCAATCTGTGCGAGTGTTTCGAGTGCCACCGAAACCGCCGAACCATCCCCTTCGAGCGCGTCATCGTCATGGTTAAGGTGGCCCAAATTGAGAGAAAGGATGGAAACAAGGGCAGGAACAAGGACAGCGTCACAAGCACCGTCTATGCCAAGGTTCTGATCATTCCAATCCATTACGTGAAATATATTGTGAAGCACCGCGCAAGCAAAAGCCTTTATCAAGCTATCCCCGTGCCTATGTGCCATCAATCTCTTGTAACATTGATCTGCGCCGTCACTGAGAACCGCTTCAGCAAATTGGCGATTGTCTTCAGATAGCGTGACCATGCAGCAGAGCGCGGCTTCTATGACTGATTTTTCGATGTAATCAGTTGATATGAGGGTGGAGAGGAAGCGCAGAATGCGTGGATTTTGGCTAGCAGTATTCACTGCCTCATCTTGCGCTAGAATCAAGCGTACTATGATGTTACACAGCGCTTCTGCGATGCTTAACAAGAATTTTTGCTCGGCTTTAGACATTTTGTTGAAAGCTGGGTCTGGGGAGACAAGAGCCTCAGTGATCTTTAACAGAGTCAGTAAGCGGCGCGTTGGATATCACGAAATCTAGGGTATCCTCACCTTCGCAGAAGCATGCTGAACAGCTGTAAAGATATCCAGCCGGTACAGATGAACGGAAAAGTCGGCCTCCTCTTTCTCTGCCAGAACACATAGGATTTCCCATCCGGCGGCCCGGCTCTCCAAGCTTGCATCGGTCAAGGTCTCCGTAAGCAGTATATGAACAATCTGTTCCCGTAAGAGCAGCTTTCGGCATTTTGAGTTTTCGACTATATTGGATATAGCGGCGGCAGCAGAGGTGCGGTTCTTGGGATCAGGGCTCTGCAAGTCCTTGAGGACGGGCAAGATACTCTTCTCGCGGATGGCGGCTAGCTCCGGGTCCGAAGGTGGCTTCACCGGCTTTGCGAGGGGGTCGGCGCGCTGGCCAGCTTTGGCCCGGTTACGTCTTGATTTTGCCATGTCTTAGGCACGACCAACTTGCCGCACTTCAATGATTCTCTCGAGGAATTGATTTCAACCGGAGATGGGCTATATGCAGCTCGGCTCAATTCAAGCTGTATACTTAAAATACCTAATGTCGTGAGGCTAGTACGTGATCCTATCCGTATGGGTGAAATAATTGTTGATATCCAGAAAAATTTCCCAGAGCTTACCTGTGATGCCCCGCTAGCTCCCAGCACCTACTTAGCATTGCCCTGTAATTACCCCACAGGTGCTTGGGATCGGATTTTTTTGGAAGGACGAAGTGGACCAGCAGCCGTGGTGGGGAACGGTGCCCCGCAGGTCTCGGGTGCAAGCCCTCGACCAGCCCAGACGCATGCACTCGAACCTTTGCTAACCAGAAGAGGAAGGGAGCGGCATGAGCAGCCGGCAGCCGCATATTGCAGTTGCCTCAAGACTCTAATCTACTAGTTCGTGTAATGCGGTTACATAAGACTTAGGTTAGGTGCTCCGATAGATCTGTCCAACTACCGTAGAATGGTACACCAATCTCGATCTCAGCCAATTTTCACTCTCGAGTCCAGTCCGACGGCAGTTAATTCGCAGGTGTGACGAAAGAGAAAGGGGACTTATCCCATTGGGTGAAGCACAGCGACTCTTATTTAGCAACAGGCCAACCATTCGAACAAACACGCATCCTCAAACCATCCCTCAGTTCGCCGTCTCCCATCGCCCCAGCCCACGGGCTGTGCTACGGTTCCCCTCCGGCGTTCCGGCACGCAACATGTGAAATGCCGCCCACACGCGATTCCAAGTCGATGATAACTAGATAATAAGTTTATCTACCATATCTGCTGCGCTGCTCTAGATCTCGCGACTGTCGACGCTTCGATAGCCCGCAGGAGGGCGGATCCCGATGCTTGGATGGAGGAGGATGCGGAGCTTCGTGATGAGCGACGATGACCTCGGCAAGAAGGACGACGACCACAACAAGCCTGCTAAGAACGGCCAGCGGCGGACGTCGTCCTGGCAGCCCACGCGAATTCCACCGCGGCGCTCGCTCAAGCGCATCGGGCTCGTGTTCGTCGTCGCCGCTCTCGTCTACCTCTTCATCCACAACATCCCCGTGCTCGGCCCCAATGATCGCATGCGCCGTCCCATCTACCCGCCCTCGCGCGGCCGGCCGCCTTCGAACCCGATTCCCCCACCGGGCGACGCCATGCACCCTCCCGACCCCGCTGCCCACGAAGGTACCCATGCGCAATCGCAGCACCTGCCCGCGAACACCGGGGAGAGGACCTTCAGCGGCCCGATTGTCTATAATCAATTAGCGGTAACCCTCCAGGCCATCTCGAATACGAGGGGGGTCTCTCCGAACAACAAAAATGTCCTGTTCGCAGCCGCCAGCCTTAAGAGCGCTGCCACTCTGCTACCTATGGCCTGTCAGATGGGCGCAGGCTTGAAGAACTACGTGCATTTCGCCCTATTCGGCCGGAGCAGCATAGACTTAGAGCAACTGCGGGAGATCAATGGCATCGACAACACCTGTGCCGTCATATTCCACGGTACGGCTGCTCTACATGAGTTTTGCCCTTAATTGGGTTTGGTTTAACCTTAGCTAATCAGCTGAAAGATGCCCGCCCGGACTATGCCGGAATTTCGACAGATGCACGGATAGAGAGAGCCGCTTTTCGCGGATTCCGTATGTCCAGGCTTTCGTAGCGACTAGATATCTTCGTTTGCAGTTACTAACGTCCGATAGATCATATCAATGCATACATGCACCCACAAGTGATTATGATAGACGGATCAACCGATGAAGAAGCTTTCTTGCCACGGAGCGTAAATCAACACGTCAAAATCGCCGGGACAGCAGTCATAGAAATGCCTCGATCAGCAATCAAGTCTCTGGGCTGGATAACCAATCTGGACAGCATAGCGTTGCGAAGTAAGTTGCCTGGGCGAATCATCCCTAGAAGAAAATTACGATTTCGCTAATACCCTGCAGCGTGGAACAAAATCAAAATCGACATCTTAATTCAAGTCACTCCTAGGTCCACTGGTAGTTTGAAACGACTGCTGAGATCCATCAGTGCCGCCGATTATACCTCAAGTGCTATCCCACATATCACTATCGAACTCCCCCATCATATCGACAGCTCCACCAAACAATTTCTTGACTCGTTTGCATGGCCACCTTCGCGTATTGCCAATCCAACAAACCAGCACCCTTTAACTCTTAGACATCGAATATCTCATCGGAAACTAACGGAAGAAGAAGCCTCGACACGATTTTTTGAGTCTTTCTGGCCTGCACAGGCCCAACAGTCACATGTACTCGTACTTTCACCACATGCTCAAGTTGCGCCTCAATTCTTCAATTGTAAGCCTTAGGCCACTGGAACAGCCGAATACTCTCTAACCATCAATACATAGATCTTAAATATCTGTTGCTTGAGTATCGCTATTCTGGGACTGCCGGGTTTCACGATTGGGGTCAACATCTCTTCGGCATCAGCCTCGAACAGCCACTAGTAACTCTGGATGGCAAAAAACCATTCTCCCCTCCGCTATTCCATCATCCCGAGGATATCAACGGCCAGGGTGGCGGAACATCGAACCCGTTTCTATGGCAGGCGCCGACCAGTAACGCAGTGCTAATTACCGGCGAGAAATGGATCGAATTGCATGACTTCGTTTCCAGGACTATGCAGGCAAAAGATACTCTCGAAGCCGAGCCGCTAATCCTTTCAGAGAAAGCCATCAGCAAGCAACACCCATCATGGTTGGAGTATGCTTTGCGATTGGCTCGTGTCAGGGGCTACTGGTTTGTGTATCCCGGAAACGAGGTAGCAAAGCATCTCGCCACCGTTCATGGCGAACTGTACAGTCTGCCCGAGGAATATGCAGACGACGAGGACATCAGAAGAACCACACGCAAATCTCGCTCGACGCTGGAAACCCAGCTGTGTTCCCTCTCGCTCGTGGACACCCTTCCAAACAACGGAGTCCTCTGGCCGCTGACCGCCGTGCCGGTCGCGGCTTGGGATGGTGCCGAAGTAGACGCGCGGGATATCCGCACCAGGGCGGGCGATTTCGAGATCCTGTTTAAAGGCACGGTCGGCGCCTGTGATGCGGAATCTACAAAGGGCCAGAAGATTCGCGAGCTCGGGTCAGCGAGGGATTTGTTCTGCAACGTGTCGTAATCGTTGTGCTTTGAATGATTGGCTCAAGCGGAGCAGAGAGGAATCGTACCTAAGGCGCGGTCTTGATTTCAAGTCATAGAGTGAGTGAGTAGTTGCTAGAGTATTTGTGGCTCAAGTATTGTCTAGCTTTTGGGGAAACATCAATATCTTGGTGGAAATCGCGCGGAAGCGAGGCGCAAAGGGATAGTTTCAGATGGCTGTGTGCATCTTTTTTTTGGAGCTTCTTTTTTTAAAATGATATGATACCATGTATATAAATACTCTGACCTAGCGGTTATATACACTTATTAAGTCTCGACATGGCACGGATTAGATATCTTCGTGGAATTTCCTTTTCTGCCTCTTCTCTTCTTCTTTGTTACATCAGTTGAATTATGATTTATAAGTTATGATTGGTAAAATATGGAACATGATCGTGACTTCGTTATATAACATTCCCCGGCATGATATTCCTGAAAATGCCTTCAGAAGTGGCCCAGGGTAATTAAATTAGGGTCGTGATTAGTAGTATGTGATGCGTTCTCTGGACAGAATTGCGGACTGCGAAATGAAGTAGGATGTGCGGATTGCGACGTGTAAGTTGTGATTAGTATATGATGAACAGCTGATTTATCTCGTCTTGTTGATCTGTATCAGGTCGACGACGAGTAACGTCACGCAGGCGGCGAAGATAGAGAGGGCTATGAAGCACATTATAAACTATGATTATCATAAGATCAGTACGGTGATAGCTCAAGAGGGGCCAGAGTCGTGATTTATGAAGGCTTCAATATAAGATTATAAAAATCAAGGAAGCGATGAAATAAAGAAAATCAAACTGAGCTAAGGAGAAGAAGAAAATTAGAACAATGGACATACCTGTGTCCGCCAACCGCTCTGCACGATAGCGACCTTGCAGCTGTACTTGTTGACAGTCTTGATGTAGTTTCCCAGCCCCACGACCAAACAGGCCACAGACAGGAACCAGAAGATGAGGCCCAAGGGCAAAGCCACGCGGCGCTCGAGAGCCGAGGGCGGCGCGCGCAGGTGGAAGGACACCGCGATGGCTACGGCGACTACGGAGAGGTAGACGCTGAGCTTGAGGGAGGCGAGGAAGGCTGAGAGGGGTTGTCAGTTGTTAGTTAGTTAAGTAAGGGCGTTGTGCTGTAATTGGTTTTCTTTCATATTCATTCATCACTTCATATCGTGAGATCAGCCGTTCTACGCATGATATCCGTATGGGGAATCAAGCGCGAATGACATGTGCACGAATGAGGAGAGCGGAAGAGGGGGTTGGAAACAATAAGATCCAGTTAAGTACAGAAGTGTTAATCAGAATCAGGTATCATGCTTTACCACAGGGTAAAGTGCAAAGCAACATATCTGATTCTGACCAGCACTTGCACCTTCATACATCATTCACTTTAAGGGATATAACTTACTGCGCTCATTCGCGCAGTGATCCCGCGCATCGCTGCTCTCATTCTCGAGAATCAGGGGTCCAAGAAACGGGCGTGTCGCGAATTTGTTCTGGCCCTCAAGGCCAGGCTCGAAGTCGTCTACTTCGACGGGCACGCAGGAGAATAGACCGAGGCAGGACCACGGCCCTGGGTCATCGTCGTCTAGAGCTGGGTCGACCGTCGACATTGCACACCTATACCTGTTCCTCTCACGCAGTTTCGGTATCCCTTCTGCACCCGAGCGAATTTTAGCGCCCTGTTTGGCAACCACACTATGTAGGTTGCCTTTGAGATCTCTTTATCGTGTCGTGGAGCGTATCCCAGTTATCGTGACGGAATCGTGCAGATCTAGAGACCGGGGCTTGATTGGAGGCTGGTCTATCAACCAGTGCAGTGGACCAGGGGGCCCTGGGATAGCGGGATAACACCCCACAGGAACTTTTTCGAATGGTGTGTACCCATACTTAAAGAGTCACATGCATCCAAGCGGCTTCCGATGATTGGTTTCCGGGGCCGGCACCGATCAGGAAGTGTCCAAGTGTCTGGGGAAGCCTTCTTGAGCCGCCTCGGTTGTACAAGTTCATGTGTTGATTTTAAGTGCATTCCTGCTACAGCATCCAGAAAGTATAAATGCTCGCAGTTGCTTTCATCATTAAACACCTGCAGATTGGAAAATGGTATACCGTTTTCAACACTGTACCCCTCTCAGCCACCAAATGCAAGACATGGCTCGGGGATTTATACCTTGTTCATATAATACTGTATGTATGTAGCGGTTCAGATAGGCTTGGCCAACACTGACCAAATGGGCATAGGCTAGAGATGATAGGCGATGGCAATGGGTAATATCCTCCGGTGGCGGCGCCCCGCGTAAGCCTTTGAAAGGTAATTTTTACACACGTTAAGACACATACTGCGCTAAGAGGTGCATACACTAGTAGGTACCTAGACTACGGAGTAATCTGGTTTCTTATCTGGTTCAGTAGGCAGTATCCATATTGCATGCTACAACTGCCATACTACTACGCGCCGGTGTAAGAGTCAACACTTTTTTTGCTGACTACTTCTAATGACTTATATCTTAATCTAACTACCTAGACAATTGAAGACCTGTATTGTCTCTTAAGAATAATTATTTTCCCTCAATTATCTAGCCAAGCCTATTTGCTATCCTACTCCAGTCCATACCGGTATTCCTCAAGATGGCGCACCCGAAGCCAATGCCCACTAGAGGGGGGGCTTCGGGGCTCGATCTAGCCACCTCATTCACAGCCGGCTCTCCCATCGCTCATTCTATCATTGCCAGTGATCTAGCAGATTGTTCAGATAATGAAGCGATTGACGATGATTTCCTTGAGGAGGGACCGAGAGACGGGTCGGGACTTGGGCCGGTTCTCTACAAACAGCCCAGTGGCGTCGCGTTCGATTATAGGCGCCCTAGTATGGTGAACGACATTGTCGAACCCGCTCTCACAAGGGAAGAGATTCAAAGGTCTCGAGACGCTGAGAGGAGCCTGCTGAGAGATAATCATCTGTTGCCACCGAAACATGCTCGCGAAGAGAGACGTGGGTTATTCTCTAGACTTTACCGGGCTGTCTTCAGCACCAAAGTTCGAAGGACACGACGCGATGAGGAGGTGTCCGAGAGCACAGATAGAGCGTCAGAATATTCTCCACTGCTACCCGATACGCCTGGGGCGAGCACACCGGATGCTGAGCATCTGGATGCGCAATGGGAAGCCGCAGTAGCTCATGGCATCATTGAAACCACCTGGCAGAGAGAAGCCAAGACTATCGCTAGTTACTCGCCGCCTTTGATCCTAACATTCATGCTCCAATATAGCATAAATATTACCAGTATTTTTACGGTAGGAAGGCTGGGCAAGGTTGAATTGGGAGCCGTTACCTGTATGTTGATATTCCAATATTGTTAACACCGTACGATAAAAACTGACACATTTCTAGTGAGCACTATGACTGCGAACATTTTCTGCTATGCTTTCTTCCAGGGTCTCGCAACGAGTCTAGACACTCTCTGTGCCCAGGCCTATGGATCCGGGCACAAGCATCTCGTAGGCCTACAGCTGCAGCGCATGACATACTTCCTATGGCTACTGGGAATACCAATCGCCGTGGTCTTTCTGTTTGCAGAAGATATTCTCCTGCTCATCGTGCCCGAGCCCAGATCGGCCGAGCTGGCCGGGATCTACCTCCGCATTGTTATCCTCGGGATTCCTGGGTATGCCGCATTCGAAGGCGGCAAACGATTCGTGCAATCGCAGGGCTTGTTCAGCGCTACGACCTACGTCCTCCTCATCGCCGCCCCCATCAACGTGTTCATCAACTGGTTCCTGGTCTGGCACGTTGGTCTGGGGTTTGTGGGCGCACCAATTGCTGTGGCGATCACGCAGACTCTTATCCCCATCTTGCTCGTTCTTTACGTGGCTTTTGTAGATGGGTCGCAGTGCTGGGGAGGTTTTTCTAAGCGATCACTGAGGAACTGGGGTAAGACGAAATGATTCCCTTGTAACCACCGATACTAATATAATATTTTCCGCAGGCCCTATGATCAGGCTTGCGATACCCGGCATGATCATGGTCGTAGCCGAGTGGCTGGCGTTTGAGATCCTCACTCTTCTCTCTGCCCAGTTCGGCACCGAGTACCTCGCAGCACAGTCGATCCTAGTAACGGTGACATCGACCATGTTCATGATACCATTCCCCGTCTCGATCGCGGCTTCGACGCGGATCGCCAATCTGATCGGAGCAAAGCTCGTCAAGGCCGCCAGGACGTCAGCCAAAGTGGTGAGTTTCACGGATAAACTCATATCACGGCTACGAACGAACTAACTAACTACTTACAAAAGGCATTCTATTGCGGCTGCCTCATCGGGCTGTTTAACCTGACCCTTCTTTCGAGCCTGCGTAACCAGGTTCCGCGCCTCTTCACGAAGGACGAAGAAGTCATTGCGATTGTTGCAACAGTGCTACCTTTGTGCGCCGTAATGCAGGTTTTCGATGTGCTGGCTGCTATCTCTCGTAAGTGAATCAATTGTCCCTGGACAACGATGCTATCACCCGCGTGCAATAGTAGCTAACTTACGCTTTCCGAAGATGGCCTTTTGCGAGGAATTGGCAAGCAATCGTTTGGGGGCTATGCCAATCTTGCGGCTTACTACGTCGTCGCAGTGCCCATTTCCATCATTGCCGCATTTGTTTTCGACTGGAAGCTGCTGGGACTGTGGTTTGGTACGACCATCGGTTTAGGCTTGTAAGTTGAATACATGGACTATCTACCCCCACTCGCTGAGAAGCACCGTTCTAATAATTGGTTCACACATAGGGTCGCCGTGGTCGAGTACTGGTACTGCTACACCAGAGATTGGCAACAGTCGGCTCGAGAGGCCGAGCACCGGAATACCGCCGGTTGAAGACTCTTGGCCCTGCTGTGTACCTAATTTCTGTGACTGATGCGTACTCTCGAATGACGCAACTTACAGTAGGTATGTACAAGTATCTCCCCGCGACGTCAGCGCAGCGTTTCATTACACTACGGCACATAACATCGCATTGGGCATCCATAGTGAAAGGATCATGCCTACTGATTAGCGCCAAAATTTGCTTTCTCACTTTTTGTCATGTCTTAATTAAGTATTTGAAAAGTCTGACCCATGAGCCAGGAACACCACCAAAATTTCGAATGGCATAATTGCTCCGTACATGGACAGATATGTATATTCTGTCATGAGCTATTCTTCATGTTCTGTACAAGATGTACGTATCCAGTCACGAAACCACATCAGGCCTTGCAAATTAGAGATAAGACTTGGCATAGCGATGACGTTATGAATGGCAGCGGGGGTGACATTACTGCGTATGCACAGCATCGTCAACAGTTTGCACTCAGCTGCTACTAATAATAATTGGTACCTAGATAGCCCGAATGGAGAAACTCTTGGTGAATGTATATGGCAATTGAGTAAACATCTAATTTTAGACCCGAGCTAAACCAATGCCAAATTATATAAATATAAATATATAGTCTCATAAGCTTCCAATTGCCTGGCTGTGCAAGTGAATTTCGACATGATCTTAAATCTTAGTGTTCACGGTTGGGCGTCGGGCGTCGGGCAACTTGCTTTGGGTAACTTCCGAATTTATGTGCACTGTAAACTCCGTGTCATCTCCAGAAATGGCACAGTCCGGGGATGCCTATTGCTCTAAACGGACTAAAGTTTGACGTTAGCGCACTACGAAAGATAACCTCAGGCACCTAGCGTATCAACTAGTCCAATAGAGGCAAGGGGCCAAGCATGAGACTTATGATTTGCACCAACGGCGAGCCTGGTTTATTATTGCCTGCTTTTGCCCCTCCGCCCTTCTCTCGCTCCATCGTCAAATTTCCACGATACACGCGAGCGGCGCAGATTCGCCCGGGCCAAAAATGTCTACGACGACCACGATCACACAGAGCGCTCCCTCGGCGGAAACGATCCTGAGTTTGTTCCCCGACATCGACACAAGCTCGGCCGAGCTCGAGGGTCACGATGCCGAGCAAATTCGCTTGATGGACGAGGTGTGCATTGTTCTGGACAACAATGACAACCCGATCGGCACGGCCAGCAAGAAGCTGTGTACGTGACACCCTTGGCGCGGCGGTGCGATCCAAAAGAAGATCGGTGCTAACTCGGACGCGGCAGGCCATCTCATGAGCAACATCGAGAAGGGCCTCCTTCACCGGGCCTTCTCGTGTTTCTTGTTCGACGACCAGAACCGATTGCTCTTGCAACAGCGAGCCGAGGAGAAGATCACTTTCCCCGACATGTGGACAAACACATGCTGCTCACACCCGCTCGGCATCCCCGGCGAGACCGGCTCGAATTTGCCCGATTCCGTCGATGGGGTCAAGCGCGCCGCGCAGCGCAAACTGGACCACGAGCTTGGCATCAAGAAGGAGCAGGTCCCATTCGACGATTTCCGCTTCCTGACGCGCATCCACTACCTGGCCCCCAGCGACGGCAAGTGGGGTGAGCACGAGAGTGAGTACAGCGCACTACGCGGCTATTTGCCGGTGTCTGTCCGGCGTTGGACGCTAATCCGCGAGCTAGTTGACTACATCCTCTTCATCAAGGCGAATGTTGACCTCGACCCCAATCCGAACGAAGTCAAGGACACCAAATACGTTACACAAGATGAGCTCAAGGCGCTATTCAAAGATCCCACATTGAAGTTCACACCTTGGTTCAAACTGATTTGCGAATCGATGTTGTACGAGTGGTGGAGCAATCTCGATTCTGGTCTTGACAAATACACCAACGAACAAGAGATCAGACGAATGTAGAAATTATGGTGCAACCAACTATATATAAGATAAGAGAGGAATATGAACAAAAGATGAAAAGAAGACGACCAGAAAAAAACTAAGAAGCAAGAAAAAAAAGTCCGTATACCACTTATTTGGAAGTTTGGAATGGTGGAATAAGAGGGTGAGAAAGGAGAGAGATAGATTACCCGTCGTGTTTTGGACGGCTGAAGAACAGTGTTCTGGTCGTGATTGACCGACGTTGCTAGACGTTCCTCGACCGTCGCCGGTTTTACGACGCATAAGCCAAGTGGTTCATGAGTTACGCAATACACATCAAATACCCACATCAGCGAACAGGAATCGTTTTATGCAGATGGCCCAACAATTTGACATACCAATCAGACATCAGACGAAACTTGCATGCGTCAGAGTGAGCCTTCGGAGCCGTGACCGTCAATCGCTCGATAATCCCGCGGCGCGGCTTTCACATGCCCTCCGCCAGTTGTTAAACCCACCACGGTGGTCCTTATCATTCATGTATGGAGTGTGCGACCATTTAATGTAATAAGACTGGCTGGACAGAGACTGGACTATCCGTCATATCTACTGACTCGGGCCCTTGGTGTGTAGCGGAGAACAGTCTAACATCCCGGACAGTGATGAGCATACAAAGAGGGGTATCTCTTCTAAGTGGACCAGGGGCCTATTGACATGTGCAGAGACATGGGACATAGCCCACGGGACACGAGATACATCGACGTACCACACCCCCGGATACTGGGAGGCTTACACTAAGCTGCCGACTAGTTCGATATTGGGTCAGAATGGGCGACTACTGTCCCAGGTGTGATCACGACACTATCTTTAACAAGAACAGATAGGTGGTGTCGTTGACCGGTTGGCTGGACCATCCCCACTCTGACTATGCTAGACTATGCTGGGGAAGGGAAAGTTATCTGACTATTAGTGTAGTGTACTTGCATTGGCATACGCCAGCCGCCTTGTCGCTGGCCTCCCGTGTCCAACCACAGGCAGCCAAGCTCACCACCCTAATCAGTTCCGCCAATCCCGCCCAACCGACATGCATGCCTTGCCGACCGCTCTGGTCACTCTCCGTCTCCGCGTCTAGCCAAGTTCCGATAAGCTGGGCCTGCCGCACTGTGACCGTGACACGCAGGCAGCGCAGGCAGGTGTAGCACAACGACCCAGCGGCCTCTCCCGTTAGCTCTCTTGACGATACCGGCCAATGCATTGCTTCTGGGCACCCACGCTATTCTGGGTTTCTGTTGTAACTGGAACGCTCATTTGCGGCTCAAGCTGACCGCCTGTGCCAGTATATGCATGGACTGACTGCATGGTATCCCACGCCCAGGCCTGAGATGACATCCTAACACTGTGCTTTGTGTACAACTAACGCTCTCTGTGTCTCCCTGTTTCTTTCTCTCGCCACTCTTAAGAGCCCGAAAGTCCCGCACTGCCCAGTTTCCTCTCTCCCTCTCTTATTGATTTCTTTTGAAGCCGGGAACCTGAACAGTTGGCAGCCCTAACCTTCTTCAGACAACGGTCTCTAACACTAAGACCAAAACATAACTCGAGCTGATTGCTCTTCACAAATAGCACACAGTTCCCCGCCTTGTTAGGTCTGTCACTTTTCCAAGAGACCTCATCGCCGTGCCTGTTGCTAGAATTATCTATCTATCTCTCTCTCTCAAAGAGTATCACTTTTTGTGTGTTGATTCACGAAACTATCAATAGTCCAACTTAAGTCAAAGTCGTACCAATTTGAAACGTCACTGTTCATCCTTTAGTATTATCTCTTGTCTCCGCATCCTGATCGGCGACGACGTCAAATCCCTCACAAGCACAACACTTCAAGGTTTTAGAGTCTTTCGTGGACATATCTACATTGATGTCTGTTGACCTACGAACGAGCCTCAACTGCCTATCGCACCCAAATAGATTTATGCCTATTACCAGAAGTCAACTCTCGAGAGTTCATACCGGTGATAGTATACAGGATATTAATACCTAGTGTGAGTGCCGAAATACAAACAAGTTCCTCTTAATGTCTAAGTACTCATGAAACCGAATACATTCGCTAACTTGGCAACCTTGATTTGCTCATAGCCAGTTAAGACGTCAACAGGAAACTTTCAAGTCAAGTCAAATCAACATGGAGCACGTAAGCAATTGCGCTACCCTTGTTGCGACCAAGAAACGTTCTCTTGTTCCCGAAAAATGGGAGGATCAAGTCCGTGTCCTCGGCATCTCGGAGTACAAGGAAGCTGCGCTGTCACTGGCGCAGGCCTTTGCTACTGACGAGCTAGCGCAGTATCTCCTTGATGCCGAAGGGGTTGTCGACGAGACCAAGTGGAGGCTCCACGTCGATATGTTCAACTATATCGTTGCCTCTCACTGCTACAAGGGCGTCGTGACGACCATCGGGCCGGACTACGAGGCAGTAGCTCTCTGGTTAGTCCACCCACGATAGATAACGTCTCGTCTCGCTAGCCAGAAGAGCGAACGAGGCGTCTGTTATTCTCCATGGCCGTGGCCATGAAAAGTGATAGAAGATCGCTGACGTACAATTCGTTCGACAGGATGCCGCCCGGCAAGGATTCGGACGACTGGCTGACTATGCTGCGCAGTGGTATGTGGAGACTCTACTATCAACTGTCGGCGGAGGGCCGGAGACGCTACTACAGCGAGCTGCTGCCCGTGTTGCATCAGACGAAGCACGAGGTCATGGGGGATCGGGATGACGACTGCTACTATCTGGTGTACCTAGGTACCAAGCCCAGCGGGCAGCGCCGCGGGTATGCGAAGAAGCTCATCAACCAGATGGCTGCTAAGGTGCGTCTTGTTTATTACTGCTCCAACATTCTTTACATCGGACATAGTAACCCCGTCCGCCCCCCTTTTTCACTTATTCAACGACTTGGCTTGGCATCGTCTTGTATACACCTTTCTACGACGATGAATCGTTTATCACATGCTATCAATATAATCTCTTTGTTCGACATGTTGTTCTAACCGTAACATCACAGGCCGACCTCGAGGGCCGCGCCATGTACCTGGAGTCGAGCTCGGAGAAGAACAACGGGTACTACCAGAAGTTCGGGTTCGAGATCAAGCGCGACGTCTACCTGGGTGCCGAAGCGGCGGCTGCTGCTGCGGGAGGGCACGGGCACGGACCGGTGAAGCTCACCATCATGGTGCGCGAGCCCCGCCCCATGTCGCTCGCGCACTCGATCCCCATCAAGCTACACAGCGGCTTCTCCCACCGAAGCGCGCTGGCCAGCGAGAAGTGATTTATCTCAATGAATCAACTTAACTCCTGGGACCGATCGGGTGGACGTCGCGCACCGGGAGAGGAATGAACAATTCCTTCCGAGATTTTTGATTGATTGAATGATGGATGATGGTGGATGATGCAATCGGACGACGGTACGCTGCTGCTGCTGATGACAGTGACTTGATGATGATGATGATGATGATGATGTGATAGCCAGGACGCGCCCCTTCGTTCTTCTTGCTTTCGCTCTCGTTCTGCTTCCGCTCTCGTTTTTATCCTTCTCTCGTCCTGTCTGACTGTACGCCTGTCTGTCTGTGTTCCCGCTCACTCACTCGTTCATCCACCTCTTCACTCACTCACTCAATTCTCACTCGGCCCTGTTCCATCTGTCTTTTCTTACATCTTTCTCTCTGTTTGTCTGCATGTCTTGATTGCGCTTACTTGGCATCCGCGTGGTGATAGGGGGGCGCATGGAGAGTACATTGCTCCTCCTCCTCGCCAACCCCCTGCTCATGTGGATTGTTGACGAGTTGTGATGATGAGATGCGAACACAAACAGATGACAATGAGTAGATCTCACGATGGTTGGGACAAATCCGAGTGGTTTGATTGATTGACTGAACGATTTATCACTCAATCAATTATGACTGTCATTTCCTCTAACTTGTTTTGCTTTCTTTCTTTCTTTTTCTCATGCTTTTCATTCTCTTCTTCTGCAATAACCCTCCCTCACTCGCTCACTTGCTATCCGTCGATCCGTCCGTCCGTCCGTCCGTCGCTCGCTCACTTGATCTTCACACCAGGGTTTTTCAAGAATCAATCAATCATTCATTCATGTTCAACCATACTTTTGCTTTCTACTTTTCTTCTTCGCTCAGCTTAGATCAATTAAGACAAGAATGTTTCAACAACACTAAACAAACAAAAACAAAACAAAAACAATGACAGCTACGGCATGAGTTCGAAATTAATGAGTTAGTTACGTTTTCAGGGGAATGATGAATTAATGGATGGATGGATGAACGACGATGGATGGAAGAGTTGTTCATTCATTTAATGAGTTGCGACGTTTGTTTTCAACTAGGTAGTTGTTGTTGCTATCCTTTAGGTAGTCTGATCTTAGGTAGTTTAGCTTAACTTAGCTTAGTTAACTTAACTTAGCATCATGACCATCAATTCGTTCATCCATTTGTTGTTCCTTGTCTATGATTCTCTGGATGATATCGGCAAACCTTCCTTCGTGCATTTGTTCGTGATTGTTTTTTACCAATTGATAAACTGACTATGAGCCTTTTGGATAGGGGCTCTTCGCGATCATTGATTATATGTCGTAAATACCAAGCCAACGCCATCGTTGACATTCATGATATAATCGTGGCCCTTCCCATTTCCACATCCACGGCTCGTATAGCCAGCCAGCCAGAGAGATAGATAGAAATCATACCTTTCTTGTACCATGCCATCGATCACGCCTAAACATCCCGTACCCGTACTTCCCCACCAATCCTCACCCCTCACAACCCAACTAGCGGTCCAGAATGGCAAACGTCTCATCATCCATCGTCGTGTATATCGTGCCATGATTCAACAATTCCTCCGCAGCCTGCATAACATCCTGAATACTCATCCCCGCATCGCGGGCGATATTCTGCATATGCATGCCCTCGGTGGGATTTCCACTGCGCTGCAGGAAGTCGTACATCTTCCTCGCCTTGGCCGAGTAGCCCCTATACCGCGCATCATTGCCATCATCCACAAACATACTATCTC
Source organism: Nemania sp. FL0916 (assembly GCA_022578715.1). Lineage (NCBI taxonomy): Eukaryota > Fungi > Ascomycota > Sordariomycetes > Xylariales > Xylariaceae > Nemania > Nemania sp. FL0916. Next base: position 151,787 of record MU390277.1, read on the forward strand.
CATCTCCACCTCCCCCGCCACCGGAAGCGTTGGCACTGGAATTGTTGCCGCCCGGCGGGCCCCCGTGCGTGAAGAACAGGTGCACGTACGTGGCCTCGAGGAGGTGGTAATTGACCTCGTTGAAGTCCTTTATAGGCTTGATCACATGTGCGCCGATATGTTTCTTATTGCTGAAGCTTTTCAACCTTCCCCAGACGCGAACATATTCCTCCTCGCCAAAAACATGCTTCCCTCCACGACTTCTCCCACCACCTCCCCCACCACCATTCGCGTCATCGTCGCCATCGTTAGCGTCCGTCCATTGCTTGACCTCGATGACGCCCGTCCCGTCGTCGATCTTGTAGGTGATGTTCGTCGTCTGCGGGTTGATGGCCCGCACCATGCCCACGATCGTCACGGATTTCACGTCCTGCCCGTCGATTCGGAAGGAGGAGTCCCCTGCGTACGCGGACTCTGCGTCCAGGATCTGCTTGATGGTTACGGGACGGAGGGATTCGTCGTTGATGGGCTATATGTTTAGTATTGAGGGTTAGCTTTCCTTTGCTCGTGTTTCTGTTTCGGGGTTTGCTGGCTGGCTGGTATCTATATATGCGTGTAGATATTTGTATATGCATACGTATAGATATATAGATGGATGGATCATATGAATGGAGCGTAAATATGGGAATTAGAGACATGTAGTATATACCTTCATCGCGGACTGGCTGCCGCCTCCTCCTTGCGAACCCCACATGAAGCCGCCGCCATCATCACCTCCCGCGGCGGCACCGTAGGCCGTGTTCGAGTATCCGCCGTATGCTGCGACAATACAGATCTTGTCAGCGAAAGAGCTTTTACTTTAATAGCGTGGTTTCGGGGAGGCGCTACAAACCGCTCATCTTTGGTGTTATTAGTGACGAGATTGGGCGATGTGGGATTTGCGGCGGTTCGTTTGTAGGTGTGGTGACGATGGTGGGTAGGTGGAGAGGGAAAACGCGTAATGGAGAAATCGAGACGCGACTTGGGCGTTAATTGATTTTCGTCTCCTAGTCGCTGCCCAGCACTAAGCAATAATTACCTAATGTTGGGGTCCCTGAGACACTGGTTGGGGGCCGTTGCACTGGACTTTCTAGCGCACCTATGAAATTCTAGTAGTTGGTCATTGACCACTATCAGGCGGTCAGGTCCACTGTGATAGATGTGATAAAGCCACTGGGCACTGAGACGCCATGATTTATTTAGCCAATGAAATGGGACATAATTACGCTGTATGTTTCAAGCGCATGTACTTCGTATTATTTTTCCAATCTGCAAATCTATCTTTTCTTCCCTACACTTTTTTATATATATCACATCAAAATGAAAATATATAAGTTGATGAATAATACTGTTAAATGTTATCCGCCTCTCTCGGCTTTTGAAGATGGGGTTCTACTTCAGGCTCTAGAATGAGCCTCGGTAAGGTGCTATGCGGCTAGGTTAGACTCCTACACTAGGGGTCGCACTAGCGTTGTGGCGTGATGATATGGTCCTGGCTAGAAGGTAACTCGGTTGACAACTGATAGGATAGCAGCTCATTCCTTCCCTTAGTCCAATACATGCTCATAGATAAAACTTAAGTAATATACTCCCATCCAAGCTTCTGACATCGATACCGCCGTTCGCCTGACTTTTCTTACGTTGTAGTAAAATTTGTAATCTCATTTCTGGCAATTCTCCCTCAGCATCTGGGTTCTTAGGGTTTTCTTTCGATCCGACACGTCACTATACCACTGCTGCCAATACGTACATACATAAACACGAACACGCCATTTCGTTCCCATCTGCACATTTGGCTATACCGGTAATTATCGTGCAGAATCACTGCCACCCACGCAAAGGTCAACACAGCACCTGCAGTCAGATCAGATCAGATCATATAGATGGCACCTGCGGCACAGTCGGTGGTGGCGCCGGTGATCCCATTGGCCAAGGGCACCGTACTCTTCCCTGGATCCGTGTTGCGCGTGCCCGTACCGCCGAGTCGCTCCGACATTCCCGCCCTCATCTCGAACGTCTATACCCGTGCCACCAAGGCCACGCAGCGCGTCGACCAGATCACCGTCGTCTGTGTGCCCCTGAACTCGCCCCTCGTCGGCCGCCGTGGCCAGAAGCTGCTGGAAAAAGACCCCGAGAAATATCACGATCTGTTCGAGGCCGACAGCAGGAATCTTAGAAAGGACCGATTGTTTGGGTACGGTGTCACCGCCAAGATCACCGGTATCCAGGGCCAGAATGGAGCCGAGTTTATGATGCTCGTCCAGGGCGCGTCGCGTGTCTCGGTCGATAAGATCACCCAGGAACAGCCCTTCTTCGAGGCCAAGGTCAACACCCATGCCGACGCTGCAAGCCGAGAAACCAACAGCGAGGAGTTCCAGGAGCTTTTCAAAACCCTCAAGCGCCTCTCGCGGGAGCTTGTTTCCTTCCTTAGAGTGTCGGCATTCATCTTGTCGAGCGGCTCGGCGGGCCTCAATCCGCTGCTCTCGCGACGGCTAGAACAGTTCATATTGAGGAAGCAGCCTGCTGAGGGTGGAGCTCTGGCCGACTTCATGATGAATGTCGTCGAGGCTTCCTACGAAGAGAAGCTGGAGGTGCTGGCCGCCGTCGATACGCAGCAGCGGATGCAAAAAGTGATTGCCCTGATGGAGCGACAGGTCGACGACATCAAAGGCAACATTAAGGTGACCACCGTCACGAGCACTGCCATTCCCATCCAGGTAGACCCAGAGGATATGGAGAAGATGAACCAGCGAAACATGAAGAAAATACCAACCTTGATGGGGGTGCCGCCCGCAGGTTTCAATTTCAATGGCATGCCTGGAGGCTCACAAGCAGACCAACAAGATGCCGATGACTTGCAGGAACTCGAGAAAAAGATTGCGGATGCCAAGTTGTCCCCTGATGCCGCCAAAGTAGCTGAAAGAGAGTTCAAGCGCCTCAAGCACATGATGCCCGCTCAGGCCGAGTACCAAGTTGTCAGGACATATCTTGAGACGCTGGCCGAAATTCCTTGGTCCATCGTCACCGATGATCCCATTGGCACCGACACCCTCGAGGCTGCGAGGAGGCAGCTTGATAGCGATCATTATGGGATTGAAAAAGTGAAGAAACGCCTACTATCGTATCTCACCATTGTGAGACTGATGCAGTCTGCCAACGAGACAGTGGATCGACAAGTCAAGGAGGCTGAGCAAGAAACCGCCGATCTGGAATCAAGTAAGCCGACTACAGAAGACAAGGCACCTCTTGATCCTGAGCTTGAAGAAAAGATCAAGGCAAGCGGTCTCAAAGTCCAGATGCTGCAGAGCAAACGACGATCCGAGAGAGCACCCATATTACTTCTTGTCGGTCCTCCGGGCGTAGGTAAAACAAGCATAGCTCGGTCAATCGCAACCGCCCTGGGACGGAAGTTCCATCGCGTGGCACTCGGTGGCGTCAGAGACGAAGCCGAAATCCGGGGCCATCGCAGGACCTATGTTGCTGCCATGCCTGGCTTAGTTGTGCAAGGTCTCAGGAAGGTTGGCGTCGCAAACCCAGTTTTCCTATTAGATGAAATTGACAAGGTCGGCATGGCAAACCACAACGGTGACCCATCCGCTGCCATGCTCGAAGTTCTCGACCCCGAACAGAACTACTCGTTCAACGACCACTACATCAATACACCTATCGATCTCAGTAAAGTGCTATTCATTGCGACTGCCAACAGCTTGGATACGATTCCCGGTCCACTACTGGACCGCATGGAGGTACTCGAGTTTTCGGGGTACACAACCCTGGAGAAGCGCCATATCGCGCTCCGTCATCTAGTTCCCAAGCAGATTCGGGTCAACGGGCTTCAAGAAGAGCAGGTCAAGTTCAATGAGGAGGTAGTGTCCAAAATTATCGAGTCATATACTCGAGAAGCAGGAGTTCGAAACCTGGAGCGAGAAATTGGTACCGTGTGTCGCTCCAAGGCCGTCGAATACGTAGAAGCCAACGATCGTGGTCAGCCCGAGACGTATCGGGCAGAGTTAACCCTCGAAGACTTAGAAGCCATTCTAGGAATAGAGCGGTTTGAAGACGAGATTGCGGAGAAAACTAGCCAACCAGGTATCGTCACAGGTCTAGTAGCCTACAGCACCGGCGGCAATGGAGGCATCCTGTTCATCGAGGTACTTGATATGCCTGGCGACGGAAGCGTAGAACTCACGGGCAACCTAGGCAAGGTTCTCGAGGAAAGTGTCAAGGTAGCGAGGAGCTGGGTGCGGAACCATGCCTATGAGCTGCGACTGACCCGCGAGCCAACCGAAAACATCATGAAGAACCGGAGCCTACATGTACATTGCCCCTCTGGTGCAGTTCCCAAAGATGGTCCTTCAAGTGGCATGGCGCAGGCCATTGCGCTCATCTCACTTCTCTCAGGACGTCCCGTCCCACCGACGATGGCAATGACTGTAAGGCCGCAATGACTCGCCACACGTATCAACAAAATTTACTAACGCTTCATACAGGGCGAATTTCAGCTTTCTGGTCATGTCAAGAGGGTCGGAGGAATCAAAGAGAAACTCATTGGTGCCTATCGAGCCGGCGTTAAGACAGTGCTTCTACCCGCGCAAAATGAGAAGGATGCTCGCGAAGTGCCCAGCGAAGTGAGAGATGGTCTCAAGATCATTTATGTCAGGTATGTACCAAATCTCCCCTCCTCTCGTTACAAAATCACTCTATATGAAGGTTCTGATTTGGCTAATCCTTGCATTCTTCATCTAGCCATATCTGGGAAGCCATTCGTCACGTATGGCCCGACGCGCAATGGCCCGAGGACGCGAACTTCCCCCCGGTCCAAGCTCGCTTGTAATGAATATAGTCAGTTAGACAGGTCTAGCGCTCTTACGCTACGGCAGCGAAGGCGAGAATATACAGTACTATACGCATAGATATGTGTATATAAATATATGTATTATCAAGCGATTACCCTGTACTGAGCGTTCCTCGTCTTCATGATGTCATTTGTTCTAGGTTAGCATTGAACCGGTACACTCCACTCTCCCGAATTATCGCAGGGGCAATCGAGTAATGTGTACAAAGTTAGAAGAATTAAAGTATGTTTCTTGAGATTAATATTAATTAATGTCTCAGTTTTGATGACCTTCTCTTTTTCCGCTACTCGTACCCCAAGCTCGTCGGTGCTCATAAGTGCTCATGAGGAGGTAATAAAACAATGTGCATAAAGTCACTCAGGAGTTCTAGTTAATTTCTACCTTTCTATCACTCTACATAATCTGTTATTCCTAGTCTCCTTCCGAGACTTCGCATATAGATAGCTAGCTAGGCTGGTTGTTCCTTACTTGATTCATGAGAATATATCATACATCTTTCCAGTTTGCTGTTTTCTTGCATATTCTATCTCACTATGTAACATATTTATGTAGTTATAGATATACGAACCGCCAGGGATTTTGTTAAACTTTTACAGCGGGGGGCAATTAATTAGATGATATTATAGATGAGAGATGTAAGTATCTCGGCCGATATGAGACCGAGGTGTGTTCTTCGGTCTATGAAATGATAAGCGAGATCCGGATTCGGGATTTGTTTGGATCTCACCTAAACTCTAAGAGTGGGAATTGCAGGCATGTACCGGGATGTTATGTATATAAGTGGCAAGGTTATGGTTTGTTTGTTACTTCCATTATCTAATCTGCAGTAATTTATGGAGTTGTAATGTCGGGAATCCCAACTGCATTAAACTCAGTGATAGTGATATATGTACATTTGTTTACATTTCTAGGATGCGACTCAACCTATTGATAAGGAGACGTCGCTGAGCGGAAAAAAAACGTAAGTGTGTCAGCGTGTAAGCGATTATTTTCTCGGCATAATATGTATTATGTAATCTTGTGGCAATCGAGCGAGTGAGTGAGCGAGAGGGAAAGAATGAGGATCCGCGGCGTTTGCCGCCAGCCGTTGGAGGCTTACGTTGGACAGGTAAAGTAAGGTGAGCCGATCAAACGGACGGATCCAACAACAGATCGGCAAGCCTGCCCTAGGCTGACTTGACCTGACAGGCCGGGGATTGGAGGCCCATCTGAGTAAGTACTTTGAAATAAATATACAAAGTGTACATACATAGGAAATGGCAGTAAATTAGTAGTAGGTAGCAGGTAGGTAATAGGTAGTAATGTAGCTGACGTCGGCCGGGGCGCGATTGGTCAGGGAGACAGCGAGGTCTGTACACTCACTACCGCACGGGCCCGAGGTGGTGGTAAACGGAGAGAGGGAGGCTTTGGACTCATTCGTTTCCATATTGTTAATTCCCGTTTTTGACGATTGATATACACAAGTAGTTCGTTTGCCTCTCATAGCCACTAGGCGTTACCTATATCACGAAAAGATACTTCCTCAGCTAGCCCGGCTTGGCTGGGTATCTTTAGACTGCCGGCGAGTTGTTCTTGTTCGTTGATAGAGTGCGGTGCGTGCGAGGCAAAAGTCTTCGGGGTTAATCAGATGCTAGGTCAGGGGCTGTGCGAGCAGAATCGCGAGAAAATGTCAGGTCACTCTGGAACAGTAATGGTAGGGCAAGTCTAAGAAAAAAGGGGCGAAAGGGGCGCCCGCACTCGACTCAACGCGACGCGATGCATGTCTTGTCTTGTCTTGTCCTGTCTTATCTCTTTGCCTAGCACATTAATATTTCGATCAAGCACAAGCACTCAAGCGATCAGGTCAGTCCAAGTCAGGTCCAGGTCCAGGTCCCGAGACAGGCCCGTCTCGTCTATTTATCCCTGCGTGACTGGGTGAAAAATATGATCTGGGTTAATCCTGTTAATCCTCCGAGAGGATGCGGAGATCCGCGCATGTGTGCATGTGTGCTAAGGATGTAGATACATATTGTGTCACGGGGTGTAATTAAGGGGTTGGTGAGAGGGTGCGCGGAGGAGAGAAGTGAGTGAGAATGCTTGCCCGTTTTTCCCTTATGGTTTATTTGCGTAACAGCAATTTGGCTTTCTTCTTACCCCTCTGCTCACTACTACGCAGGATATTTGTTACACCCGTTAACGGGACCCTCGCTAAAATTTCTGACATGTTGATCCGGGGAAGTTAGAAATTGTGATCATCACTGGGTGAGTAGTCACTTGACTTTCGATGGTGGCGTGTTAGTACTTTGTGTGACCGTACACCAATATTGGTCTGTTGTTTGCAATATTTATTTTCAATCACGTATTAATTGCTATGGCAGGTACATAAGGCCCTGAAGTCGCGTATTGGAGGCAATGACGAGGTCGTGTATCGTGATACGCCTGAGTGTAAGATCCGTGGCATGTCCGCAAATCGTTCGTGTTCAACCTGGTTTGAGAAGAAGCTTGTCTGGGAAGATATTATCCTATCTTATAACGGCCGTAAGGCTTAGTTTCCTGTAGGTTTATTGCATGCTCTACTCACGCCGTGATCAATGAAAGTACTCGACTCCTATTCATGATTATTCCGGGCTATTAATTATCGATGTTCGAAATTTGAACGATATTTGTCTGGCATGACGTTAACGGGGTGAATTTGACGATGTTTAGATGTATTGATGTATGAATGAACTGGCCTGTTAAGTTGTGTTACCCGTATGGCCATAGGGTTATTTTAGGAGCCGTCTCACAGGCCTCCCGTAGTTGAATACGTAGCACAGCATCGAAAGACGATGAGCATGTGCAGTGTTTCGGCTCCGGGGCTTATGTAAAAGATATTTCGCCTGTTATCGGCGATAGTTCAATTTTATTTCCCTTACTGGTTTCATATATTTTGAACTTAAGAACCGCCGTACTAGGGGTTTGCTGGTATACGCCGAGTTTTTAGTGTTGCCGGACCGGCTCGGTCAATTATGAAGATCTGTTCTTCAAAATATTTAATTCCTATAGGTTCATTAGCGACATGTGCGGGCGGGCCTTCGGTGTTTAGGAACAATTGAGGGCTTCTGGCGCATTTCGGGATATGGTCATTAGCTCACAACTCAGATGACAAGATCAGAATCTCACATGAAAACGCCGCTCGCTTACCGCCGGGCGGCGCTGTCCGTATACGATGATCTACGGTCATATCCGATTGGTATCATGTGTTTATGAATTTTGCGAATTTAGTAGGATTTCACACGGCGCGTAGAGCGTAAAAGTTGTATGATGGTACACTGTATCCCATGTAGTTTCAGGTTAGTTGAACAGAATTTGAGTGTTACAATAGGATGAAAGAAACAGTGCAGACCGGCGCCTAGCTAGAAACTATGTAGCGATAAAATGAGCTGGATGAGTGTTGATGCAACTACGATCAGCCATGGAGGCTGTTTAGGTAGAGTGCATCAATATGAACATGAATCTTTAACACTACATTCAAATTAGAATTCATGGATTCAACTCTGTAGTACCTATTAGGACCATGGTAGTATATTGTCTAAGAATGCCATGTCGATCATCATGGGTAGCATCTCTCTTTGTTCGTAAATTAATCAACCATAATCTGGTTATTAGGTCTAGTTTTGTTTATTGAATTAAGGTTGACACCTAATTGCATTAAAATGCCGAGTAACACGGTAATCTGGTCTCGTTGTGTTCTAGAGTCTCAGTACGTAGCCCCTATCTTGTAGGAAACCAAATTTCACGGCTAGGTCAATAGAAAAGCTAATTGTGATCCAAAAAAGACTAAGTGACCTCCCTGAATGTCTTCAGCTTACATACGGAATTGATCTGATCTTCAGCGATAGATACTGAATAATTTGATATGATAATGCTAGGTGGGCTGTTCTCCCGCTACATCGGCAGTCGGCATGGAAGAAAGCCCGTCAGGAGAAAGCGAGTACCCACATCCCGACTTGTGCCTCCCCGGAGCTTCAGATGACGAGGTGGACGGGTAAGAAAGCAAACAGTCAAGAAGGATACATGCATCGCGAGTAGCCCCTGGCCCGTAAGTTTATCTGCACGGGATAATCTCATAGGTCACCAATACAATACGGGGTTCATTCATTCATCAAATCCGACTCGTAGGGAGCCAGCGCGTAATTGTTTCCGTCTACGAAGGAAGGTGTGCGTGATCGAGTGTGATGTGATTGTGTACCCTTGCCCCAAGGCCGGATTCTGACCGAACGGAAATCACCGAAGCCGAAGCAGGAGACGGGAAATTAGAAGCCGTAACGTTACGGTGACGAGAGAGGTGCAGATTCGGAAATTCCATATATCTGGAGTCACGCCGGGCAAAAGACGAGATCTCATTAGCTCAAGTGCGAGAAAGTAATCCAGCAGATTGGCTGGTGGCGATGAGGGTAACACGTACACAGAGGGGGACAGAGCGGTTAGAGCGAGGAGATGGCCGCCCATACAAACAACGCGAAAGAAACCTGTGTTCCATAATCGCGGAAATTTCAACAGGATCTTGTGCGAGTCAACGATTTGTTGGGAACCGGCCCGAAACAAACAATCTATCACCCTATGTCACTCTCGAATCACGCTCGGCGATGAAGCAAGTAAACAGATAATGTGACGAAAGACTCTGTGACACTTCAGAGATAGTGTAGTGTTTCTGCTGGGTTGTAACGGCACAGAAGTGCGGCACTATGCCACTATACACTACCAAAAGTCGAACATTGTCAAGTCGGATGCTTGACTGTTTGCACTCTCTTATACACGTACGTGACATGAGTAGACTGTGCGCATGTGTCTGAGTGTTTTCATCATGTAATGAATGAGTTGTGAGGATCGTGTAGCAGCAACATGAGCATAGACGTGCGAGAAGAAAGTCACAACAACCTAAATAGGGGCACCGCTGTCTAAATATTCACTGCTAAAGAAGTGGTCGATATGTCAACTCTATCTTATTTGAAGCTTTCGACTCGGAAGAAAATATCAAGCCCCGGTCATTTGTTAAGTTGTCTCTGTATCTCCTCCACATTCTGGGTTTGTATGGTAATGGGATCATGCATTTCGGGAGACGGCACCATGTCATCTGCTACGCATGATGGTTCTAGAGGACTATTCAACTCAGTATAATTACGTATTAGACACAATTGACAGTAGGACCACTCAAGCTGGAGTAGCTGCGTTTCTAATGGAGATGTGGCAAAGAGTTGATTTACTACTAAGGCTAGGCGTCCGATGACTATCATGCTAGGGCAAAGCTCAACCTTTGACTTGGAAAGGGGACTTGATGGTGGTCATTATATTACCAACTACTCGATGTCATGTAGCAGTCTACGAAGTGATCTGGGACTACACTATAAACAAGGAGTATCAACATCTCTAGGAACCCTTGACTTCAGTTACTTCGATCACGATCGTCCGGGGTTGGCAAACTCAGAATTGGTACTATAAGGCTTGACATGAGCAAGATATCGAGACCCTCTTATGATGCGATTAGCGACGATGGCGTGGTAGGCCCCTGGCCAGCTGTCACGCGCGCTTATATCTATCTAGGCACGCAACTCGCGCATGCGGTATGCAGCTCGCCCGTGATCGGGCCTAGGGAATGAATAGTCGTAGCAGTAGTACTAGTAGTGATGTAACTGTTCGAGCTGGACTGCGGGCTTGGGAAGCCTCTGGGCTTACTAGAAGCCTAAGCATTGGCAGATGCGTAGAAGGGACCTTGGCGCCTACAGAGGTCTGGCCACTCTGGGCTTGTCACAAAATATCTCTTTACGGCCCCCGTGATGAGGATGATCTGGGATTATGGGAGCCATTGCGGAAGAGGGCTGGACCTTGCATAAAACCAGGCGTTTTATCATCGTATCATGTTGCCGCTATTATATAGTAAGAGGACAGGGCCTTGTGTGAACAGCTGATGTCGATCTCAGCCGCGCTTTGCAATTCCAATAGACGGACATGCAAGGCGACAGGATGCTTGGACTATATCCATTGCCTTCTATAGGTGTTGCTGGGTCAATAGCTGGGCGGCTGATCCCGAGATGGATAGTGTGAAATCGTGCAGAGCATACGGCTGATTGGACTACATCCCGTGTCCGCGAATGCGTCTACCGTGCGTCAAATCTGCTCCGGGTTCACATGCGTCACGGGACATTTTCGCGGTCTGGACCCAGGCGGGGTCGCTACTACGAGGAAATAGTCCAAATAGTGTATCGGCCGAGAGGTCAGGGGACTTGGGTGCCCAGCGAGCGAGTCCGCAAATTTAAAGGGCATCTCGAGACTGCATCTCGATCCTGCTGAGGCTAGACGCATCTCTCAACCCAGCCGTGGACGTGAATTGGAGACGGTCTCTCGTGTTAATATGTGTTTAGATCTAGATCTCGCATCCCGCCGATCTACTATGTATAAATAAATAAGTCAGGAACAATATAGCTGTTCCGCTACCCGCTCGTACATATAATCCTTATATTAATATTCCGATGGAACCTCTCACGCGAGAGCGGCTGGCCGGAATGCTGGCTGAGATCTTCCGCACGGTACTCCGTAGAGCTCTGGCCTATGGCAGCTCTCTAGGCGCCCATTCGCTCACCACACGATCAATTGAGCTGACGAAGCGCCGTCTTGTCTATCTCCACCATCTTCTAACATCTTGACGCGTCGTAGGACTTGGGGTGAACCAATCAACCTTGGCGTTTTGGGCCGAGGCTTGGCGATTATCGACGCGTCCGCCGCGGGCTACAGAGTAGGTACCGACCTGCGTATGGTCAGTGTGGCACAGCATGATCTCAGATGTCAGACACCGGCTACTCAGAATCATAGTGCCACTTTCTAGGCGCCGTTATACAATGTAACCTCACGATAGACTCGGGTGGCATGGTGCATGCAATCAACCCATCAACCCTGTTGAGATAGATCCATCGCTCTCCTATGCTAGACACTTGTAGTAATGAACGATGACACCTGCCAGCCATCCCGGGCTTCGCTAGGCAAGAGCCAATCAGCTGGGGGCAGTGATACCAGAAACGGCCAAAAGCCGTGTTGGAGCTATAGTCATTCTAGAAGGTGTCTTCGCACACTACAACCTATAAAAAGATACCCGTGCCCCCAATGTCCGAGTGCACATCAACATATCGCGCCAGAGGGCGGAGGTTTCCATTTTGATGTGGACTAGGGAGATCTCGGCTGCTAAAGGCCCTTCTTTCTCCCGTTTGGCAGCGTTGAAAACAGGTTATGGATCGGTTCGACCAACGATCGCGACTGGGTTAGTGTTGATCGTACCCACACGTGAATCTTCATACCGTGAGTAGGACCTGCAAATCTCGTCTAAACACATTTTGTAGAAAGGGCAGTACTGCAATTAAATGTATACAGTAAGATTGAAGGAGGGAGCGGCAACTTATCGAGCGGTTGCCGTCTCGAGGGCAGTCACGTACACCTATACTACGGGTGATAACGTAACCTTAGATAGTTAAGAACCACATGAAGAATGAGAACGACGATGATGGCGTGGCGGCGTGTCGTCATCGAGCCACTTGCTGCGGTTGCGTACCATCTCTGCCCTGTCTGTAGTTCAGTATATGACTACCTAGATTAGTATAGAGTAGCGTGGTCGCCGATGCCTCATACTCGATCAGATGCCTCGTCGAGAAATCAGTCGTGAGATGAGGCCATACAGAGCGCAAGGGGGGGCCACATGGCTATCCGAATTATGAGCATGGATTAAGTCTCGGCCGTCTCAGATGCTGCAGCGTTACATTTAGCGCGGTCTTGAAACTTAATCAATAACCCGGCGAGACGATAAGATCACGAGCTCTGCCGAGTGGCTGTCTCGCGTCGTCGCGCGGGCCCGTGATGTTCGGTGTTCATATCAAGTCTTTTAGTGTAGTGAACGGGGATCTGGCTGTATTGGCCTCCTTGGCTTTCGGGTGCTTTCTGCAAGCCCACAGACCGTAGTACATTCGCACTGTTCATGCTCGCTCGTTCCCTATTGACGTGAATGGTGTCATCGACTTGGTAGGATCTGCCACCCTGGCGAAACACGGCGAATGACGCGACAACGGGATTTACCGCTGTAGCGAACTATTCTAGCTAAGTTCCATGGCCGTTGAGGGCAAGCGTGAGGAAAGACGGATCAATTCTCCGAAGAGGATCTATAATTCTTCCTTAATAGGTGATGATATAAGGCTAGGTAAGATTCTCCTCCATGGTATACACTGGGCATAGTGCGCCTGCATAACCTGTGATCTGTGATCTGTGATGACATGTTGGCGTGTGCCACCCATCATGCGTATTTTAGGGCGTACCAGGCCGTCTCAGACTGAGCCGTTTAGCTGCTGGCTGCCGGCGCTTAATCAATCACTGCTGAAGCGGCCCTCGTCTAATCGTTCAGTGCATCATCAAAATGTATGCTGTCTACAGACTCGCGTAACAGTTCGCGGCAAGTATTCGTGGAGCTAAAGATAGCGAAGCGTGATTTCTAGCGCACGCTAGGTTCAATCCAGACCGAGGCTGAAATTCTCCGAATAGGCGATGTGACGGGTTTCCTGAGCCAGGGTGCCTCATCTCGTCTGCGCGAGCAGGGCTCCCCTAAATGGAATTGTGAGTGCAAGTTAAGACAAACGGCAGCAGACCGGGCCGTTGGCAGAATTGTAGTATGGCGCCGTCGTGTACGCTCCGCAGTACGCTATGCGACATGCAGCAAAAGATTTTCAGTCGGGGCTTTGGCACTATCCCGCCGTGGGATGGGCCGCAGGATCATGCTCTGGATTTTTTTTCTGGTGCCGTGACTACGTCTGAGCGTCTGAGCGAACCCCCAAGTTGACGTCGGGAGGCATCGATGTACTTGGAAGGACGCGGATAATCAGAGGTCGCGTAGTCCACACGTGGACTGCGAGATCGCTCTCACTCCCCTGCACATTAATTTCGGCACCTGCCAGACCGATTACTGTATTTGACATTGGCAACCCGCACTCGTAAGCTTGGGGGGCCCGTGGTGTCACTGCGAATCGACAAATTTTGCGATTGCACCATGGAGGATCGTGTGGTGCTGGAGGGGTGTCTGCTGGAAATAACTCCAAAGTGAAGATATGGAAGATGCCGACTGCGCTAGACAGATCCTAAGCCGACAGAGACGGCCTCTGATATGGCGTTCCTGGATAGGTAGTGTGTATGTACTTCGTAGTGTAAGTAGACTAGTGTAGGCAGTGTGCACATGCTTTGTAGGTAGTGGTGCTGTGTTTTGTTGCGTAGTGTGGTGTAGTGTGTGTAAGTAAGGTGTATTGTCGCGCACACTTATCTTGTTGCCAGCTAGCTTCCTATCACGGACAAATCCAACCACCCAACCTAGTGTAGTGGACGTGCAAGTCGCAACACCCTACCGGATACATCCAAGCTCATTGCGGTAACAAATGAATTGCGGGTTGTGGTTGGGCCGGTACCGCTTGGGTTGGGAGCTAGGAACTGAGAGCAAACCGCCCGGAGTGGTAATGGTAACGGGTAACTGGACCGCCGGACAGAAAACTAAGGGCAGTAAGGGGGCACAGTCTAAGTACAGTACCGTACTTATCGCCCGGTACTTGATGGCACTGGAGGGCAGTTCGTTCCCCGTTCCTTGCACGTCGAGGACGATCAGATGCCCAGACTTTCACACGTGGAAGCAGTGGACAATCGTTGAGCCACAATTTTTGGCTGCAAGGTGATTGGATCGGCAGCGGGTTATTACAGAAAAGGGCTGCACTAGGGATCCCAGGCCGCCATCGCTTGGCACGTCTTAATGACCGCAGTTATAATACATCTAGTATAGGTCGCCGGCGCAATGGACGTCATTCTGCTTCGCATGGGATTGGGCTGGTGAAGAGAAGAAGGGAGAATATCTCTGCGAGTGAAGAGAAACCAACACTAGCTCGGCAATCTCCTAGCAGTGGTTGCAACGAGGTAACCTCCCTCGGTTCATTTCGGTAGTACCTACCCAGCCTACATGCGAGGAAGGGCCGATGCAATGGCAGTAGGTACTGAGTCTAGTGTACTGAAGCCGTTAAGGAAGTTAGGTTTGCGACGAAGAGATCCCCGGTTTAAGGATAGTGTCGCGCTTGCCGCTAAACTTGAGATGAGATGGTTGACCTCGTGGCGACCCTGTACGGCAGTAGCGTAAGGACGCTGCAAATATTATGACCTGCACGTTGTAAGGCTCTACGCTATCTACACTAGCAGCACCGTTGGATAGCATCGAGAAGGGTCTAAATCGAGGGGAATCCTTCCAGGTCACGGCTACATATGCGGGCCAAGCTGGTTGATTACCTAGTATAAGTATACTATACTAAGGTTAGGTTGTGATGGTGCGACAACCGTTAACATGATGTTACCCGCCCGTAATATTATATAAGAATGTGTAGGTTGCATGTGGCTATGGAGAGTAAGTATACTTCTACTACCTACTATCTGGCGCGTTCACAACCACCTCTCTTCGGTTACAGTAGCGCATTTCTATCGAGAATAATGCATCACCTACCTACACTATGGAGGATAGTAGTATCCAAGTGTGCAAATATCAACTTATTAAATGACGTATTTCGTTAAGGACCGCGCTAGATTAGCACGCGGGCACTTTTGAACCCTGGCGGGGGAAATCTCGTCCCCAATTATATAGTGTACTGATAATCTTGGTAGTGTGGTGTCTAAGGAAGATATAGAAATAATACGCGGAGATGTACAGCAGTAATAACGACTAACCGACATCTAAGATTCTACACTACCGTACGAGGTAGCGATTCTATCCACTGACTTCAATGTTGTTACCGAACCAGTATGCTACCGGGTAACAGTTGTGGAACACAAGCATAGTAGGTACTGTACACTAGACATTTGTACTGTGCATGCATCGAACAGCCCAGGCCAGAACAGAGGCTGCAGAATTTGGTGCATTGGGGCTCAAAATAATCCTAGACTAGTTAGCCGGGATCATGGATGTGTGATTCTTGATTGCTGCTCCATATGCCATTCGCTAAAGTTCAGATGAAATATCTAAACTACCTTGGGGGTATGGAGCGGAAGCTCGAGTCATGTCGTCGCCAAGGGTCGATTGCATCGCAATGGTTAGTGTACACTACACCCCCATGCCTACAAAGAACAGGATGACAAAAAAAGGCTTCTGAAGCTGGCTAATACACTAATAGCACATGGATATAATTCCAGCAAATCAGCCACAGGCCTGCATATTTTCTAGGTGGTGTACTTCGTAGGTAAACTCCGTGCAGTCCTCACGATGACTTACACCAGAACCCCCTGGCTAAAGCACCGGTCATAAGCCCTTGTCTGTCCCGTCTTACGTGCTCACCACTAGGCACAACAGAGTGTATTAACCAAATCCCCTTTCCAACACATCAACTGAAGAAGAAAAAAATGACGTCTGCAATGCTGTCATGCGATTCCCAAAGGAATTAGGCCAAGGCGTTATTTTCCAAATAGTTGATTCCCACTCTGCACGCAAATATTATTATTATATGTAGCCCAGCAATACACGGGGACCATCCAAATTTGGGGGTCAGGGGCTTGTGCGGCGTCGGATGTGGTTCCGTCGCTGTCCCTTCGCAAAGCTGTAAATCAAGGATGTCCCCGAGCCGTAACATATGATGTCACGAGCGCTTATCTCGCAAAGAGGTAATTGGTAAATTGTTGGCAAGTTAAGCTCAACATTTCGCTTCGGCGAGCGCTTCGGGCTCTCGGTTCACAAGACGTGTCGCGGAATGTAATTAAATGTCCAGGACTGCGAACAGCAGCAGGAGGTTGGTGCAATCATGCGTAGCCGAAGCAGTTTGTTAGTCTACACTAGTCTCGGTTTTTTACCTGGGAACCCCAGGAACGGGGAAGTCTTGGCATCGTCTAGAGTCTTATAGGACGGGAGATAAATGGAGATTATTAAGACGCAGGGAATGCTGTTCAGAATCAAGCCGCACCTTAACAGAGCCTCAGAGTGTCGAGTATATAGGTGTCACCGCATAGTAGCATTGGCACGGGGCCCCCTCAGTGGGTGGGCTATGTTTCTGTAGGGCTCGAACTTGAAGTCGGGCTGTAATTATGAGGGGATCGGACATTAATTTCTTGCACCAAGAACTACCTATCAATGTTGTCTTGACGCTAGGTACGGCTCCAATACAGCCTATGATAACCGAAACAGAGCAAACAAAGTTACACTCCTGTAATCACGAGACGAGTGACGAGTGGCGAATAGAGAGTCGCGCACTGATGATAACGGTGCCCCCAATTAGCAAATGGCTTCACATCGGTAGGTAAGGTATTATACGATGCAGTTACGCCAATCTACCCACCACAACAGAACTGCAGCTAGACGCAGTCTCGTCACGATAAGGGCCAACAGGGTGTTAGTCGGGGCATTATGCAGCGAATTGGCGGCTGCGGAACTTGACACTGAGATGTGATCGTGTAATGCGCGGGCCAACCCGGCGCCAAATGCCTGATGCGACACCTTCACTGATCCTGCGCGCAGACCTTAATATCCTCAAGCGCTGGATTCCGTGTAAGCGACGTGGATGTATCATAGATCTAGCATAGGCCATGCACATTTCCTATACTGATGGCTCCGCTATTTTTGGAACCATCGGCATCATAAGAAGATCTCGGACTATTCCTTTGATTTAGGAATAATATTGCATCGACCCCAGAGACGGGCAGCCAGCCTTGCAACAATAGCCTTGCAAGCCTCAGTTCGTGTATTAAATGGCAGCTTATGCATTGGAAATTGATCGTTATGATCTGCACCCCACGACCGTTGCGAAAATCAAGAGGGAGTGCGTGTCACCACGTTCAGGTGGTCCGGGCATGGAAGGCCTCCTCCGTCATGACACGGCAGGTTGGTCGCCTTAATGCAGGTCAGGTCGGCGAAGGATTAGTTATTATTATAATTTCGCGGAAAAAAAAAAGAGTCGAAGAAGCAGGGTTTGGTGGCTAACTAGTATAGTCTAGCCAATCTCGATATCAACGCACGTCCCTGGCACGCGATTATTCCCCTTTGGAGAGCTTGAAGATTAGGAATACGACGCTGCGAGCACAGATCTGCAGTGAGCCAGGCGCCAAGACGGGAAGGACACTACGCTATACGCTGAAGGATTAACCCATGCCAAGGGCTGGGTGCGATTCAATTGATGAGCACCTCTAATTACGTAGATAGAGTACCAGGTAATAGGTCATTCTATATGGTGCGATATACTGGTAGGTAGGAATTACGTTGAAAGGTCCCATGAGTCGCATGTGATGTGATGGCTCTACACCAGCGTGCTGAAAACGCGTTCAACGTAAACATAATAGGTGTTCTTACTATATCAGCCGACGGCATTTCTTTGGCCCATTATTTCTTGTCACATAGGGGCCTCGATTTACACTAGTGCTCGGGTAATGGGGTAGGGAGAGAATAATAGACATGGCGTATCTACCTAGTACTTAGTGTAAGTGAGTGAACAAATAAATGGGGACGTACGATGTCCCTACGCTGTACAATATACTACACTGCGGAATTGGTTGTAAAGGTACGAACGAAAAAGGCCCGTGCTGTAGTGTTCATGAACGGCGTACACTAGATAGGTGAAGGGTCACACCGTGAAGCACTATCTCAGAATCTCGATGGCATCTAAGCGATACGGGGATGGGCCACCACGTATGCATGCAGCGATAGACTATTGGCGAAGCGCATGGGCGATACATATCCCATTGTGTTATGTAGGTATTGGATACCGGTTCTTGATTACTAGATGGATCTATGTGGTATGTGTATCGAAAGATAAATGCTCGCTAGGTTTATATGCCTCATAAGCATAGTTGTCCAACCACGCCGGCGAGCATCCCACAAATCCACGCCGGTCGTGTAGTATTGGGAAATCATGTGGCCTAAGCTATGTCTACTATTCTTAATCATTTAGTATCAATTGTATTGCTAATCGTATGTACAAATAGCCATATAGCTGAACTGGTGATATGTGCTGTTAGCTACATCATCTTAGTCGACCCAAATATTGTTTATATCTAGGACGGCTGTTGAGAACAAGCTTTCGGATTTTCTGGTAGACAATTTTGCCTATACGATGCACCCGTCGAAATGAGCATAGCGGATGCAACCTCTGTGTTTCCGGTTCCTACACTACATGCCTCGGTGTGTGGACTACCTACTTTAGGTAGATGGACGGAGGGACCGCCAAGCAAATTTAGAGTAGCGTACTGTTGTATAGCTGAGATCTACCAACGGGGGTCGAGGAGCCTAGACCCTTTTCTAGGCTTCCTTGTTCGGCCTCTTGTGACATTTGTTGTATCTCTAGTTCTATATCCAAGCAGTGCGTCTATGCCAACCACATGCTACCTTAGATGAAAAGATTCGCGCACCTGGTGATCCTGGATGGCCGATTCTGGAGCATGAATTTTCCTAGAGGCTGTCCTTAATCAACACGACGATACTCGGTCCTAGCCGTTTCCTGCCGCCAGGAGGTTATGTAGCTCTAGCTAGCAGAGTCTCTCACGTATTGTGTTCGAAATGTTGGTCCTCATTTTCTTGTATCGACAGCATGTTGTGCAATGTCCAATCAGAATATCACGCCAATTCCAGTTTTGGCTCTTGACGCCGGGAGCCGGCCACAGTCGTTCTTGGTACGCTAAGATCTCCATGATGATGTTTTTTATTTTCATCTCATCTTTCCGTTTTTTCCCCAGTCTGCCTGGGGTGTAGATGGCGGAGGTGGAACTCTACACTGCAGCCCGTGTACGACCCAGTACCTGCCTCTCACTCACACACGTACTCTATCCAAGGTACACGAGATCCTGCGTTGTCGCGCGACTACGCCAGGTAGAGTATGATTTCGTCCCATCTCTTGAAACATTCATGCAAGCCGGCTCTGTGTGCAGGTTCGGGCAATTTTCCAAACTCGTCTGCGGCAGGCCGTCTCGACCCTCGGGACTACACCAATTAATGGCCAGCAATACAACTGTATCTTGGTGGTACCTGAACACAATTCTGCTTCATTCGCTCCCATGGCGCTACTTGGCCGGGCTCCTGGAATGTATCTTTTCTCTTTCTCTCTCTCGTCTACCCTTACCCTGCAAAGAGCGTTAGACATGGCTGGGCACCAACTCTAGGAGATGCCTATTAGCCATGCAAGCTGCACGTCCCGCGGGGGACCGTTGAAGCATCACCCCTCTCCTAATAAGCTTGATCCAGTGTTCTCTCCTTGCCCCCTTGTTCGATGCCTAAGGGTGACGTCTCGATAAACCATCCAATGAGATTATCTCATTCTTCAAGAAAGCGAGCCTTTGAGAGGTATGTCTCAGCATCACAGTTGCGCATTTTGAGACACTTTAGACATGTCCTGCCAGTAGGCGTGCAATTCGTGCACGGAGATTTTACCATTGATCGGCCTAGAATTCGGTGATCGATCATGTTTCCCTAGGCAATAATAGTTAGCCTAGTGCTTAATGACTTAACCCGAATGCCATAAATGTGCAGCATAAACCTTAGAACGCGGATAAAGCTTTGATGCATTGTTCCCACTCTGTTCGTTGCTATCATATTTGTGCATCTCTTGCCATTCATCTCATCTTGCCGACCGCTAATGCTGCTGCATAGCTTCGATCCCTGAGCAATGATTAGCAGTGCATGCCTCACAGTCTCGACAAGGGTACCCTGACATCTCCACAGAGCCAGCCTCTGGCCCTGGACCGACGTTCTGGCACCATACTCAACCAGGTCCACCATCTTCTGGCTAGTGTTGTTGCGAAATATCATGTTGGAAACGACCCCATAATTGGTTAGTTGAGCTCGTCTTCTTCTCACAACTTTTCAAGGCATCAAATTGCCGATGGCTCTCAGACACAACGCTATCATACCATGTTCACTTGTCTTGCTGGTACCATTTTCAAGAGCAGTCGCTTTGAAGCCCTTTCGTAGCGTCATTTGCACCACCATAGCAAGTAGCTCACTATGTCATGCCACGGTTGTGTCATGGATGATTTCCCCATTCTCATGTGCTTGTGCTTGGTTGATGTCCATGCCACCCGGGTTATCAGGTAGCGAGAAGGACTGCCAAGCAGGTCCCAGCAACTATACAGCGACTGGATGGTAGGTACACTGTAGCGTAGTGCTGTAGTGTACATGGCTAGTCTTAGTATACCCCCTCCCCCAGTCCCCTGTCGAATGTTCCTATCTAATATTAAAACCAAAGTCGCACAAAAAGCACTTGCAATCCCAGCACCGTAACCACGAGTGTTGAGCTCTTCTACCATCGACTCGACCATCAGACGATATTAACCTCCGCGCGCCATAGCTCCTAGTAACACGTCGCTCTTCAGGCCTCCAAGACTCAGGAGACCTCTGCGCCGTGCTACAGGAAAGGTCTTGTGTCCATGCTGCAGCTCTCCGCCTTCGCCGTCCTCTCAGGTTTCCACTGCACAACCTCGCGCCGTACTACTGGATCTTCCAACTTCGATTAGCCCAGTGCCACAATCGACTCTTTCGTCCGACGGAGATTCTCGGATTGTTGTTCTCTCTCTCTCTCCCTTTCTCCCTGTCTCCCTATTACTGTGTCCACTAAAAGTGTTCTTCGCCTTCTCTCGGCTGCTGCTGCTCTATATCTACTCCGCGAAAGTATACCAAGAGGGTAATGGTTTGTAATTGATAGCCAAACCTTTTGCACGACTGGAACTTCTGGGCGCATAATTCTGACGATATACAACACTTCTGATTAACGCGGCTTCGACAACTGAGGACGGAGCGAAGGAAAAGGGACAACTGGATCAATCACACTGCCGAAACGTGCAACTCCATCGTAGCATGCAGGTCCGCCAGCTTCGCAGCAGCCTGCTTCTGGTCGAATCTTTCTCAATCCAACCAATTTGTGTGGTCCATATCTGAGAGGAGATCCTGACACTAGACGGTCCTCGTGGACAGCATCCATGCAAACCCTAAACCGTGGTATCGAGCAGTTGTTCATCCCTCTTGGCCAGCGCAGAGGCAGGTCTGATCAGGCGACCAGCATTCTAGATCTAGCAAGAGTTCAAGCAGAGGAGAAGGAGTGCGCTCTGCGTAGCACAAGGGCGTATCCTTCTCCGCCTATGTCAGGCTCTCCTCCACGCCCGCCGAAGCCAAATCAAGAGGCAGTTGAGCGAGGTCAGAGAGGCTCCCAAGCCTCAACCCATCATGCATATCGCGCAGGCCCGGCTGTACCAGCGGTCGAGTATCGGACAGGACCTCCTCAACCTCCTTTACCACCACCTCCCTCTCTTGCTCCTGGACGACCGTTCCCCTTAGAAACGCAGGAGCGGCACCCATATGCGTACCGGCACTCGGAAGACGTGGTAGCGCAGCCCATAACATACGCTGCGCCTCCAGGGCAGATGCTGCCGCAATCGCAGTATTCACTTCCCCCAGTGGTTGGGGCCGGGTTCGGTCCTGCTCCATATCCGATGTCCACAAACCCCTCGAGCTCAGAGAACCCGCCGTCGTTCACTTCTCCAAAATCTCAAAGGAAGACGAAAGGCCATGTTGCGTCTGCTTGTGTTCCATGCAAAAAGGCCCATTTACGGTATGTTTTGACGCAATTCAATATCCTGCTCAACTACTAACTCTTTGCAGATGCGATGGTATGTGTTCCGCTTTATTGCCCAGTATAGTATTGCATGGCGGCCTGGCTCTCCTACCCCGAAACTTAGTCAAAATCTCGATATCTCGATAGGCATGAAAGGGCCCAGACCGAAGGCGGAAGACCAGACGGCATGGATATCCCTCCAGCCAAAGGAGATAACCCAAGTGGGCACTTCGCCTAGGTACTTCAGTAGGACTGGGTTGCCTCTTGTAGTAGAGCACTTCGGCAATGTGCATTTATAAACGCATCGTCTGGGCGGATTTCCGTATGGAATTTGGTTCCAAGCGCCTCCCCGAAAGCTGTCGCCTTTAAAAATCCAGGTGGCCTCGAAATGGCACCTGTGATGGCATTCTGCAAGTTGGGTCGCATCATGCACCGACTCTGAGATTTGTGGTAGATATACTTATAGGAGCAAGTGCTTGATTTACCTCGGTGATGGCTACCCTGAGCGCTTTGAACCTTTACTCTTTTCGAGGCGCATTCGCAAAACTTTCTCTTTTATCTGTTGCAATCTGCCACTGACGAAATGATGTGTAATAGCTCAGAGACCATGCTCCCGATGCATGAGCAATGGGAAGGAAGATGCCTGTGTCGACGTACAGCACAAGAAACGCGGCAGGCCACGGTTACGTGACGATCGAGAACCTCGTTTCGACGCGGGAAGATTTGCGCATCCACCAGACCCGAACATTCGTAGACCGATCTCGCTTTATACACCGCCGAGCGCTCCCCCAGCTCCATTCGATGATGCGTTACGAAGAAGTCAATCGTACCGAGTTTTGAAATCGCAACCCAACGAAGGCGCGCCGCCTAGATTCATCGAACATGGTTCAGCAACCGACGCCAACGTTTTTCCAGCTCCATTGTCGATGTCCACACAGGCACCCGAACCAGTTGCATTCTTGACAATAGCAGATTTGGAAGTGGTTGCCGCTTCGACTACCTTTATCCAAGCCACTACGTCAAATTCTCAGTCCATGATGGGGTTCCGTGCTCCACCAATTATAGGCCGAAAATTAGCGGATATGATCACGCCTCTTGAGCGTGACCGTGTGGTCACTTTATGCAGGACTCTCCAAAATGAGCAGGTTTCAAAAGAACCGAATTACTTACCCCCTATTTATGGAAGGGACGAGGAAGAGCGTGTGATCAAATCACAGTCTTTCAGCCAGGAGTCCATATCCAGGTATCAGCTTGACCGATCAGAGATCCTCACCTTCGTAGCGGCCGACGGGCAAAGCTGGCGCCACTCTTTTCGTTTTGGGCTCGCCAAGGACGATTCGATCTATTTTGTGGTTCTCTTGCTCACGTCGGCTGGACGGTCTTTCCCTCATCTTCCTCCATCACCCCGATCTCGAGATATCACTTATTCTTATCAACCTCCGCCGTTCGCCCAGCTCACGCCGGTCTCAGCTTCTTTTGATCCTAGTCGCCCCCGATTAACGGACCCACCTCGAGAAAGTGGGTTCGTAGCGAGGCATTCTGACGTACCCTCCCAGCTTGTCTCTTCTCTGAGTTCCGGTATGAGCCCAAATATCCCGTCTTATTCAGCGTCTGCATCTGGGAGAGGTGAGCACCCGGGAGGGTTAGCACACCAGATCCCGAGAAGTGAACTTTCCCTCACACGGCCAGTTCAACAGGCAGAATATCAACTGCCCCCAATCCGGAGCCAGCAACAACCCGTCTCCGCCGACACTACCTGGCAACGAGATGATCGCACTAGCCGTGTAGATATCGGTGGCTTGATTGAGAAACCTGGGACATCGCCTAGGGATAGCCGATAAACAGGTGTCTATCGTGATAATACCTGAAGGCTCGTACGCGTTCTTTGAGCTCATAGGGAAAGGATCACTGGGAAGTGAGCCGTGAAGTCTTTTCTTTGCAAGCGTTCTCGTGTCAGCGTTGAGTCATTTTCGCTGGAATACCAATCGAGCTGTTTTGTCTGTCGCGCTAGAGATACCACTGTACAACATATCGCATATCTGTGCTAAGCATGCATCGCTCAGGGCCGGTTCTCTTTAAGTCCTGCAAATTTCCATTTATAAGGCATCATCATCTCGCGGGCGTTTGGCGGATAACTCGGCTGGTCCACGTCCTCCAAAGGGCTCGTTAGCAACTTGGTCCATTTGTCATTTTGGAGTATACCAGTTTTAGGGGTAGCCGTCTATAGGAATTGATGAAAGGCTCTGGTCGGGCAGGCGTTTACGGTACTTCCTGGTTATGCCCAATCGTACAACATCGGGTAGCAGCAGCAAAATCAATCGAAAATTCGAATGTGCGGTGTCTCACACGGGGTATGGGATCCAAAGGTTCCGGGTTGGTTGATCGCAATCAATGTGGAGGGACGCCCTGGCCTTTTGTTTTTTCTTCTGTATCAGTACTGGTTTTGAGCCACGCAGCTGTTATCATCTAGGTGTATTATCTCCAGGGCAGAGTCGACCTATACACAGCGCCCCTTTTTTTAGTCTTTATCAGTGGCGACAATACATGTGTACTTTTTTTCCCTGTTTGATTCAACTGAGAAGTCCGCCAAGGAATCAAAAGATATGATAGAGCCAAATCATAGAAGCTTATATGATAAACGAGTTGAAAGCAATGTAGAAGGTTGGGCAGGAGAACAGGAGCATCATGTCACAATTAGGGAAAGCCATTGGTAAACAAAGTGGGGGCCGGGCTGATGTCACATAAAGAGGAAAAGACCGTCTCGTTCTTCAATGAAATCGTGGATACTCCCGAGTAATACAGGACCTTGTGTCGCATACTCCCTTTGACGGATAGGAGGCGACGATATCCATGGGGTGCGGTAGATGAGCAAAATGGAATGTGATTCGAACGAGGGGATAACTAGTTTTAAGAGGTTGATAGAAACGAGGAATTTTTGCTTGGTAGAATTTTCGAGGCGAATTATGATTTCTTTCTATTGTTGTGATGGATGCAGTACAGCCTAATGTGATAGACAACGAGGACAGATGTTCAGAGGGACAATATACCTTAAGTCACTGTAATATTGGCATTCGCCGCCCAAGTGCAGCCCTCGACACTTATTATTCGTATTGGAACCTTACGTGCGATTGATATAATAAATAGACGCGCATGTAGATGGCCGTGATGGTGTGCAGTGCCTAGGGCTTGTGGTCGTTCGTACGTTGTTCGAGAGGGAGGGGCTTAGTTATTTGGCGATCAGCTCAACACATACTCTCCCTGCAGCTACGCAGTGGCCGGCAGGATAGAGTAGCATCGAACTTTCTCATGTCCGTAATCGACGACAAATGCCTGTGATCGAACTTGTGGGATGTACTAGGCTCATGTGTAGACCGCCGATCAACCAACTGATTGACTTGCCGAGAAGTTTGATCGCAGGTTGGGTAGATTAGCGTAAACTATCATGGGGCGGTGGCTAGAGTTCTTTAGAGTTTATTCCCTATGAATATGTAGATGGGTAAGTTGGTTTAGTGCATCTGAAAAACGGCGAGGTCATACCCAAGAAGCACACACATTAAATCGTGTTGTAGCCATCTTCTAGAATACGCTAAGTGGATATCAGATCAGGCGGTAAACTGTCTAAGCATATGTGCTTTATATGCCTATCACATAAATAACGCTGGCATAGGTACTGGCGATCGTTTTCTCAACACATCCGGCGTGGTGTTCTTAACCTTGGTGCTCGCTGTCGTTTATGCGAAGAGGTGCTGGTTACAACACACTCGGAAAGCATCAGTTGCTCACTCGCTCGGCCGCCAATCTGGGTGAGTAAAATATCGCGCCTAACATGATTCCGACATTGTTCGACATTTCGAGCCAGGTTATGAGCTCTGGTTGTCACCGTACAAGAAGGGTGAGAAGGCCAACGAAAATGGGTCAACAGGGCTCCTATCAACGATTGACTTGGCGACGGGTGAAACAAGGTTGCAAATGGCGAGGTATAGGCGCGAGCCATAGAAAAGCGTGCTCAGCATTAGTCGCAGGAAAATGGCAGAAGGAGAATTAAGAGGTAGAGTAGGTGGACGACTCGATCGATGGCCCGGGTCGATTGCCTGAAGCAGGTGCGTAGGTACCAAGAAATACATTATGTAGGTAATAAAGGAGTGAACGAGAAATGGAAAGAAGGAACACTCCAGATCCGACACCTCCTACTTCCGTCTGACACTATCAGGTGCATTGGGCAAGTCAGGTACGGTGAGCGACTCTTCTTATTCGGAATCTTGTTTTTGGCTTCTCTGGTTTCCCGTTTCCTTTTTTTCTTTTCTTTTTAAGTCGGCTGGCCTCTAACCCACCTAGGTAGAAAAATGTTTACATTTGCTACCTACGGCTACACTTCCCACTTAGCCCTAGCCCTGGATACGATGCCTGCTTTCTTTCTTAGCCCTTGTACGGCATCACATCAGGCGGCTAGAGTCACGTTGGATCCTCTCGTCCTTACATCTCCTTCTCGCTCCGCACCTAGACCTAACGGGTGAGGGGCAAATCACAGCAAATCTTGGCTCCAAAGCCTGATTCTCATCATCTGCAGTTATATCTGTCATGCATTAGACTCGCATCCGTAAGTCATATGTACCGCATGCAGGGGAGGCAGAAATCTCCGTCTGCCGCAGCTGGGTGAGTGAGGTGCATTGCTGCATTGCAGATGGGGTGCCATCGCACACGGCAACGTCTGGGTCGATCATCACTGCCGCAGCCTGAGCAATCGGCCACTCGGAACCCAGCAACATGCATGAGAGCGGCCTGCCTCTCCGCACTGCTTCCATGTAATTCTTGCGTAGACGAGATGGGGAGCAGATTTTCGATTCGCTCAGCGTGATCTTAGACCCAAGGCAATGCTCTACCGGTACGCAGACCGGCCGCAGTTTGTTTTCTCTATAAGGAAATGGCAGAGACACCAATGAAAAGCCCAAGATCGAGGTGACCAAGCATCACGTTCTCTTTGCCCTGTTACCAAGTAGGTGGGTAGCAATTGGAATCGTCCGAACCGCTGTTGTATTGCAGTAGCCTCCATGGCAGAGCGCCATCTAGCTAAGGCCATGGATCCGCGTGTATGGCCGATGTGACGGCACCTACGGTAGAATGCAACCTACCTAGGTATGTATTCTTGTTTTAATAGAGGCTACCGAGAGCCCCAATACCCTGACGCCCATCATCGCACAACATTCGTATTCAATATACCACCGCTACTAACCACCAAAACGAAAACGCATTCCATGCTCATACGAAGTAGACTATTGATCAATTCATTACCCTTGTCACACCTGCTGGTAGGTATCATCTGTCGGCGCTTCATTAGCCAACCAGCTGTTCCGGGTTGGTTTGGATTGTCTAGTGGGCCTGCTCCACCCAAATCCATAGGTTCACGTCATTTAGGACTGGTATGTTCTTCTAGCACCGTACCGTATATCTTCCCGAAATTGGTCCACGGGCCACAGTGTTACACTGCACCGCCTAACCACTAGTGTACGCAGCTCACAACCCTCTTGCCGAAGCTCTCAAATAGGTTGTAGTTTCTAATCTCAGTGAACAATTTCTCGGATTGTATGTACGCATATTTGGTCGGTTCTTCCCTATAAGAATTGCGCCTGACGGACGATACTGATAGCTTAGGTGTAATAGAACTGGATGTGAACTATATGTGGAGTGGTATCATACCCATAATCTTCATAAATTAAAACAGTAAGCGTTTGAAATTTAAAACTCTTGTCTAAAGAGGAAAAAATGCGTCTTTTGATACTTCGTATTTTCTAGGTATTGCGTGGTGAATCTTGCGGGGTGATATCGACTCGGGGCACCTGGACAACACACATCATCCATCTCCTACATGAGCTAAGTCTCCCGCATTGACTATCTACTAAGTAGGTATTGCGATCAGGATAGCAGAAATAGCAGGACCAATGGCGATAGAGACACGAAAGGAATAAGGAATCCATACGAAACGACCAGATATATTTGCGCATATATTCAAAAAAACGAAATATATCTCAACGACTGTAAGATGGTGAAAATAGGTTTCCTTTGTAATGTAAATAAGAGATGACCTGTGTAGGTGAACTGATTTGGAGCGGTTAGCCTGATGTAAGATCAAGTACTTCCGTAGCGCACTACGGGTAACTAATTTTAGCTCCCGCTTCTATAATACTGGTTTGGTGGAGCACGAAAGCGGCAAACTCTGCCTTTTATGGAACAGTGAGTACGCGCTCATTGAGACGAATCCCTATGAGGTAGTTTGAAGACGGAATATTCTGCGCGCAAAAATACACTAGTGACCAAAATCAAAGTGGCACAAAGTTTGTTGATCATCTACAGTTTAGGTATATAGTATGGTTTAGCACGTCAATAGTCAGACGTTCACTGCATGCAGGTGGCCGGGTTCAAATAAAAGGTCGCGGAACATTTGCGTCTATTGCGTCCACCACCTCTCAAGTCCGTAAACATGATAATAACGACTGTGCAAGCATTCTATTCTATTCTATGGGGTATCGCGCGAATACTGTATTTGAACGAGCGAAATGAAAGAAAGGAAAAATGCAATGCAAGCCAACATAGGAGAGATGGACGTGTTCTGAAGTAGGCGTAGTGTAGACCGCGCCGACTTACAGGCCTGACCTTAACCCGAGGCCTCCGAGTTGCTTGGGCGGGGTTGGTCGCGAATATTCTCCGAATGATTCTCCGCCGTTCTATTTCCACGTCTGCCCGAGTTTGGGGTAGAGTCTCGTATGACACCAAGCGGTGCGCGAAGAGTTGACGGCTCTCCGCTGACTCTGTTTCTCTTCCGCCGATGCGACTGAATTGGCAAAACGTCTTGAGTTCCGGAAGATCCCGCAGTTGGGTGCTGTGCCCAAGAAGGCTCTTCTGCTCCTACAAGATGATCGATTTCGACAGACATCTTATCTTTCTCGGGTGGACTTTCGTCACCGAGCACTTCGCCTAAGGATCGCTTTTTGCTTGGCAACATGGCAGAAGGTAGGGGGGGAGGCGTTAAGCCCCTAAGCGAGCTACTACTGAGTGTCGATATTCCCTGGGTCGCACGTGATGTGTCCAAGCGGTGCGTCTGCGCCGTTTGCAGCGTCTGCAAAGGCCGCCTAGTCGCAGGTCGTGGAAGCCCGGCATCGGAAGACCGCGATCTGGTGTCGGAGCCCGGGTCTCTGCGATGTTGAACATATTAGTGCAATTCATTCAGAAATCACAGCCTAACAAACTCACGATGATCCACGAGTTGCTCTATTAGAGCAATTCTCTTCATCTCCGGCATCTTGAACTTCTTCGTTGTGTGGTTGACTCATGGTTTTGATACAGCGTTGCCTGTGAGAGATAGTTCACTCGAAAATGGAATACTCCAGAAGCCGGATAGGAGCAAGACATGGCAACAAGTCGAACTATATCTACATCAAACTACTTACGAGGCAGCCCAAAACAATGACCTACAGACACGTTGGGTTTTCTACGAAGTCATCACATGGAGGCGGGAAAACATAAGACCTACAAAATGACCTGGTAATAGCCATGAAAACGGTGACGAGCGGCCAGCTGCGCCTCACACCACAATCCTCAATTCGAGTGAATCAGGTATGTATAGTTGTTCTGCCTTAAGACACAAGGCTCATGACGCTATGTAAAGCAGAGCACAAGTAATAGACGCTGGCCGAAAGGGTGAGAGAATCGGGGGGTCAGGGGCGGGCCAAACAAGAGGCTATGCGGCCGTATAATTATAGTTCACAAAATCAGAAAAGCACAGAGTAATTGTGTTAAAATTGCAAAAGTAAGTTGAAACCGAGAGAAAAGAGCAGGGTTCATCTTGACGGGAGGGTATACCGACAAGGCTGTTTTTGCACTTGTCCCAACCAGAGGTCGGCGTGATCTAAATAACTCCAGCCACGAGAAAGAGATGTGTACATACTTACTCCGTACTACTTACTAATTTAGCATGGGCGACCAGGCTGGCCGCCTAATATTAGCAATTGTGGTTATTCTGTCTGGCCAAAAATATGGCTGTTCACAAGGTTCGTTAGCGGTATTGTTGAATGCTGGAGAAGCCCCGTTGGCGTTGGGGGCCGCCGAACAGGGAGCAAAAACAAAGCTCCCCCAATAAGCACAGCCGCCACATTACCTATAGAGCGACTCCGATGTACTGTTGATGGAGGGTAGCCAGCGGTTAGGAAGAAGGATTCTTCTCGGGCGTTGCCATATTAAAAGAGACGGGCAGCCCTCAGCTGTTTCACGTTAGGCAGGCAAACGACCTGCCCCGACCAGCACGGGACCATCACCCATGCTACCTACTCCGTGTAGATACTCCATCCTCACTTGGACCCTACAACTTTGAGGAAGTATGCTTTTTACAGATTCAAATTCCCAGGTGAATGATTTGGAAGGACCGATTGTTCACCGCGCTTGCGTTACTACTTTTATCCCTTTAAGTGCTGCTGCTACAGCACTCGAAGGGATTGCCAATCACATTACCCGTGGCCTTGTACCCATGTACCTACCAACCATGACTTCCCAATACTGCGCCTAATGGTAGGCATATAGTTTTAAAAAGGCAGTCCCCTTCTAACAGATGTTCCCAATTAGACCTCAATGGGCTAATGGTAAAAAAGTCGGCAGACAAACTCCTAAAGGAGTTTTCTGGTCGAAGCGGGGCACGCAAATTGCAACAGGTTCGGACATGCATGACACAAGCAGTCACATGGTCGAGCGCCCGGCTTCGATTCTTTTTTTTTTTTTTCTTTTTTTTGTTGACCTTACGGAGTACGAAGTATATGATAACAAGATGAGCAGGCTACAGACACGGAGTAGATGTGCCAGGTTATGTGGGTATATGTCCTATGGCTGCTTTTCAACACTGTGTTTTATACAGTGCAATGACTGATCAAACACACCGTACCTACCCACTAAGCTGCCTGCCTGTAGTGCCAGTCTCTTCTACAGTGATCTTATGGAGTACTATCATTCTTCATACTCTGTCTGTTCCCTCATCTAGAGGACATTGCGTCGTTTACATATAATGCTTTAGTACGAAGCTATTGATGATCTTCGGATTACTACGAAAGTCTATTCTTGTAGCATGTTGAATTTTGCAAGCGGCCGCGACCCATGATTTCGGCTATTTTGTTGGTTCAAACTCGAGACTGAGGCGGAGAGCTGGCCACTCACCTGCGACCCGGGTAGACTTCGAGGCATACACAATAGAACGGTCGAGTAATTTGACTCCATCAGAACGCCTTGCTACGTCCATTCTCTGCCTCCATTTCCCCCTTTGCCTCGGCTTTATGGGTCGCCATGGCGGATCACATGGAAATCGATGAGCCAAGAGGGACTAAGCGAAAAGAGCCGCCATCATCAATTGAGGAAAACAACACTCCGCGCCGCATCCAAGCAAGTTGTTCCTCTGGCACCGCTAACACGATGCGAGAAGCTAACGGGAGCCGCTATATAGGCCTTGGATCCAGATGTAATCAACAAGATCGCCGCCGGCGAAATCATCGTAGCACCCGTCCATGCTCTCAAGGAGCTGATAGAAAATGCCGTTGACGCGGGAGCCACATCTCTCGAGGTTCTTGTCAAGGATGGCGGCCTGAAGCTACTGCAAATCACTGATAATGGTCATGGAATTGATGTGCGTCCTCTGTCATCACCATTGACATGCGATCTTATGCTGATGGTTTCTCTAGAAGGAAGATCTCCCAATTCTTTGCGAGAGGTTTACCACATCAAAGCTGAAAAAGTTTGAAGATCTGACTAACATCTGCACGTATGGATTTCGAGGCGAGGCTCTCGCCAGTATTAGTCACATTGCCCACCTAACAGTGACGACTAAAACAAAAGATTCCAGTTGCGCCTGGCGAGCTTTGTATGACGGGGGCAAGCTTTCTCCTGCTAAACCCGGCCAGTCCCCTGACCCGAGGCCAACTGCTGGGCGAGGTGGTACACAAATATCTGTGGAAGATCTATTCTACAATGTGCCGACCCGGCGGAAGGCTTTCAGGTCTACGTCCGATGAGTACAACAAGATTCTTGACATGGTAGGACGTTATGCCATCCACTGCGCTGGTGTTGCGTTCTCTTGTAAGAAACACGGCGACTCCGGAACTTCCATATCCGTACAATCGCAAGCGTCTGCTCTCGACCGGATTCGTCAGATTCACGGCGGTAATGTAGCTAACGAACTGATTGAATTCTCCGCCTCAGACGATCGATGGGGTTTCAAAGCCTCCGGGTGGGCTACGAACGCAAACTATCACATCAAGAAGACAACCATGCTACTATTCATCAATAATCGTAGTGTCGAATCGTCAAATATTAAAAAAGCTGTTGAACAAACGTATTCGACTTTCCTCCCTAAAAGTGGACACCCGTTCGTTTACCTAAGCCTGGAGATTGACCCTCAGAGGGTCGATGTTAACATTCACCCTACGAAACGAGAAGTCAACTTCCTTAACGAAGATGAAATTATACAATGTGTTTGTAAAACGATTAGGGAGAAGTTAGCTGCCGTGGACACAAGCCGAACCTTCATGACTCAGACACTACTCCCAGGCACTATCATTCCAAGCGGCACTTCCCAGGAGACTGATGAATCCTCAGCTAAGAACCCAGGCACTTCTCGAAAACCCCCAGTCCGTGCTTACGAGAATAATCTCGTACGGACAGATGCCTCTCTTCGGAAAATTACGAGCATGTTTCCTACAACCATTAAGGGTTCAGGCCCTGGCTCCACAGCCGATACTGCCATAACGGACGCCGGCCTAGAGCCAGAATATGAGACCACAGATCGTGATTCGGTATACTGCCGCCTAACCAGCGTGCGGGATCTTCGCACTGCGGTGCGAGATGACATGCACCATGAGCTGACGGAAATCATCGCGAACCACACATTTGTCGGTATAGTAGACGAAAAACGGCGACTTGCCGCGATCCAAGGCGGTGTCAAGCTCTTTTTAGTAGACTATGGCCGCGCATGCTTCGAATATCTGTACCAGCTCGGTCTGACGGATTTTGGCAACTTCGGCGTCATCAAATTCCAGCCTCCGTTAGATCTTGGGGAGGTTCTGACCATAGCAGCTGAGCAAGAAAAAACAACCGAAGAAGAAGGCATGTCGGCAGATGATGATGACTTCGACGTCGCCGAGGTCGTGAGAAGAGTGACCGAGCAGCTAATCGAGCGGCGAGAGATGCTGCTCGAGTACTTCAGCCTCGAAATCTCGCCGGCAGGCGAACTCCTCAGTATCCCGCTACTTGTGAAAGGATATACGCCATCCATGGCCAAACTTCCGCAATTCCTCTTACGACTCGGCCCATACGTCGACTGGACGGACGAAAAACTTTGCTTTGAATCATTCTTGACAGAACTCGCTTCTTTCTACGTGCCCGAGCAGCTCCCGCCATTACCCGGGAACGACCAAGTGGAAGAGGACGACGTGCCGGAGGAGGTGAAGGCCAGGCGAGCGCATGTCCGTCGCGCGGTAGAACATGTCTTCTTCCCTGCCTTTAAAGCCCGCCTTGTGGCGACGAAGACGTTCATGAAAGGCGGCGTGTTGGAGTTAGCTAATTTGAAGGGCCTGTACAGAGTGTTTGAGAGATGTTAGTGTTACTGCGATAATGTGAGCTGATAATTAGCCGATATTAAGTCACCCTATCTAGCTAGCCCCAAAAATTACCACGGTGCATGTCACATAGTCCGGGATTATTGTACTCGTCGCAATCATGTTAATGTAAAAGGTGACACCATGGCAATTCATAAAGTGAGGAGGAGCTTAAGATAAGGAGAATGTTTTTTTTTCTTTTCCGATTATGGACTTACTCTCTGCCCGAGAGTCGAAGCTGCTGTAATCACAATCATGACTAGAAACTAGTCTCATTTTTTTCCGACCGAATCCCTGAATTATCTGTGCCTAGTAGGCTGTCCACTTATCAAGTCCCCTGAATCGCACATGACGCAAATGAGAGTGACAAAGACTTTCGTTGGTTGATTGAGGAGGCCCTGGTGCGACTCTCCATGATGCGAAGTGTCTGTTTCAGACTCGGCGAGACGTGAATGGAAATGAAATGAAAATGAAAATGCAAAGGTAAGTGATTAGGGGAATAGGGGGGAGTGGGGGAAGGGATCTGGGAATTATATCTGTTAGCGAATGGATGTCTTGTTGAAGAATGAATAAATGGGTGAGAAATGAATGCGTGGCTGAACGTGTGGATGTGTGTGCGAGGATGCATGGGTGAATTGATTGGTTGAGCGTGTTTGCGGAACTGAGCTGCACGATTGAATGGATATGCCGAGATAGGGGTAGAAGTGACAAGATAGGGGTAGAAGTGACGAGATAGGGGTAGAAGTGACGAGATAGGGGTAGAAGTGACGAGATAGGGGTAGAAGTGACGAGATAGGGGTAGAAGCGTAAGACATCGAGACGGGATAGTCATGACGTGCTGTGTGAATAAGTAAGGTATTAATGTAACTTACCTTCTGTTAATGTCTGTGCCCTCGGTCCAAATTTCTCTCAATAACCCTTGGTCCATTGGTGCCTTGTTTCGTATGCTGCGGGATATTGGCGATTTGGCTGGGTCCAGGATCTGCCCCAGGATCTGCCGTTGCTTCTTCTGGTGCCAAGTATGCAGTACCGGAGAATGGAAAAGGAACATAGCGATGCGAAGGGTAGACGTGGAAATAGAGGGCTAGGAGAGACCCGAAAAAGAACGAAACGAAACGAAACGAAACACAATGAGCGAAATGAAGTAAAGAAAAACGGAGAACGAGGCAGAACGTCTAGCCGTGTGTCTGACTAGTAACCGGGTAGGTTCGCCTATTCGCGAATAGTTTCATTCCAGTCCGGCCCCGGATGCCTATCATTCCGTCACTCCAACTTCATCATCAGGACCGCTTCAATAGATGACGAGACTTGGCCGTTGTCAGTCGGCTAGCCCTTGACCCTAACTAGCCGATTTTCTGGGGACTGGCGTGGGGGATAGTCTTCTCTTGGGATTGGGTCTGACCTTGCGCTGACGCTGAGAGACCATCAGGACTGTGTGTGTGTTTGCATATTAGTATCTGTATGATCGTTTTTGCGACTGGCTTTAGAGCAGAGAATGGGAATTGGAATAGGGACGGGAACGGGATGGTAAGAGAAGAGTAAGGAGGGGAAAAGGGGGAAGCTGGAAATAGTGTGGTGAGGAAGGACATGATGAAACGATGGTGCGGAGATAAACTTGGAATGGAAAACGAGAAATGGAAAACGAGAAATGGAAAACGAGAAATGGAAAACGAGAAATGGAAAACGAGAAATGGAATTCAGGAGTCTAATGAGCGAAATGGAATTATCCGTGCCAAATGTGAGAATTAGGTGAACAGTTAGATATGAGAACCACAGTGTTGCAACGAAATTGGTGACAGAAATATGTTGGACTCGGCACCGGTGGCATCAAACAAAGGAGGGAGGACTGAACTGATTACAGGACAAGTACAGAACTATGACTGAAGATATAAAGAAGCACGTCACTTACTCGACGGGCCGTCGCTGTCGTCGTCTTCGTCGTCGTCCCCGCGTTCACCCTCATCACCGTCGTGGTCCTCGATGTTGCGGTCCTCGTCGTTGTGGTCCCCATCGTCGTTGTTGTCCTCGTCGTCATTGCCGTTAATGATAACGGCATCGTTAATATCATTGGCGGTCTGGACAACAGCGTCCGGCCAGGTCCGCTTGCGAGTATGCGGAGCTATGTTCAAGTTTAACATCATGTCTTTCGTTTTTTATAGATAAATAAAAGAATATAAAAACAAATACTTACAGACCGTAAAATAACCCCCATATATGGTAAGCCTCTCGGCCTGCACAACTGTATTCACGTGCATTAGTCATTCCGTTCGTTAATCTATCATCTCTTAACGAGAGCATAGATTATGCTGTATAGAGATAGATAGACGAATGTAGTAAGAAATACTTACAGGTAGTAGTATCGGTAGACCGCTCGGCACGATTGCGGCGTGTGGCTGTATTCAAGTTTAACATTTCGTTATCCATTCGCCAACCCACCATCTCTCAAGAAGAACACATATCATGTTCTATATCGATAGAGAAACGAATATAGAAATAAATACTTACGGAGAGCAGAGCGGCTCGAGCTCTGGGCTGCAGGAGCCGAGACGGTAACACCGCCGCCGCCAGTGGCTGCCGTGACCTGCGGAGTCCAAAGTTCCAGATCGGACAATTTCTGCCAGCGATGCCCAAGAGCCTTCTCCGTACGACCAACGATGCTGATCTTGTCAAAGGGCAGCTTGATGCCACTTGCTTCTAATTGCTTCAAGGTTTGTATACACAGAGATAGCTACGCTGGTTAATTTCTGTCTCGTTCGTGATATTGGGTGCAAAGACTGGGGTGTAGGGAAGCTGGTGGCTTGGGATACTGTTTCCGTACAATGATAGGCGGACATTAAGTGGTAAGTAAAGGTATGGCGGTGGTAATAGAGGGAGAAGAGAGATGGAAGCGAGGTACACAATCGTTAATGTGATATATTGTGCTTCAATCCCAGCCGGTGAGATGGCCGAAGCCGCGATAAGAATGATGGATGGCTAATGGAAACGTTTTTTACCTCTTCAGCCTCGGTCCACTTTTTGCTTGCCATTTTGCTTTATAGTGAGTGTATTCTAATACCTTAGAGTTAGAAAGTGTGCAGTATGGGAAATTCGAGGCGAGTCGTGGTCCGGGACTGGAACGTCGTGGGCGGGGGAAGCAGACGAAATGTATGAAACCGATTTAAACTTGGGAAATAGGTATCCGATTAGGCTGTGTGTACTAGAAAACAAGGGGAGAGGATGGAGTTCTAAGATACCGAAGTGATGTGTGCTTGCTGTTGCTTGGGTGAAATCGATTGCGTTGTGGGTGATGGGGTGGGCCGAACCGAAGGTCTATCGTCAGAAAGGGAAGGTAGACAACTAGTCGATGAGTAGACCGGACCGAAAGTATACTGTGGGAAAGGGAAGGCAGACAACCGGTTGATGAGTGGATCGAAAGGACGGTCTACGGTGGGAAGGAGAAAGTTGACACCCGCTCGATGGGGTGGGAAGCGAGCGGATCTGTGAAGATCTGTATATGAATATGTGCTTACCGATTGGTGAATCCACACTGAAAGCTTTTATTGTTTGGAATGACTGTCGAGAACCGGCAGAGTTAATGCTTCTGAGACGGAAAGTTAGGATGTTGACGTTGAGCTTGGGGAATAAGGTAGGAGTTGGGGAGAAGAAAGTCGAAAGGACTGAGAGAGATAGTTTGTGGGAAGGAAAGTGAAATAGTGGCCAGAACGACTTACAGTACGAAGAGGGACAGCGGAATATCACGTGGATAGCTCTGGGAACGACCTAGCACTTGATATCTAACGCCTGAATAACGGGCATACGGGGTATTAATAGTGGTTGCCGAAGCAATACCGTCGGTACGTACTCATGCTGTTATAGGCGCTAACATGATTGCCCACATAGCTGGAATGTAACTAAAAGGGACATTAAAACCGATCTTGAAATAGTAAGGCTTGTGTAATATAGATGATCTAAGGGCGAAATAACATATTTAACAAAAAAAAGAAAAAGTCCTTTGTAAGGATTACCTAGACTTTACAAACAAGACGTTTCTATATTCGTTTGGTTGATAAGTTCGTTGTTTATATTCCTAATGCCCCAGAGAGCAAAGCTCGTACTTCCTAAAAGTATACGGCGCGGATTGGGTACTTTCTGTATAATAATTATCGACTACATCTACCCAGTATCTTCTGTAATTAGTCATAAAAGCGCATGTGACAGTCAAGCCCCATTATCCGTTGATATTTGCCCGCTAGGCTCGTGCTCGGTGTTATATCGTGGTTAGTTGATTTTTATAAAGGTGGACGTAAGTTCCAA
Organism: Nemania sp. FL0916; assembly: GCA_022578715.1. Classification (NCBI taxonomy): domain Eukaryota; kingdom Fungi; phylum Ascomycota; class Sordariomycetes; order Xylariales; family Xylariaceae; genus Nemania; species Nemania sp. FL0916. Next base: position 190,160 of record MU390277.1, read on the forward strand.
TTGTTCTAGTCGATCGTTCAAGTATATCGATGTGGTCAATGTTGTATTAACCGCGACCGTTTAATCATGTAAGGAAGGATGTATGATCTCGATAATGCCTTGTTACACCCTGCGGTAGAGCGAATTAATCGAAGCTGCGAAGAATTTTAACAGGCATCAAGATTTTGATGAGATGTGGGCTGTTTTTGTATCAGGGTTAAGCGTGTTATTTGCGCGAGTATTACCGCTTCACTAATAATAATCATCATGGTAAGTATAATTATAAGGGAGTGTAAACAGTCAAGCGTCCGACTTGACAACGTTCTACTTTTGGTAGTGTTTTGGTATAGTGTTGCATTCCTGTACCGTTACGCGCGAAGCAAAGACATTGATATTTTGAGGGGGACGTGTATATTTGGTCGGTATCCAAGTAGTGGCGTGTTTTTCCATACCCAGGGCCAGAAAGATATACTTAGGCATGGCGGATCTGGCAAGCAGAGAATTATCACTACATCGAAATCATATATGGGCCGTAGTAGTATTGGTAGAATGCGTCAGAGTGTATTCTATCGACGAAATTTGCCCAATACAGCCAAGCCAACGCATGCTCTATATTGTTTATTACAAGAGATATCCGCGAACACACTGATAGCGCTTTGTATTATACATGAGACATGTGGTGGAGCCCTTAAAGCATAGTATCCGCATTATCGTCGCATACATCATCGCCGTTATCATCTCCTGCGGTAGGCACCATCCCGTCAGTGGGTTCGCCCTCTACAGCCTTGCCGCTGCTCTCGTAGGTGATACGTTTCCAGCCACACGGTTCTGAGCCGTCTTTAATCCACTCCATTGTCGGGAAGTAATGCTCGTTTTTCTTCATCGTGACGACCCACGGGACGTTATCAAACGTCATTGCTCGGATCCGGAAATCTGCTGTTGTTAGAGAAGACCCTTACGGTGGCACGCTCGTGAAAAAGAGAACAATAAAGATGAACTTACAAGTATTATCCGGAATTTTTACTACGGCCGCGAGGAATGCTTTCAGGTCAGGTGTCGGATGCCCGTCGACGTGGGTGATGAAATTAGTTGGTGCAAGACCATATTGATAGGCCGGTGATCCGCGGCTTCTAGCCGAAACGTATACCTCGCTGTGAAGCTTGCTAATCTGCTGTCTGACAGCAAGGTGGGGAACATGTAGAATAGCGCCACAAAATGAGATGGCATGGTCTGTCTCAACATGATCCGCACTTACTGTCGAGACTTTGAGATGCATTTCCTGGCTTTCCCGGACAATAACGGCATCAAGGAACTCAGATGTATACATGATGTCTAATTCTGACACACGCGTCACGATCTGACCATTGAGGGTTAATATGATATCGCCCTCCAGAAGAGCACTTGGGTGCTCGTCGCGTTCAAACGTGCGCTTGGAAATCATGAAGAGATGGTGGTTACGCTTGTTGACTTCCGAAACGCGCTGAATCCACTCTTCTGATACGCCCATAACACGCGCTTGCGACATGGCAATCGATCGGAACTCCATGGGTAACATGCGGAGCCTGGGTATTTCTCCCTGCTGAATCCTTGAGAGCACCGGCAGTACTGTTGGTATGGCAAGTCCCAGGTGGTATTCTTCGTCTCTGGAGCCATGAATCCTTTCCCCGAGGTATGTGAGCCATAATGCCTGAACGCCACCTTCGCCGTCGACCAGGACACCACTTCCACACTGCTGGCTAAGGCTTGTGTCAACAGTGATAGCGTCCACGTTGGTGGCGCGGTACCGTGGGGCGCCCGAATTCGGGGGAATAGAAACAGGGGTGACTTCAGTTACTGTAGTGGCGGCGTGGACTATCCGTCCACTTCGGTTAAATCCTATGAAGGTGGTAGACGCGCCTTGGGTAATATTTTCTTTGCTTAATCTTGCGCTCAGAATTGGCGCGTCCACAAGACTGGCGTCGTATTGAACAATGGCGTAGTTTTGCAGGGGATGTAGAAAAACAACTTTGCCCTGTAAATTCACTGAATCGGCGATTGTGATCCATATGTCGCATAGGTCGTATGGCACCACGGCCCTCGAAATCACTACTAAGCCCTTGTCTGCGTCAATGACTAAGCCCATTCCCCATTTGCGGTTACGAGGAAAGCCGTCTAACTTCAGGGGTAGGGAACAGGTGACACGGACAAAGCTCCGGACCAAGTCAGCAACTGCGGGATGAGAGGTGTGCTCCAGTTGAATGAAGGCCGCTTTCATGCGAATTGGCGGTGTCGGCGGCAGGGGGCTGCCAATATCCTCAAAGTCCCAAAGGCCTGTCGTGTCGTTCCGGACTGCCAGTCGCATCTTGGTGGACCAATGCCGATCAACGGTCAGAATAACGGTGTGAAGGGTGTGTAAATCGCGTAGATGTTTATACGTGATAACAACACGCGCTCTGTCAGGAATCTGCTGAAAGACTTCGATAAAAGTCTTCAGGTCTGGTGTTTTCTTTTGGTCCACGCTCTGGATCATCAAACCGCTATCTGCGGAATCCACACGGAACGCGCCGGTAGAATCACAGACGTAAACTCCTCCTCCTTTGCATGCCACTCCATAAAGGCGCGCTTGTTGGTAGGATAGATCGTGGAAGCTCCCGCCGGCTACGGTAAGGAAGCGATCGGGTGTGATATCATGTAGATTGCCAACCTCGACGTCTACTTCGACGTCGGTGCCCCCGCGTTGTAGAGTGAGCCTGACAGTATTCCCGACGCTAGAGTCGAGGATATCGTCTAGGCGAATGAATTGCGTGACCATTTCTCCGTTGACCTTGAGGAGAACATCACCTTCTTCGACCCGATTATGCGACGGCCCATCTGGTAGGACAATCTCGGCAACGAGCATATTTGTCGCCTTGGGAAATGCTTCCCGAGCTGCTGCTTCCCAATTTTGAGTGAGACCGAGTCGTCTACATTCGTCGAAGGGTTTAAGCAGGAATTGACACTGAATAGTTCCGCGATCAACGTGCCGGCCCTCTTGAATGCAGCGCAGAGCTCTCAAGGGGCGATCCAGCGGAAGAAAATAATCGGTGGACGCGCCATCCGATCGACCACCAGCTTGCAGTGCTATGGCAAAGCCATCGATATTCACAACAGGACTTCCCGAACTGCCTCCGCTTGCGGCGGCATTGGCTTGGTAGTAACAGGTGTTGAAATCGCTGTAGCCTTCACCATACTCCGGCGCATTGCGATCGAGGCGACTAATAACACCTGAAAGAATACTGAGCTTCTCGCCTGCATCATTGCCTACAACTCGAATTTCGACTCCCACTAGCCCAGAAGATTAGCATTATGACAGGACCATGTTTCCGAGAGGAGTGGAGTTGGCGACTTACCTTTTGCCAGATCTGGGCGGAGGGGCAAGGCAGACACCGGCATATACTTGATAGCTTTGGGATCGAAGCGGAGAATACCGAAATCGTGAACAGGATCGCGGTAGACGGGATACGCATCGGCTTCCTCATGGTTATCGAAAACAACATAGCCGGTGAACGGACCAGCACCAACGACATGGCGATTTGTGATAATCAGCCTTTCTTGCCAGTTAGCATAGTCGAAAGCAGTCAGAGCGTTTCCACATCTGGTTTATAAGGCTCCTTACCCTCTCTCGGCATCAACGACAAACCCGGTGGCCTCGCTAGCGCAGGCGGCATCAGTGTCGAATGAGCAGGTCTGGCAGAACCGGATCGAAACGACGCATCTAACGACGTTTTCGATTGTGGCTTGCCACTCTGCCGTGTCGGCGGGTTGCGACTGATGATAGAACACCGGGACCTCGTCGTCTTCCAGGTCGCTTTTGGTGACAAAGCCTGCATGCTCAACATCGGGCGTATTTTCGCCCGGCGAGATTTTCCCGTTTAGGCCATGGCGAAACTGCTTAAGCGGTCGCTCGTCGGTAGGGGAGGCTGCCTTTCGCTTCGATCTCGACGCAGGGCTTGCACCGTTCATGGCGGCAGCGGCAGTAGCAGCAGCCGCAGCAGCAGCAGCCGCAACGGTTGAGGGCCGTAGATGTGACTGGGGCGATGTTATAATGGGCGGGCACGGGCGCGGGCGGCGGGCGCGAAACGGTATCGGCCGGCGAATGATGCAGCTACGGTCGCCGACGCAGGATAGATTAGGTTTATCGGCGCAGGAGATAGCCGGGCGTCGCTCAAAACTTGAAAACCCAGAGCAGCGCGTTTCATTCAGTGCCGATTAGATGCAGGCACTGCAGACCAGCAGCAAGTGAACACCGTCTTCGTCTTCACTGGCAGAACCGTTGAATGATCACAAGAAAAGGAATGTCGCATCGGAGCAATTACGAAAATATCTAATGAAGACGCAGTACGAGTAATCGAGGGAGAAGAGCCGCTTGTCGTAGGGCTAGACAGCGGGCGTAAGAAAAATGTGAAGAAACTGGATCGAGAGCTCTCGCAACAGGCTCGCATGGAACTAACCTAGGGACGTCAGGGTTCGCAGGCCGGGTCTGTAGCGTGCCTTCCTAGCGCGCAGACAGTGCAACATCCAGTGTGCCTACCCTATCACATTGCCAACTTCCCCACTGGAGCCCTTGCATTTCCTGGAGCACAGCACAGTAATCACATTCCCGATGAGAGGAAATGCACAGTGAGACTGATATGCCGGCTTGTATGCCAAGGTCATCTCCTCTGCTCACCTGCAACATCGTTGCATTTGCTATCACGTACCGGGAAATTTCTAGGTGGCTCTCCCTGCACTCGTGATACATGTTGAGGTTTTTTAGGAGCTTTCCAATCCCTATGTGGCCAGATAGAATGGGCTTAGCGCTTGTGTCCATTGTTGTCACACCACTCGTCCAACTTGTGCATTGGCTGAAAATGCTCGATTTCGGTGGTGGGACGCGGTTGAAACGTTCAGCATGAGGAACAATGAGTACGAGGTCGAAATGAAGAGAGGTAGTGGTAGAGGGGTATCATGCATTATTATATGTATTTCTGTAATTACGCTCTAAAATTTCTCGCATGAGCTCTCCGCTTGTTGTGAGCGGTCCTCAGGGTGAACAAAGGATTTTCTGTCGCTCCGAAGTAGGTATGAAACCTAGCCTATATGATATGATGTGTAAGTTGTACGCAATGCACACGCTCGGATCGCGCTGCCTCCCGCCAAGCTTCTCATTGATGTAGCCGGCTAACGCGAAGTGTCCGACAGGCATTATTTGATACTTCCAATCAAGTCGAGAGCTCATTGCACATTTTACAATATACTCCTTCAAATTAGGGCAGCAAGAGCGGCGGCAATGAGGAGGACGAGCCCATGGGTAGGTCCATGAATGCTATTCCCGTGTCCGCTTGTACTGCTAGGAGAGGGTGCGGACAGGCTCGTGAATGGCATCGACTCGGACGCCGAATTGAGCGTAGTAGTCTGTGCGGCGGAGGTATCGGTAGGAGAGATGATGCTACTGACATCGATGAGTAGAGTTGTTGTAGCCGCTAGGGAAGCGGAAGTATTTGTTTCTTCTAGTTCGGATTTCGAGGTCGATGTTGGCTGCCCTACTTTGGGAGTAGTTATCGTCTCGGTGTTCCCAGAATTTTCCGATTTGGAGCGCGTGTGGGTTGGGTCTATTGGCGAGGTCTTAGAGTGTGTAGTTGTTGTCCGTGGCGATGGTGCTTGCGATGTAAGAGGCCCCGGTATGCTATATTTCTGGGCACATTGTTTCAGACTCAGTCCATCGGGGCAACACCAGGTCGTCCCTTTCTCATCAGCCGTGCAAAAGTATCCGTTGTCGCATGAGTCTAATGTGGTTTTTTAAGCATTCCGTCTGGGCCAAAATAATTGTAGACGCGCTACTCACCACCGCTGCCACCAGGGCAGCATGTTTGTTTCTCTAAATAATTGTAACAGTGGGCTGCGCCGTCTTTGGAAGCGCACTGCCGAAACCCCTTTCCGCAAGCCTCCGCGCACGTGTCGCCGACTCCGCAAATATGCTCCGTGGGCGAATAACCCTCTATCACCCGGCGATGAAGACCTAGTATATTCCTTGTAGACATGCGGGCGAGGGAAGGTCGGTACTTCTCGTGAATCGACCCACATGAAGCCTGGCTGACAAGGCTAATAGCTAAAAGAGCGTGTGCTGTATAACAATGCATATTTATGTGCGAAACATGGAAATAGGCGAATAATCGACACAAAGTACACCGAATAATTCGAGAACGATTGGGCTCAACTACCAATATGTCGAATGCGTGTTCAAACAGGTATGCCCAGATAAAATCCGGAAATTCGTAGTAATGAGAAGCGAGAGAATCGAAAATGAAAGTAACGAATACGGCCACGGCCGTACCTCTATAGTTGTAGCTTGTGCAACGAGCGAAAAACTTCACTGAGTAAGACTCTATGAAAGACCGACTATAAAAAGGAGAGGAATCAGATACGCAGATCTGTCGTGTTCGATAGGCTGTGAATAACTTGAAATGAAGCCAGCAAGGAGACTTTACACGCCTAAACGCCCATCCTTAATCTGTGACACAGGCAAGGGGGGGTCGAGGGGCCGGGTCAAGGCACATCCCACCTCGTCCCAAAAGGGCAGTCAGCAGCTCCAGTGCCGCGCGACTGCCGTACCGTCGACCCCTAAAATGGCATTCTCAACCCGGACTGGACGTGCCTGACTGTCCCGACCTCTATTTCCACCCTAGACAGGACCTATCGTAGTAGTATACTGTGAGTACTGCGTCCGCATTGCAGTAGACAGGTAGCATACCGCACTTGCAGTTGGTGCTACGGACGCCCATGCGCCTGCGCCAAGTTGTTTATGAAACAATCGATCGGGAGGAGTGGGCATACGAATTGACCAACGCATCATGCAGAAGAGCAATCCTTGTAGCACCTCCATCACTCCTACAAGCCGTACATAAAGTTAAAGCATCAAGTAGGTAGTACCGATAGGATCGAGCGGATGCCAAGCTTACAGGACCCAACATGCCGCGAGATGCATAGATTGGCAGGATCTCAATTATCTTGGAGCATATAACCAAAATTCAAGTACTTCCGTTATTCGAACCGGCTGGATTATCCAAATTAGGTTGATCTCAGTATCTGGATATTGTGTCGAATCCAATGCGGTTGCCTTGATCCAGAACATACCCAATGGAACTTACAAGCCAGACGCTGCCCAGACAGGCCCAGAAAGCACTGGAAGCGCACGACTTGCCGCGTCCTCAAGGATTTGCCCAATAGTAGGCCGAAGGCTGGCTCTTCTGTTATCGCATGCCACCCATATTAACGTAGCACCGGGGCGGTATCACGGAAGACACCGTGAGTTTTCTTTGCGCCGAGGACGGCGCCGAGAACGGGATATAGTGCATCCCGTGCGGAAGATTGAGACACTTTGTTGTCCGTTACGCGTTGTCTAGACCAGTGGCGCATCATATTTCCATGATCTTCTGCCTTAATTGTGTTTTCCCACAGCCGACGACGCGCTTGGCACTGGCTCGCCCTGTGAGTTTAACTCCAATGCATATTCGAGGCATAGGATATTAGTGGATTGCGACCGGTGATCAGAGTTGCGACATTGAGGTTTTTGATCAAGGCCCGGCGTCACGAACACCAAATACCCATTTTAGATACTTCTAGTACTGTCCACATCTTTTGGCTCCCGGAAGCCGACCCGATTGGTAAATAGTAGAGGAAGTACTGCTGCGGTACAAGTACATAGAGAACTAAAGCAGTCAGATCGTGGGAACAGGATCGTTCCCATCTAGAAGGAATAGGGCCAGTCCACGATTACCTGCATGATTCATAATCTTGCCCAATCGACCCAAAACGTCATACCCACTTACAAATACTGACTTCCCCTTCGAAGATCTTGGAGAATGTCGCGCGCATGTATCCCACAGCTTATATAATCCCGCCAAGAAAGGCCGGGCGAAATCTGTTCCCCACCAGGGTCACTACCATCACGAACCACCACTAGGACTGCGGAGGTGGCTTTTCATGCGTCCCAGTGATAGGTACCTAGTTACCCCTAGGGGCAATGAGGGGAATGAGGGTGGTCAGCCACTTTGAACTCTAAATCTATTTTTGTCATTTGGCATATGCCGGCTCAACCGCGACGGGAGTTCATTATTAATCACGCGCGCACATTCGTGAGGCTTCAACGTATATATCACTCAGCAGAAGAGAATTGTTGGGAGATCTTGTACCTCGTGAGAGGTCCTACGATAGACCGTGACCCAGCCCTATGCATCACACGCCCAGATCGTCTTAGTAACGAGGCGCAACTCCGTACCCAACAACAATCTTGTACAGGGTTAATCTTATGCCGATTGGGTGTTTCTCTACGTCGATGATTTCCTCTCATGCATGATCACTTAATATGTTTTTGCAAAGCTGAATCTTGATATGCTATGCTCAGGCTTCTTATTGGATAGTGGATCGATATGCACAGCGCCAACTTTCGGGTGACCGGAGGGCTTTGGTTTTGACAGAGTCGCCGTTCAATTCTTTGATGAAGATCCTATGATATGGTCAAAATTAAGTGAAAAGGATAATAGTTAATGGTTTGTGCTTTATCTCGACTGTCTCTTGTGGGGGAAGTGTAGTTGGGTATTGTGTATTATGCTAGCGTTCTAATGCGAACAATCCATCCTGCATATCTGCAATCTTCGTGAGAATATCCGTAAAGCTTCAACGAAGCCACGTAGGCCTCGTCGCAATAGAAACCATCATGAGAAGATTGTTATCCTGTAGCATTTGCTTTGATAGCACATGAGAGCGGGTATTCGCCTGCCAATAATACAGAGAGATAAGACTCGAATCCGTCACCAACAGGTTTTATATATACACTATAGCCTACACTTTCTCGATGTGCACAGAATTCAAGGAAAATAAGGTGCAATAACAGCAGTTTGAGCATAATTCTAAGTTCTGTCATCGAAACACCTGACACATTACGCCATGTCTAGATACAGTTTGAGGCTTCTTGTAGGTCAGTGAATGCCGTTGAAGGCAATATCACGGCAGTCGGCCCGTGTCCGAACGCTGCTATGCTTGCGTAGTGCTCCGTACGTCGGATCAGCGGCCTCTGGTGATGCAAATAACTTGAAAATCCGCGTAGACAGACTTCGATATTGCTGCATCCTGACATTACACCTGATAGGAAGTAAACCTACTGCTTAGGTTGGCCTTGGACGTCACCACGGGCATTATCTCGGACGTCCTTACGGGTGGAACCGTCGCACCGGCTCAACTTGCGTATAAATTGAGGCCAGAACCGTCGAGTGTGCCACTCAGCTCCTTTCTACTCTTATCATTCGATCGTTTCACTCGCTTCTCACCTAGGGTAACCTTGAAACAATATCATCACAATGAAGGCCCAATTACCCGCAGCCCTCCTCGCTGCGGCGGCTAGGGTCAATAGCAGTATCGTGGGTCGGGACGCAAGCGCTATCTCAGCCTTACTGCAGTCAGTGTTCAACTCCATGACCAACGCCGACAACCACGTTCTACAGTATCAAGGCGGCCCTCCAATTGCCCTTCGCCAGGCTGGAAGCAATGTCATTGAGACCCTTGAGACCGGCGTCGAGACTGCTCATGGCCTAGAGTGCCTCACTGTTCAAGATATCGCTGCCATTGGCGGCATCTCTCAACAAACTTCCGAAGCGGGTAATAAATATCTGACGGACCTTGGTAATGCGGTTCCAATTTTCGCTGCAAATGGACTCTGCCAACATGTTTACGAGTATGTCGGTAAACTACGTAAGTATTGTCTCGAAGCGCTGATCCTATGAACCATGTCCCGCTGACAAGGTGTCCTCTTCAGAGACCGCGAGCAACGAATTCTTCTTGGCCACAACGAGCAAGTATCCGATCGAGGCTCAACCCGAGGCTGCCCAGGAAATTCAGTCGACAAATGCCTTGTTCGACAAGACCCTTGCCCAGTTGGGACCTGATGCTTGTGTCGATGAGATTCATCATCCGCCTATTGGTGGTGGCCCGGAGGGCGGCGAGGATGATGGATCGCATGGCGGACCGGATGAGGGCTCGAATGACGGTAATGGCACTGACAAGAATGGCCATTGCCCTTGTTCCTGCTGCGGACATGCTGGTGGGCCTGCTGGTGAGCCTGCTGGTGAGCCCAGCAAGACCTCCGTTTCCTGGAGTACTCCTACCAGCTCGCCAGATGAGCCTGGTTCCGGCGGCCCTGAAGGCCCCGGTGGCCCTGAAGGTCCCGGAGGTCCCGGAGGCCATGGTGGTCCTGGCGGTCCTGGCGGTCCTGGCGGTCATGGTGGTCCCGGCGGTCCTGGCGGTCCTGGCGGTCCTGGCGGTCCTGAAGGCCATGGTGGTCCTGGAGGTCCCGGCGGTCATGGCGGTCCTGAAGGCCATGGACCCGAACGTGGCCATGGCGGCAGACCCCCCGTCCCAGTTAAGGGTTCAGCAAGTACTGTCGGGCTGTCTGCTGGTACGATGGCATTAGCATTAGCAGTTGCCGTGATGCTATAAGTTAATTCTACCCAGCGAAGGACATGTCACACCCTCGCTAGCCTTCTCTTGGCGGTATCATGTTGAGTCTTAGTTCATGGGCATACGATACCTCGGATGTTGAATAAAGATTTCGAAAATGGAAGGATAGCCTTGAAACGAAACCTCGGATTGGGATTGCTAAGACGATGTAAGACAGATGGTTTACCGAGGCTCGTCTTCGGTCACCAGGCTTCCAAGATTGGTGATAGACTGATAGAAAAATTGTTCTCTTTCGCCAAACGAAAGAGTTAGTAGACATTTCTAGAGCATAGTAAACGAACGATTCAATTTTATGACAGCGGTGCCGTCTCATGATGTTTGAACGTTGAGATAGTCGACCTAATCGACTTCTGTGGCCTCTTCACGAGTGTTCTTCCTTACTCAGCGCCCTCTCAGCCCTCTTTTCACTTCCGCTACCACAATTAATTGATCTGGCTATAGGGAGTGAGTAAGCGATGGGTATGCATGGGTTAGGTATTTAACTCTATTTGTTGCCAGTAAGTTGGGGAAACGAGGCATTGCTGTATTTGTGGGGCGTCTTTCAGCTATCTTTAGCCCCTATCTTTATCAGAGGTCTTATACTTGGCTGGGTTGACATGACAGATGGCGATCGTGAATGGATGGTCACGTTTCGTCCAACTAGGCAGGTACGTACGTAGTTGGCAAGTCCCGAAGACGCAACCAGAGATCTGTACGGTGCGAGATGCGACGGTAAGTTCTCAATACCTCCGCACAGCTTGCAGCAGGTGGTAAGGCGGGCTGCCTGTGACCATCTTCGGCAGTGTTATCGGCAACAACGGCAAGCCTGACACGTGGAGAGGACCCGATGGTTTGGAACACAAGGGGGAGGGGAATGCGTGCGCTTACGGATCTGTGCATTATATGTGGTCGACTGAATTGCTACGTTGTCTGGGGTCGAAATTCGCGTAATTAGGCTTGTGCAATGCATCCTTTTCCAGAAACAAATTGTCGACATCACAATTAACCACTTGACACCGGTGGAGTGGTTACCTCTTTTGACCGACTTTTGCGCATGTGGTAAAATTGTGGCAGGATTGCTCCTTACCGAGATATGAGGTACCCCATGGATATGCCGCCCGTCGGCCAAAATACTGGAAACATGGCAGGACCGAGTCTTCCTTGTTTCGGCGAGGAAAATCAAGTCACCGAAGCTTAGGAGCAACAAATTGTCGGTAGCCCCTGAACATGCAAGGAAGTAAGGCCGTATTGGAAGACACCACCCCTTTTCGTGTGCCTTAGAATGGCAAGTCGTGGCGAGGCGGCATGTTCGAGCGTCCAAGGCGCATGGATAAACACTCGTTGAAGCTATGAACGAGGAATCCTAGCATCAACGCAGTCCCGATAGTGGGAACATTGTAGATAGGAGCGACGGCGAAGATTCCTGCACGTGGAAATGAACTACGCTCTTCCAGCTTAGAGAATAGTGCAGGTAAAGCATGCCATTGGGCCTTTCCGTTTAAGTGGCAATGTAAGATGTGGAGAACGAAGGGAGCTTAGAAGATGTTACAGTTCCATCCAAATTTCCGCATGAAATCGAAACGAGAACGAAGGTTCCGCGCAGCCGCAGCCCACTCTGTGGCTGCAACGTCTGGATCTGACATACATGGAGAGGGCAGAAGATGTGACCATGTAATCTTGGCAATGGCCGATATATCTGGCGCAGCTAAGAATTTGCCCCAACGGCGGCCACAGCGGAATGCACCGCTGATGGGTTCACGTCACACAGGAGTAGACTGTTCCCGGGTTCAGTTATCAACTCAAGGTTACGTAGTGCTGGTAATACACAGATCGGCTGTGGTTCTTTCTGGTGGCATGCCAGGATCATAAGCGCCGGCACCGGCACGTCATAGTCATAGTACCCGGCCTGACACCAGGTGAGCCGGAGGCGGCCATGGCGAAAAGCTACAACGTCCGGGTAACTCCAGGCGCGCTTTCGGGGAACACATCAGACCTCAGCAGCCGCCAGATTGCGGGAAATATCGGCGAGGGAGATTGACCACGGGATTAGGCTGCCCATGGCAGAGCAAGCGCCCCCATCAACGGCGTTTGCGTCTGGCCTCGAGTGGCGAAATGGCCAGTGAGCGGCCGTCTACGCATTTCTGCGCTGCCTAAGTCACTAAACTTCTCGTGGCATGAGAAGGAAACGGCGATTCGTAAGTCGTCCTACGAGCTTCTCGCATGCTCGTATAATCGTGCCGCCACGACGCAGTCTGTATTGAAATTCCAACGGCGCAGTTGCGTATCGAGAAGCACACGGGGTATCAGTGGTTGCAACTTGCTTACAAGGTCTTGTCGAGGCGAGACCGAAAGAGGTGTTGATGTACAAGCAGGTACTATCGACAGCTGGCTGCCACAAGCGGTTAGTGGCAAATAACCCAGTGCCAGCAAATTTTCTGACCCTGTCCTGTGCTGTCCCGGGGTAATCTCTGCGTGGTTCTTTGGTACGAAGTACATGTATGGATGTAGGCAGTGGGCAAGGGCAAGGGCATGGGCTGCGGGCGTGGGTGATCACTGGTCGGTTACCTAGTTACACAGCAGCTAGCTAGGAGTACAAGAAAGTCATTTAGAAATGACCATCGAGACAAAACCTTGCCGTTGCCGTTGACGTATAGTCGCATGAGGATTCGAATCCCGTAGTGGAAGCTGGAACCGCCCATAGTGGGCTATGTGAATTCTAGATAGAAATGGCTTACATATGATTACTTAGGTAGGTAGAATTCAACATTTGTCTGCTAGGCGAGGGAAGTTACCTAAGTAAGTACTCTGATTCCTAGCAAGATGACAGAACAAGACCCATAATTAGCCGTTGCAAGGTTTGGAGGGCACGATGCTTAGAGAGCATGACAAGGGCAGGAACCAGGGACGCCTGTGGGCGGATGCCCTATGCAGACCCTATACTACCTGGGTACATGGCTAGTTGCGCGCACAGTTCAGCTTGCATGCCGGGGTCATCCAGTACTATCTCCGAACACACACAAACCCAGCCGAGGTGGCCTGGCCAGGAATTCCATCTCGACACACGCTACCACTATGTATGTCGTTATTCTTTCGCACCAGCGCCCGGCAAGCCAGGAGATGCGTCCGCTTCGCTTCGAGAGCACCGTGGAGGTGCAGACTGAGTAAGTAATGGCCGTGTAGAGTGCTACCTATATAAGACGCGCGCTGTGAGAGCTGCAGCTGCAAGGCCGGCCGGAGTGATCGCACTCGATGCTGAGCTCACGGCGAACCAGCGGCTCATGGCCAGCGAAAAGGTGGGAAGAGAACAGAAGGCGTCTTGGCAAGATCAATGAGAGAGCTGCAGGGATTGCGGACTGGAATATGTTACCAGCGCCTCGGTCAAGCCCGTCTAGGAGCCACACTCAAGACCACGCGCGCTGCCAGCCCCAACTTGATTCCATGTCACATCGTCGATCGCCTTTGACGTCTTCTCTCTTCTCCTCGACGCGGCGGCGCGACCCACAGTGATCAGTGACAATCATGCTATAATGTCCTCGGGTTCCTGTGCAGAGCTGCCCGAGTAACTTGAAGACCAACCGCGCACCACTTCTATATAACCGCCATATAAACATATAGAGATCGGCTGCCCCCTGTCATCGAGGTCTCTATGTCTGTGTCTTCGTGTTTTTCTGGACTGCTTGCCGTCCTCCTCCTCGAGCTCTCTGTTTACACTCCCCCCATAGACTGCCGGCTTTCCAAATGAATTACACAAGGAAACGTACGATATCTGCTGTCTGCTCTGCCGGCCATACTCACTCGAACGTACTGACCGCCACCGTAGGTGCTCTTCTTGCTTGCGACTTTTGTCGGTCAGTCGCCGTCTTCTTCATTCCCGCTCTCCGGCTCCTATGAAACAGAGAGGCAGGAAGAGACCGGAGACTCGCTAACTTGGCCCGTGAATGAAAGACACCGCAAACGACGGTGCGATGGGAAGAAGCCCTGCTTTACATGTAGAGAATCAAACGCCGATTGTGTTTACCAGGAGCTGCCGTCTGACAGGTATACGAAGCACTCGGCGCGTCGATCACGGCAAAATGACAAGTGGACTAACTTCTGGGTTCCACCTTGCAGGATTGAAGATAGCGGCCCATCCGCCGTCATTGACCGACTTAGCAGAATTGAATCACTTCTTGAGCAACAGAGCCAGCAGATCTACCAGTTGAATATTCGATCAAGCCAAAGCCCCTATCCTACAAGCCAGTCGGACTATGTGTCGGAAAAGCAGAGCGAGCCTGTGAGATTGCTTACCGACGTCGATCCGTCCCTAGAATCATCGACATTTCTTATCCCCAAAAATCACGCGGCCGTGGCGACGACGCTTCTTGCGTTCCCCCAAATTCGAGAAGTCATGGGCGAATACCCACGAGATTACTTCTTTCAGGTCGAAGAAAAATTACCTCTCGGGTTACTCGACCAGGTCCACAGCGGCCCATTGACCTGGCCACCACTCAGCGCCGATATCAGTGAGTTATCGTACTGGTTGCTCTTTTTCTGCCCGTGTGCTAGGCAATGCTATGGGTGAATTTTTACCCCAATATGCCCGCGTCAAAAGCTCTTGAATACGACTTACTGTGTAAATGGGAGACCCTATAGCTGATTTGGAACGGATTGCAGTGAACACCCTGGCCGCGAGTTATTTTCAACATGTCCACCCACATCAGCCCCTTTTTACACCGCGGGCATTTAGGTCATGGCAGACTAGATTATTGGAATCGCATGATCTTGATGGGGTTACGACCTCGATATGCCTGTCCGTGTGCGCTCTAGGCGCGTTATCGTCAGCTCAGAGCAGCCATCAGAAAGCCCCTGATACGCTTGGCCTTGAATACTTCCAACCGTCTATCAAGATCATGATTCGCGAGGTGGTCTGGGGATTTCGCCCTAACATTCTAGCCTGCCAGGCATTATTGCTTGCTTCTTCATACTTCGCACACTTGGGACGGCCATGTGAGTCATCAAACTTTTTTCAACCTTTTCTACTACACCTTTGTTGAATCCTGGCCGATGCTCGAGAGCCCCAATTCTTGAACTGGTCTTGCGCTTCCTGTCCGATGGTGAATTATTCACTAACTCATTGTGTGAAGTACATAGTTTAAGAATGGCCCACTTTGCATCGCGACTCTTTCTCAATATTCTGGAAAGGTGTGGTTATCTTGCCTTGTTACTTGATTTTAGGAATTGAGACTAATACACGAATAAGCCGAGAAAACAGCCTTACGTATACCGAGCCCGATGATGACGAAGTGCGAGTATATTGGCAGTGCTTTATGATTGAATGGTGATCTACATCCTTCCGTACAATGAACATCTGACGAAATACTAACGAGCATTTTAAAGTGATGGAACTGCGGAACTCGACACATCCCGAAGCGGTATTGAACCGTTAGGGGACAGGATGCCTCTGCCCCAAAGTTTAGACTCGTCCGACGACAGGAACCATATTTACTCCATCGCCGAGCACGCAATCCGGCGACTACTCAATCGCATCCTTAGCGCACTCTACAATCCCGAGACTACTCATCGATACTCTATTCTCTCTCCGGAACCAATTCGTGTATGGCAGAGACTAGGCCTTCCGAAGTTGCTATCACTGAGCGCTGAGCTTAACCGACAACTAGAGGAATGGTATCGCCAGATTCCGGATTACCTCAGGTTCCCAAAAGGGACAGATCATCTAGCAAGCGACCGTCCGCGCATCTTAAGAATACGATACTATACGGCAAGGCACTTGATACACCGTCCGTTTCTACTACAAACGATTTCGAGACAGCAGGAGGCTCAATCACCGGGCCCGTCTTCGCTGCCCGAATCGGATCCCTTCAGCTTGCCAGTGCCAGTGGTAATGGAAAGATGCGAGGCTTGTATTGACTCGTGCGTAACGTATCTTCATAACGCGGTAGATATGATTGATAAGAGGTCCCCTTACTTGTGGACTTTCTCACAGAACTGCATGGCTGCTCTTGTCGTGCTTTGGCTGGCGGACAACTCAGCCCCCGTCAGCCACCTCGTACCTGCGATGCAACCCATTCAGAACGTAGTTCTGGACAAGCTACGCCAATGGGCAATTGGCGACTCAAGCTTTGACGCCACAGTCCAAATTATGGAACAGCTCATATTTTCAGATCGCTCTTGAAGCTAGACTATTGGCTCGACCGATCAATGTTGTCTATACGTCACATGGAACACAATAGAGAGTCATGCTGGGCATGCACATGCAATAGAAAGGGGAACATATTTTCATAACGGGTATTTCTGCAATCAACGAACCTATCAAATTGATTTCCTTAATACCATGATACGTATTAGAGGCTGGCAAGCTAGAGCGAAGGATCTGCAATAGGGCTGGCTAATCAGCATGAACCCCAAATATCATACGTACCACAGAACACACGCAGTAAGGCATTAGCAGGCAATATTTGCTACAGTTAGGAGGAGATCGATCTCCAGTCGCGTGCATACTCCCAGCATGACGACTCGGTGCCATTGGTGCGCTATGCCTCAGGCCCCATTTAGATCCTACCTTGATCTCACATTACCGTGGCTCATGCATGACGGTACCGTTCTAAAAGGCCCAACGTCTGCTATACTCGCTACTTCGCCGGCAGTTGGCAAGTCACGCCGAATCGCGATCTCTCGCCATTTTTTACCCGACGATGCGATCAGACGCCGACTACATGTCCAGTTCGGCGGGGCCGTGGCCGGTTGATGAGTCTTTTATCTCTATCGGGGGAACTCGTGCGCCGAGTTGAAATGGAACGAACTGCATGAAGCATGAATTCGCCATCTCGCACACCCGTTAGCAGTTGTGCCGCGCTCTGGCAGCTGGGCTTGGCCATGCAATCGTCGGGCGGAGTAGGCGAGGAGCGAAGCAAGTCGGCCCCCAATCACCGCTCAAAGGTAGCGAAACGCAGTTAACACCTGCTCTCAGCTCTGCCAGACTGTTAACAAAGCTGGAATAGTAAAACTTGAATCTGCGTACCCCTATTCTGTGGCTTGCGTGCCGTGCCTCAGCCACAGAAAGTTCCACTAAACTTGTCGCCACTCTCGCATAGACCACCAGTCTGATTTCGTCGTATGTTCAGGCTCCCGGCTTCTGCGGCAGTCGTCCAGCATGGTGAATTTGCAATATGACACGGTAAGCTAAATCATGGCAGTGTACTCGTGTCTTCATGGGGAGCGACGCTGACAGCATGGCATGGTGAGATGGTGGGAGCCAATGGTAGGCCGCAGGACGCCCGTTTTGGCTGCTGAGAGTTCAATATATTTGGTTGGTATGCATTGGTTCGAAGGTAAGTATGTATGGCAACCGTCATCATAATCTCGTAACTTTGACAAATCCTCCCTGTCGTCGCAGAATTAATTCGCAAGGGCTTTCAAATAGATAGGAATGTTCGAGCGCTATCACGATCAGCACTTCATCGGGTTGTCGGGGAAACATATTTGCCCCAGGTCACTTGCTGCAAAGCAATTGAACATGTGATATCGGCACGAGACGGAGGGTCAGCCCCACGCGGCGTAGGCACCCGTGCCCTCACCACCGTCCGTGAAGTCCCGCTCGTGCCTACAGCTTTGGACTCGGAGCCAGGCTACCGTGGGAAACAAGAACGTCTAGCGTGGCAATTCGAGGTGCATAGCTTCTAGAAACTCTCACGGATGCTTCGTGCTACTTTGATGCGACCTAGGTAAGCATAAGGACTCGCATATTGTACTCAGAGTGTCCCCCAATCTCATTGTGCCAGGGGCTTGTTGACATGGTGTTGCCGCAGAAAGACAGAACTACATGTCCACGGCTTTCCCGCACGATCCGGTTCGAGTTTGATCAGCCGCATGATGACATGTTCGATCATAACATGCTCGCCACGACTGGCTATGGATTTCCTCAGATACGCCTATGCGGGAGAGCTGTCCAGCTTTCACATCGTCACTACACTATCGTTGAGGCGGGCCATCCGCCTGCCAATGATATCTAATGTTTTCTACTCAACCCCAGTAGATCGACATATGGTCAATTTCACAACTTTTCTTTCCTTGTCCCTTTCCAAACCAGTAGGACTAAGCTAGATAGCTCCGCGTTCCCGTCCCACGGGGTTGGGAGGCAATATGGTTGGTTACCATCCTAAGGGAAGCCTAATTATGCCGATGACAAGCATTTTTGGCCCGGCGAGGTAGCCTGCTCGAGTCTACCGTCGGCTGCAAAACCCTGTTTTGGATCTTATTACCGCCACGCTCAGGCTGAGGAATCCCACCGCTGCAACATCATATCGGGATCTACTGCATGCAGCGGTGAGTGTGAGTGTGTGTGTGTGTGTCCCTGACACATAGAAGTCAGGAACGGTTCTACAGTATGTGACTTGCCAATACTCAATCCTACGCTGACGGTTCGATTCACGACCCAGAAACCATGGCCATGCATGAACGGACGTAAGGGGGCGGTGTGGTTCCCCTACTTATTATGCAGGAAGCTTATGCTTGAGACTCACGCTGAGCACGTTACAGCAGAATCTTACTCTATAGCGGCCCCCAATTCCCCATACCAGATCATCTTGACGTATCTAGATAGTCATAGGCATCACATGCTTGGGACTTCTTCTTGAGGCGTAGGAATCATTCCTAGTACTAGGCGAGCAAGAGAGGCGTTGACACTGGGTGCAGAACGCCAAAACTGAATGCAACGCCATGTTGTGGCATGTGACACTGTGTCGTTTTCAGGGGCGTAAGAGCCGGTGTAATTTGGTGTGAGTAGGGCTAGGATATAGGCGTGCTGCAGCTGCAGCCTCTACTGCAGAGAACTTGAGGGAGTGGGGAGGATTACACTACATGACCTGGCGTCCCTGCAGATGAAATTGATGATGGCTTATCTGCCAAGTCGGATCCGAGGCAAATTTTACGCGGGTAGGAAGTAGGGCCCCTGCTTTGAAGAGTGAAAATCGCAGCACTACCGAATTAACACTCGCCTGTTTCCGCTCCCACACACATACGGGACACTCACTACCTGAGGCCCCAAAGGAGACCGCAGTGTGATTTGGAAAACTGTATATTCGGGAGTGGGTATGGCGAACGGTAAGGAGTCTACAGCAGCCGAGACTTCACCATCTATCTATCACTAAGAGAGCCCTTTCGCGTTTTATTCATCTTTTGGCATTGAGGTCGATCGGTTCGAAATTATGTACACATCTTTCTTCCTTCCAACGCTCTTGTCCTCCGTATCGGAGACCGGTACCAATCGTATGCGGTCTGATGGACCTACCTACATACATATGACCAGTCTCACGGAAACCTTACCCATCTACACTCCACTGGGGCTTGGAGCCAGCGAAGTGGCGAGCGCGGGATATACATACATACCCATCAAGAAGCTAGAACGGCTCGTCCCGCGATGTTGGCGGTCTAGTGAAAACGCTGCCTCTTCGTCTCCATCGAACTAGCGATGCGATGCAGTCTCGGGAGCGCAGTGAGACTTACACCATATGACCTGGATAGATACCCGACGTTTTAGTGTACGTGGGGGATATGGAGACCGAGTCTAGTCTTCAAGTTTGCTGCCCAATATTCGCCTCCGCCTCCCGTACGATATCGGCATCTTGCGGTCAAAAGCGAGGGGGGAGATGACTCATAACTCGTGTTGCGAGAGAGTGGACTTCTCTCTGCATCTCATACTGCTATGCTACATGATATCACCATAACTGTTACCGAACTGTAGAATTTTCTTCGCCACAGTAGTCGCTACGGGTGTCATTCGGTAGATACGTAGAAATCGGGTAGTTAATTCTCTAGCTAGCTAACCGGGTGAAGAGAGCCCTAACTGATCTAGTGTGCTGAGATGTGCCAAGTGCTGTGGATAAGGGGCGCGTTCGGCGTGATACTGCTGACTGGCTGTTTCTACGGCAAAGTCAAGACGAGCAATTTGATGATAAGTTTCCAGCAAAGACTAGAGTTTTCTGCCTTATTCTACTTGTACCCAAAAAGACCTCCTAAGGAATTCTGTACGCAGCTATTAGTACAGGCCTTATCAAAGTAATCAGCTTATTCCGGAACCCCCCGTTACCGAAGAAGGCTTGACGGACTTACATAAACGCCAGTCCACTTATAAGATCACCCTAAAGGGTAAATATCCCGAACAAACGTATCCCTAAGATAAGGCCAAGAT
Source organism: Nemania sp. FL0916 (assembly GCA_022578715.1). Classification (NCBI taxonomy): domain Eukaryota; kingdom Fungi; phylum Ascomycota; class Sordariomycetes; order Xylariales; family Xylariaceae; genus Nemania; species Nemania sp. FL0916. Next base: position 210,813 of record MU390277.1, read on the forward strand.
GATAATCACGCTTAGAAGGAGACCTCTCGAAGGATTCTGACATCTAACCCCCTAATCGGCGCTGACCTGACAACGCTCTCGGTACTGTTTGACACTTCCCCGCGAAAATGGAAGCTAAAAATATCCATCTCGTTGCGGAGAATATTACATACCCGTCCCCTGTAGAATGAGGAACACCAATACGCTGCTCTATTTTCATAATATTACCCCTATTGTATAATGAAGTTATCTACCAATCAAGCTTAGTAACAAATATACTATTATTGGTATTAGGGATAATGCCGAACCGATGATGAATATTCTTCACGCCTTATCACTTTAGCGTGTCTCTTGTAAATGAACATCATTGGTATCGATTTGGTGGATTTGGAGTTGGTCAATATCATGGATAATTGAACCTTTTCAACCAATCTACCGTAAGCGAAGTTTATCTGCAATGAACTTGAGCGGCTCTCTAGGTTTGTTCCTAATTAGTTATGCAGCCAACTAGTAGATATCTGTTCCATCCCTAATTTCCTATTGTCTCCGAGCGTGCGCTGTTGTTACCATAAAAACAGCGAATTTGTGCACATCTTACATCCATCCACTATTATCAGTAACATGTCTAGATAGCGCGTTGTTGATGGTCTCGGTAATAACAATCTCTTCGTATAATTATCACACGCACTACTATCACGAATCATAATTAAACGTACCTTTCTATATATATATCCTGACTGCATGTAGTCTCCTAGCGGGCTGGCTACCCCAGCTAGTCGACGAATTCGGCTCTGACCCGAGATACCTAGCTTGCCTACCTATATCACACATCATACGTACGTGCAGGAGGATTTCTCGCTTATGTCTAGTGATCAGTAAGCTAGGTACGGGGACAGTACTTACTTGGTGGCTTTGTGGTGGTTTGCGGGGGGTCTAGTGTAAACATGGGGGGCATTGGTCTCGTGGCCCGGAACGAGGTAATCAAGTAAGCAGTTACTGCGGTGGCCTCTCGGAACTCTACCCGATCTCGATCGTGCGGCTGTTGTACAGCCAAGGAAAAGCTGTGAATCATTTGGCCTCGATTCTGTCGCGAACTGGGTAATGCTCTTTGGGGAAGCTCGTTCTGCTATGTAGACTATCCAGGTAGCTGTACCATCTGTTAGGTTGCGCCACGTTACACGAGGTCCGAGGCTATTAGCAACCTATCGAGTTTCAGTGATGGTCGTTTTCTTGTATATGGCAGCTCTTTATTCGTGTTCTATGAACTGAACCAATTGTCTCAAGCGTATACTAAAATATCATTTCCTTACTTCCACCAGCTCCCTCTCCGGTTAGATCCAATGTCTCACTCGCAGCACCGACCTCGTGCTACGATACCGTCCGATAATGACTTTGTCAAACATGGGTATATATATTCAAGCCAATTGCCGTCGCGCTAAGAATGATTGGCAGCGGCATCGGTGGTATGATTGCGATCGTATTTCGTATTGGCCCCCTGAATTCAGTACCTGACAATTGCAGCATAGATAAAAGGAATTTGAGACACTGCGGCTGATAGCAGGAGGCTAATTCGACATTAGACAATTATTTGATGAGTTGTTTTACATATTTGATGCCTTCAAGGGCGACCAGATCAACGGGAAATCGCATAACCTAGGCATCGACCACGTGATTCTCAATCTTATGGCAAAAGAAATCACCATTGGCATTTCTCGGTATCTCATATCGGACAGAGGTCAGATGTCTAGGGCATCTATACGCATGAAATTTTGCGTTTGTTGTGATACATGTGTTCTGCGGGACCGCCCGGCATGACGCAAGACAAGAAAAGTATAAAAGCAAGCCTGCGCTATAACACATATCATGGGAGGAGATAGACTCGTAGGTCTTGCTACATCGGGAGTATCACAAAACACTGATTTTGCTACATTTGAACAATTGCCTAGCTCTGGCGATAGATTCAAGACTAGAAAAACGAGAAATTTCGATTGACTGGAATTATACGAACGTACCCCCCCAAAGACCCGGATATCACGACAATCGATGAAATCTTAGAGTTGGCGGAAGCTTGACTGAAGACAACTACGAAATATATCTACATACAGGTCCCCATATCTACGAGGAAGACCAGCCGACTGGCTAGAACAATCAGCCCTCTTCATAACAATCACATAGTGCAGCTTACCGCTCCTGGTGTTTCAAGACGAAGATGTTCTTTTCACATCTCGTCTTGGGCAGCTCACTGCTTGCTTCCAGGTTCGTTTAATTCTAATTCTCCATCGACAAACTCCCCAAACTCCGCAGCGCGGCATCAGGAACTAAAGGCAACACACACACACACATACACTACCACAGCGCCCCTATAAACATATGCACAGTAGCATCAAAATCTAACCCCGACTCACCAACAGCGCCGCCGTACCACCGGACATGATATTTAACGACCAGCCCATTCCCCTAGGCGCAGAAAAAACTGTCCCTCCCCGCCGCCACCCTCCCTATCACCCGTGGCCAAAGACGACGCCCAAGAAGAAGACGACGACGACGACAACGCCCATGCCGGTGGCTGCGCAGACGCTTCCGGAGACTTGCTACACGACGATGTCGGCTCTAGATGATAATGGCGATAGGAGTGTAATGGTCGAGACGCATCAGTGCTATACTTATACGAGCGTAGTCCCAGCGGGTAAGTCTGATAGGGGCCAATATTGAGCTCACGAACCTGCCCATTCCCCCTCTCCCCGATCCCGCGTTCCCATCCCCGCTCCCCTCTAATTTATCAGCCACCCCTCCTCCCCCCTTTTGAACCCCCATTCAAACCCGCCCTCCGCGCAGCCCACACTCCCAACCCTCCCTACCTGCTAACACTCCCCTGCTTTTAGCATCCTGTCCCCCCCTCTCCTGCGCGACCCCCGCCAGCGACCTGATCTGTCCGATGTACATCAAGGTCTCCAGCGTGACGGTCCCGTGCACGACGGACTGCTGCCCTTTGACGGCGACCTTGACGGCGGCGGAGGGACCCTGCGCGACCTGCGATCCGTGCCGCATCCCCACCGAGTGGGTCACGTATATGACTGGGTGCGCGGGCACGCCTACTATTACGGCTACGGGGTATGAGACGCCTAGTATGGTGGCATAGGACTCTAGTATTTGTTGGGTGTTGGGTATGTGTTGGGTGTTGTGTGGTTTGATGTGTGGTTTAGTGTATGGTTTCGTGTATGGTGATTTGAATTGCTGTAAGAGGAGGAGGGAGCTGGTGAGAGAGAGAGAAAGGGAGTAAGGGATGATGCGGAAGAGAGGGAAAGAGAAAGATAAACTTGAGAAAAAAAGGGGTAGAAAGGGGTTCTACGCTGATGTGATCAGTTTGTCGTTCGGTGCTTGGGGACGAGGTCGAAAGAAGAAAAAGAGAACTATCAAATTAGGATGAGAATTAGAATAGGATTAAGGAATTTACAGGGGTAAGGATTTTGAGATTTGATAGGGGGTAGCGCATTATTTCGTATGCGTAGTAGCCTTAAATCACAGCTCTATTGGGATCTAGCGTAGGCTAAATGCTTGCAAATGTTCTACATTGATTGTCCATCTGCCTTTGTTATTGTTACGACTTTACGTCTTAATTTGCTTCTTCCGTCCATAGTGACATAATATTCTTATCGCACAGTCGCGCCTTTGAGCGTCTGGACCGTGCACGTGCCACCGCTCGCCGTCGTTAGTTTGCCGACGTCGGATTTACCCGCGGCCTCGACGGCGCTTCCGTCGAAGGCGACCTCGAGACTGTCCGTCGTTGTGAAGCCCGGCTGGAAGGTCTCCCAGATCTTTTTCTTGGGGTTGAGCACGCCCTCGGGCTCCCCGCGCCAGCCGTCGAAGCACACCCGGTCGCCGGCCTTGGCGTCGGCGGGCGGCGCCACGAGCTCGACGGGGCCCTTGTGGTCGTCTACCTCGCCCTCCTTAATCCTCGGCGACGCGGCTAGCACCATGGCGCACGATTTGATTCCACGCATCTTGACGGGCTTCAGGTTGGCTACGACCACGACCTTGCGGCCTTGCATCTCCTCCAGAGGTATTAGCCCATTCAGACCGGAGCAAACGGTCCGGCAAACTTGTCCTTCGTATTCCTCCGTGTCGTCGGTACCGGGCTTGTCGCCCATGGCAATGGTGGAAACATACAAGCTATCAGCTTCGGGGTGCTTAATAGCCTTCAGGATATGGCCGACTCTGAGGTCGATCAGGTGAGGTGACGGTGGCGTGGTAACAGCGGGGGCCTTTTGCGGTTTGGGTGCTTTCTCTTTCTTCTCTTTCTTGGGCTTCGCCTCTCCAACTCCGGCCGCAGCTACTACAGCGTCCTTCACCTCGACGGCCTTGTCTACCACGGCCTGGGCTGCTGCCTTTGTACGGTCGACTAGAGTCGTCTCGACGCCGGCTCCAGCAGCGGCGGATTCGGGGGCATCAGCACTAGCGGCAGCGGCAGCGGCGATAGCGGCCTTCTCCTTCTTCAGCCTCTCTTTCTCGGCCTTGGCGTCGGTCGGGGGCTTCACGTAGAGAATTTCGTCTACGTCAACCTTGATCTTGTCGCTATCGCTTATATCGAGGCCGAAGAGACTCGAGTTTTGGACGAAGTCGAGATGGCGCACGATGTGTGGATGGCCTTGCTGGCCGGTGCGCTGTTCGGGTGTCCACGACTTGACGGCGGGCGCGAGCGACTGGTAGATAGCGACGTCGGCTGTGGAAGGCTTAGAGCCTAGCAGTGTGGCGCGCGAAGTGAGGTGAGTGTTGAGCTTGTCGAGGATCGAGGTGTCAGCCGGCGAGGCCTTGAGACGCTCAGAGGTGGTGATCCATTGCTGGACCTCGGTCTCCTCCGTCGACGAGAGCTTTTGGTCTGCGAGCGACATGACAGCGGGGATGCGGAGATTTCGAATTTGAAAGCTGGAAATACCTCTGGAAAGAGGGCGAACAGCGCGATAGAGAGACACTTTGGCGACTCTATCGTAGTTGGAGTTAAAAGTCGATGTTCGAGGTTGGGGGGGAGAGATCGGAAAGAGGAAACAAAATGAAAGATGTGAAGTGCCCAAGGTACGAAGTAGGTAAGGAGGAGTCTTCGTTGATTTTTTTGACGTAGCTTGAATCTTGGGGTCCGATGCCCCTCCAAGGATGGCACCTAGCTGCCAAGCCCCTGACTCTTCCCTTGGTACAGCCTAGACTGGATAGGTAGAGCTATGCATCGCCACAATTATATAATTCAGGACTGAGCCACAGATTGTCAAGTCGCGCATTCGAAAGTGGATCCATCTGCAGCCAATGTGGACCTAGAACCCGAACCCCCGTGTCAAGAGCGAGAGCTCCATGAAGCTTGTCAGAAAAGCCGTAGCCTAGCGTTCTCCCATCAACACCCACGGCATCGACCAACCAACTTCCCGACAGCGCTCGCATCGCGCCCATCTCTACGTCCGAATCAGCTATCGCCTGCTTCCCTCGCCGCTTCGATTCGACACGTGAATAAAGATACAAGCATGGGTTACAATGCCTACGGTGTGGGCGGTCTCACGTCCTTCCTGACGGTAGTGGGACTGTGTATGTTGCAACCATCATCGAATCCTCATCGTCGGTGTCGCCGGCGTCGCCCCTGCAGACGCTGCAGTTATGGCCATGTAGACAGACACGGCTAACCCTCGAATTCCCGCAGATATGCTCTTTACCGGCAGTGGCGAATCCTTCAATGTGCGCGGCTAAACCTCCCGTCCCGGCCGCGATGATTTCTCGGTCCTGACAAGTGTGCATAGGTCGGCGCTTTTCTCGAATCCGTGTCGCCGTACACGTGGGCTAGCATGGGTATCGCCCTATGCATAGGTCTGTCCGTTGTCGGTGCTGCCTGGTATGGCTCTTCCTATGCGCTACCCGCCGATGCCGCGTCCTACCGCCGATTATTTGATAGCTAACCGCCTTGCCTTCTCTCAGGGGTATCTTTATCACCGGCTCCTCCATCCTCGGCGGCGGCGTCAAGGCCCCGCGTATCCGGACGAAGAATTTGATTTCCATCATCTTCTGCGAGGTCGTCGCCATTTACGGCGTCATTATGGCCATCATCTTCTCTGCCAAGGTCGGCTTTACTTCTGGCGATAGCCTCATCGACGGAAATACCTACTACACCGGCTTCGCCCTGTTCTGGGCCGGTCTGACCGTCGGAGGCTGCAACCTCGTCTGTGGTATTGCTGTTGGTATCAACGGTAGCGGTGCTGCTCTGGCTGATGCCGCAGACCCCTCGCTGTATGCACAGATAATCTCTCCTCTATTATCCTTATCATGAAGCTAACTATCCCCTCCAGCTTTGTCAAAATCCTCGTCATCGAGATTTTTAGCTCGGTGCTAGGTCTTTTTGGTCTCATCATCGGTCTGCTAGTCCAAGGCAAGGCCCTAGAATTCGGAACTGTACAATAGAAGACGTCATCATTCTGGTCGGCAGTTGCCGCCGTCTCGACCCGGTCTGTTTCAAACTGGCTTGGTCTTGTAAACTGAACCGTGCTATATTCAAGTCATCCAAAGTCATGAGAGAGACCACAGGGAAACAGAAGGAGGAGCAAATAATGCATTTACAATTCCCCGGCTAATAGTTACTCGGGGTTGGATCGGCGTTTGGAAGAGATCGGGCTGTTTTCATATTCCGTCGCTATTGCGCGTGGAAAGAAGTCCAAGAGTGCATAATACGTCGACATTTTGTGCCAACAACATGATAGTTAGCCTAGTGTATTATATGGCCGGCCCAGCCCGAGAGAAGGAGCTAAGTCGCGCCTCTTTGGTATTCGAATAAAGTACATATAGGAATCAGTCACGGAAGCGCAGGCGGCCATAAAAGCTTACGTCGTTAGTATCAAAGCGTCTTGATCGGTTGGCTAGATAAACATCAAGGAGATGCAGGAGGCGTTGGCCGCGATGATTGGTTTCCGTCAACCGTGACACGCACCAGCTTCAGTGATTAAATGCTAAGCATTTTTCACATACCCGGAAAACAAGATATACTTCTTATTCTCATACCTACTTAACCTAGATACTTAAGAATGAGGCAGCAAACATCTAGGCGGTCGCGGTACTATTAGCAGTCATCCCCAAGCCCGCGCAGTGTCACTGCACAGGAATGCAGCCTTGTATCACATTACATCGCAATGTTACTCTTGCGGCAGAAGTACAATGTTGCTACATCGGAGGCCCGGCCATCTATGCTCTGTTATACAGATATTGGGACACACAGAGCATTTGATATTGCAAACTAAAGTGTCGTCAGGATCGACTCGCTTCCGTAACAGGCCGGCTCGAAAGAAGATGTCACACGGTATCCCTAAATCAACGTCACGACTTGGATACTTAAGGTATATGGATTTTCGCAATATAATATTTGAAGAGCTTAGGCTTCCTCATTATTCAGGATAGGGGTCACATAGTGAATAGAAGGCAGTCTGCAGCCAGATGGCAGGCAAAGGTGTAGTTCAGGGCTCAGTTGTTAGATGGACATATACATACGCAACAAGCTGGCTATAGCCACATGGGTGTAAATTCCCCCTATATTCAGACATCTTTTTCAATACGTTTTCGAATTTTTGTTATATTATTTATCGTTCCGCACACATACACTTGTCCACAAGTTCGTAGGAGAGTATGTTCAGGAGGGGTATAGATACCGGTCGTGAAGGGAGAAAGCGCCGCGCAGAAAGTGAGCCGGTAACTGTGCAAGTTTTGCTTTGCTCTTGGGATAGATACGATTCTCTTGCCTCGTGATAGGAAATGAGCCTTAACCAATTGACATGTATTCGAACTTCATTGGCTGAGCATTCAATACGAAACTAGCATTTTCTACCTCGGATAGCATTAGGCCAGCAGAAAATCTAGAGTCCTTGGCTTTTTTTCCCTTGCTTTTTCTCTCTAACGTAGTACCAAAAGTTCAGCTGGCTGTAGTCGTGCAGCTCTGACTGTAGATTGCTCCTAAGAAGTAGGCAACCGTAGCCGAAGAAGGTTCTATGCAGCCAATTCTTGATCATACTGTTATCTCGAACCCGAGGTAATGTTGAATTGGCCACAATGGCATGGATCATACCTACTCGGCTATAAAAATAGGAGCGCATGGCTGATAGGTATGCACAAAACTTCTTAGTAATACGAGGTCGCCAGCAGCAGAAAGTGGTGTAATAAGATCGTAGCATCTAGACTAATGCTGTCATATTGCCCTCCTGCATTGATCTAACGTCGATGCTAATACTACTGTATTTGTCCTTTTGTAGTGGTACAGATCCTAGCGACTACCCACGCTCGGCGGACCGAAGCGCGTCTATCGGCAGCTTAAAGAATTTTCCGCGCAATTTACAGAGCAAAAGATACTTTGCCAAGAGTTGGTGTGCCATATGTGCAGTACCTGAACAGGGGAGACCCAGAAATGTGCACATATGTAGGTAAAATGCAGCGCGCCAGCCACTACGAGTCATGAAGGCATGATATCGGCGGCGGCGTCGTCAAAGCAATAGTTATTCTGAGGCCTGTTATCGGCCTGGCCGGACCCATCACACTCGGCTTCACCACATCCGGGGGCGGTTTTCCAATTAGTAAATGGAACATGCCATTGCTTTAAACGTGAACGTCGAGTTGGGCTTGATTCCTAATAGTGCTATCGATGCTTGCCTTCATCCATGTTTTCGTCTAGCTGAATGAAACAGCGATGCAGTTTTATAATACTTATACGTTAGGTCGTTTTCACGAAACATGTGTGAATATTTTTCATTATGCTTAGAAGGTAGTGATGCGTCCTAAATGCTGTTTGGATGATAGACATTTTTGATAAGGGAAAGTTTTCGTAACGTAACTTTTGCTGGTATTGAACCCCTTGCATTGGCTCGATGATCAACAATCTAACAAAACTCACCGTCTTTCCACATGCGTATCATACGATTTGAATTGTAACCACATTGATGCACAATGTCCTGCTGCAGTCTAAGTCTAGTCGTGTTTACCGGTTGCTTCCATGCCCTGGTTCTGATCTTGATTCCAGTTCGGGTGTCCGGTATCTCTAAGATGCCCGCTTCTGCGCATACCAACGTGATCAATTGCTCAATGCGCAGATTGGGTGGCCGTCACAGAGAAATGCACCAATTGGTGCGTATCACGGTACGTATAAGGGAATGCAAACGGTCAAGCGTCCGACTTGACAATGTTCGACTTTGGGTAGTGTGGCGATATAGTGTTGCATCTCCAGTACCGTTACAGCGCGTACCATTGATCTACCGTACGCAGGACACCGCGTCGCGAGATCCCGGTCAGTCATCGGAAACATCTTGGCACCTTACGTCGGGTCATGTAAGTGTAGTTGGACGCACATGGCTTTAAAGGCGGCTTTAGGATGCGCATTAGTAATCCTGAGCTTAGCCCTCCAAACGTCTCCTCGGAGGTCGACAAGTACCTGACCAATGCCTTCGAAAACTCGCAGTAGTAAATAGGTGTGTTCTACCTATATTGCCGTAGATGGCGGTGCTGTAACCAGCGGTAAGTCTCAGGAATTCTAAATTCGGCTAAAATTTCCATGTCGCGAGCCATGTCATACAGGTTGACAATGTCAAGAAACTCAAGCCGGAAGCCGATGTCGTTCAAACTGAGGTATTTCAATCCACCAACGTAGTAGACAGTCTCAGCTTCCTCTGCAATAAGTGGCCATACTTCTTCGCCGAAGCTTGGCGCATTTCTAGAATTGGCGCGGGCACGAAGGGAGGACAGGGGTATAATGTCTGTATACTTCGTACATACCTACTTCGTATATGCCAGTTTCATTATCGCCTCGTACTTGGTGTGTAATACCCCTCGAAGAGCCAGGTACATACACACATAAGAGGCGCTTTACCCGAGATCAAGTAGAGATAAATCGGCCCCCACGGCCTCCTGTTATCATGATCATGTATATATACTTTAGCCGAAAAAAAGGCTGGCATATGTAACGGACAATTACAGGGGAGCGATTGAACCAAGTGGTAAGTAGCTTTGAGCGAGGACTACGGCGATAAGATCAGGTATAACAACAGTCTGGGTACTATTGGCCGCGTTATTGAGACCGACTGTATGTACATACATACAGGCGATACGGCACTCGGAATAACACGTACAGCACATACCATGCGCCAGGCCTGTCAATGATACCCTACCTATTCTGGAAACCCAGTTCTACGTACCGGTAACGTCCATTCTGGTCTGGGATCAGCTGGGATTTGGAGGTCTACACTAGTCATGCCCACTGCAGCAGGCTCAGCCTGTGCCTACCGGTACCCTGGCTTACCACACTCGCGTCAATATCAGAGGGCCAACTATTCCGTAGCAGACCAGGGTCTTCATCAGTGATCCTAGTTGCTATGTGGCGCCGGACAAATTCATACACTGGCGAAAATCGATCAATAACATAGGTTTCCCGAGTTATATCTTGGGATCGCAATTATGGAACAGATGCGTATAGCCCTTCCAAAACGATAGCTAATTTAGCTCCTAGCCAATAACCGTGAATTCAAGGCGAACTTTGCGGAGCACGCCGTTCACCGTAATTGGAACACGACCTACGAATCAGTACGCTCATACTCCCCAATTCCGGAGCCTCCATGCATTATGTGTCCCCCACCTCGCCCCCCAATAGCCGGGAACGACGTTGTACCGGCGGAGAGAGGTGCAGCACAAGGGCCAAAATTATTGCGGGCAGCGGGGCAAGGTTCAATAGGAGTCGACATGGAAAAGGAAGGCCGAATCTTAGATTCTCATGCTTCAGGGTCGTAATTCCAGTATTGGATAGGTATTATCGGTGTAAGAATTTCTGACTTGATAGAATACGAGACTGTGTTTGGTTGAGTTTGGTATATATAGTATGCAAGGCAGATCCCAAGACGTTTATATTTCTTATTACATATATACCAAGTAATTCATGCTACTAAGTCTCGTTGGTGATTGTTGCGTAGCTCACCCTCCTTTTTGTCAGCAGTAGTCCAAATTGACATCTGAACACCCTGGGTAGACGGTTGTTAACGGTGGCCTGGAATAGAAAGAAAACACACTTGCCAAAGGAAGCCGGATCTGCTAATTATTCACGGTGATCCTACCCAAAGACATCAAGAGCGATCCGGATCTTTTAGCAACCTACTGAAAGGATCGGAACTGATGCTTTGCCACACCAATCAATAAGCCAAGAAAGAGTATCCGGCTACCTAGAAAACTTTCCCATCCACCAGCAGTTACAAGGATATTGATAGTGATGCGACCCAGTTTCTTAAGAGTCCAATTCAAAGACTTTGGAGTGATACATTTCAACGCTCTAAAACATCAATTAGAAGACACGGAGCTGGGATTCAGACTAGTAATTTAAAACTTGTTTTAGAATTATGTTGTTGTTTAAGCTCAACATATTCCTTGCTATTAGGTGGCTTGGCTTTCCTACCTTACCATGCACTCTCGGCTGGCTAAGAGTACGCTAATACTGATGGGACGGGCCGAGGCTTTACTCGCTTGAAGAGAGCCCAGGTCGTACTCCGTATTATCCTGGTAGTCAACCCGTTCGAGTGGGGCTTATTGTTCCGACGCCAACCATCAGGAGAAGGCTCCAAGCAGCTGGAATTGATCCATAATATGCAAAGAGGGTAACATCACATATATAAGCTATTAAAACCTGCTAGTAAAGCAGATCGCATGCTATAACCACATGGCTTTATAGACCAAAAGCGAAGGCTAGAAGCAACTAAACCCCCTTGCTAACCCACTCGCTCTGTCACACTAGCCGTTTTAGGAGTAAGAGAAAACATACTTCCTCGGAAAATATCCGCTTAGTTTATCTACGCAATGGTAATTGTATTGTAATTACCTGTACGAAGTATTTCTTAGCTGACACTAGACGTTTTTACTCGCTCTAAGTAATAATGAAATGGTAGCCCTAGATAGTTCCAGTTTACATGCAAGCTCGCCGTGGCACTAGGCTAGATGCTGATTCCCTCCTGGTTCTACACTGGATAAGAGTAATGCATATGTTAAAAGAAATAGCGAAGCAGTACGGTGGTACATCCAATGATGTGAGCGCCGTATACAAAGCAACGTAACAATATATATGCGTGAAGGGAAGGCGGAGTAAACCCTGGCTGGCTAACTTGTTAATAGAAATATGGCTGGTTGTATAATGAACGAGGCATCCAGAAAGAAGGCAAAAATCAACTAATGCCTCTTAGGTTTAGTAACCTGCACAGTCCCAACACAGTTGAAGAGGCTGAGCACATTGACGACTTAAAGCAGCACCGGTTAGACCGAGTACTCTGAACTCTCACTAGACTGAGTTTTGTATATAATATATACTATAGCCTGTTACTTCACCATCATCTTCCTTTCAATCTAGTCTTCAACACCACACTACCTTGTCTATCTTAACTATAGGCATATCTTAAGGCCTTCAGTACTACCCAACTCCCCTTTGTTATCACACGTCGTTATCGCTTTCATTTTTCCAGTATGAATATCAAAACACAACAACGTCATAACTTAACAAATCACATTAAAGAAAATGGCGTACCAGCTGCCGTCTCTTGTCACAGGTGCAATTCCAAGGGAAAAGAATGCTTGTGGGCTCCTGAGTCAAAAAGTGATCGTTGTTCGGAATGTGTCTATCAAGGCAAGTCGAAATGCGATGTCAAAGTCAAGAACCGCGAGCTGGACTCTCCAACGGACCAGGAAACTAGGGAAGATTCTCGACAGATACAAAGCTCTCATAGAGTATTGAACGGCGCCGAAAGCTGGCCGAACCAAGTTGACGTTCAGTGGGAGGTAAGGTCAGATTGTTTAAGCTTTAAGTTGCGGGGGCTAAGCAAAAGCAATAGTATACTATGGACATTGGTCTTTTTCAATCCAACAAATATAATACCGTTGTATCTGACACCGAAGCGAACAACCTCATTGCGAACGATTTCCATTCAGCCGATAATGCGAACTATCACGGTAACACCGTATACAACGACACCCAGATATCTTTCGGTGAATATGCAAGGGTAGACAGTACCTTGGTCCCTACTTCGTCCGACAATTGGTTGGAGGGATTCAACGGATACCCATATTCGACGTCTCGACAAGTTCAAATGAACCAGGCGCAAGTAGCTCTACTTAGAGATAACACGCAACTGGCAATCGATCAGGAGAAGCACACAGCAGCGCATTTTCAAGTCGAGGACGAAGAATACCGAGTAGGGTTGCAGTGAACAAAGCGAGTTTCATTTTTAACGAAGATACGCCATGATCCAAGTTGCTATTTTATGAGGTCTAAATCATGTATAAAATGTCATGTCGGTGGGAGGTTATTGCGTGCAACAATCAAAGTGTACATGAGGCACAGTCATTTACTTATCTACAAGTAACTAATCATAAAAGCCTGCAAGGCATGGTGTGTGAGTGAGAAACATCTCTATTGAGCTAAATTTTCCAGCCTAAGGCATCAAGTGCTTATGTGTAACGTCTACTGATGTAGTCGAGTTGCTAAACTCTAATCTTGATTAGATTATACCATCGTAGAGTAATTACAATACATACACCTAACCTAGTAAACCTGTAGCGGACCGCCGTAAGTCGCGACTAGTCGATAAATACAACTCTTTGGGTTAGCCCATCTTGAAACTATCAGCTTACACAATCATATCTTCAGATTGAGGTTTCATCCCTAGTTTTATAACTGTAGAAGCTTCCTATAGTTAAGTGGTATATCAAATTATTGTTAGGAAGGAACCTGCCATGTATTCCCTAAACACAGCACTCAATAACCAACTCTCATAGCGTTGGGGTACAGTGGGATAGTCTATCCCGATCAGGCACCTGACCCTGTAATAGCCCGCTATCAAGACAGCCCCATCCCCTCTCCAACATTAATACCATCTGCCTATGTAGATAGCTTCCAACACAAGAGCTGCGCAACCTAGTTGTTGTACTTCGTACTCGTTACAGAAATATTGCGAACCCTAGGTATAAGGCCTTTTCAACAGAACTGGCGGAACACGACTGACAAGAAACGACAACGTGTTTTTCGTCGCAATAATATCACCGGCAAAGATGACAGAGAGATTGTTGACGGACTAACTTCGATATGTGCACATCGGAAAGCCGTTGGAAAACGCCATTGCGTTCAAGAAGGTACCCCTACCAAGGGAGCCACCGGCCTGATAGCAACGACCCCCTCGAAGCATCAAGTCTCGGAGTCGCTGGTTTACGTTATAGTAAAACGTCGACTACTCGAGATTGCCGCATAGAGAAAGAGCCAAATACATCAACAATAACACCGACCCGCAGAATTTGGCCCATCTCATCCCATCGAAGGAGGCTGTCGAGGCCCTACGAATTGCAGGGAGCGCAGAGAGAGGATTCGGTACTCTGCCGTACCAGATCGAGATGCAACTCATCCGTTGCGGTCTCGTCTTTCTGACAATCCCCAAGGGAAACGTCCCACTCCATTGGCAAAGGGTCTACGCATTCATGGGGGGGCCGCCGGGGGAGGAGGGGGGGGAGGACACAGGGCAAGATCATGATCGCTAGGTCACGAAGCGTTGCTTTTACTCAGGCGTATCAGGACCCGGCAACATCGTGCCCGGCCCGGAGGCCATCAAGACTGGCGAAACTAATGCGGTCCGTATGACCTTTAGTTCAGGGGTAGCCGGAATTGTTCGTTGGCGTGCACCCGAAAGAAATGATCGTGCGCTGGGTTCATGCGCACATAGCATTGCGAGGCACCGTAAAATTGAAGAAAGTAAACCTCATCGAAGTAAACCTCACCGACCAGCACCGAAACCACCTCATTCGCGAGAAGCGGAAAAGTGAGGTAGAGAGAAGATACAGGTACCTAGGTACGGAGTAAGTAAGGTACCTAGGCCGATATGCGCGAATACGCTAACGACGAAACAGTCCTTATAAGGCTAAGCGATCCGTCCGGCGCTAACCCTGTTTGTCATCGCACAGCAGGGAAAACCTTTGCTCAAGCGATGCTCTTTTAAGCCTGTGAGGATCTATCGTTCAAAATTTCCAAACACTTAGATTTCAATGAACACTTGAGCGATTCGGAACAACAAGTGGTCAAACGTGAACTTCTAAGTCAATCCGATACGAACTGGAAACAGCGGGCCCCGGGACTTTAACCAGACACAGAAAGTCGAGGAAAAGGAGCGATCCTTGGACACATCAAAGGGAGTCGTGAGCTTGTGTCCACTGTCACAATGGACGACGACGACGACGTCTCACGACCTTCTTGACTCAATTCCAGGCATCTCTTTCTGCCACCTGTAGTATAGCCCGAGCGGTCGCGTCGCCCTGTCTAAACAAGATGAATTCGTGTTTGGACTAAGCAATCCCTTGGTCACCCCGAGGGCCCTCCGTCAGCACACAGGAAGGGAGTCATGTTCGATGCGCGCGTCCTTAAACGGCTATCAGATGGAATGGGCTAGACGTTGATTACATCTAAGCCCAGGTCCCATATCTTGTGTGGTGGCGGCGCGTTGGTCTTCCTTAGATGCCGACTGTGCATTTCAGGGATCACGTGACTATCGATGTCACGTGCATATCGGAATCTCGAAGCTCTGACTTCATGTCCCATCTCTACTTCCCAATCTCTACTTCTAGTCATGGACCCAAAACATCTGCAATGCTTGCTTTCATCAATGCGACCATCTGCTCAATGCGCAGCTGAGATGTACCAATAGATAGAAAGGTACTGAGCGACTTGAACTATCCATCTAACCCCGTCTCGTCATTATGCTCCTATCAATCCAGCATGGTCGACGATAGCCCATGATGGGCCCCGTGGCTCGCGCTTTACATTTCAAGGCGGCTATCTGGGGTCTGTCCGCAGTTCCAGGATTGGCCTGCCTGACGCCATCTTGTAAGTGCACAAACAACTAGCCCGCCCAAGAGCTGATGCTGATGACGGCCTCTCGGCTATATGGCTATGAAATGCGATACTGCGGCTAACGCATACTCAGAGATTCTGGAATATCTAAAGGGTTCTGGTAATCTGAAAGGTACTATTCGAGTTGGCAAAGGTTCTTTGCAGAAACTCGTGTTGCTTTAATCCGGGCTGCTTCAATATACCCTCATAGTATATCGGCTCGACTTCTTCTACTACAAACGGCTATATATCTTTACAGAAGCCCGGCGCGTCCCTAGCTCTGGCGCGATCACGTTGTTGGCGACGATGTAGGGCACACCTCGGTTGTCTACACCTAGTTGGCTGTTGCTGCGAGCTTGATATGGAATACCTCGACGTGATCCGGTATACAAGCATGGGTCCTTACCCGAGGGCTCTTAGCTTAAGTGTCCGTCTGTACGAATCAATTTATTACCGCAGCCTTCAGTCAACTGACCATACAGTTAAATCGGCAAGCCCGAGCCCACGCAAGAGAAGTAGCTCATCCGGGTCGATAGAGACAACGCTATCGGCTGCGGGCATACGGGGCGGGATGTATCGCAATCAGCTTCGGCTAGAGTGCTTGGAGGGCAATCTTTGGTCGGCGTCAGGATGCAATGGCAAGCAGCCCTGGGCCTCGGCGGCGGCGGCAACGGGCAGGGTGAAGTATGACCCTGTCTGTACACAGGGTAAGCATTTTGCAACGGCTGCCCGCATCGTCTCGGCTGAATTCGCTCGCCCCCTGTTATATGATGCGTACATTCAGTGGGACGTCTTGTACGCTCTGCTAAAAGACCTCTTCCAGGCAACGGCCATACCGCGCACGAGTCACATCCTCAATAGCAGCCAGCTGTCTGTGCCCAATCGGATAGATTCGGACCGGGCTGTATTGGGCATTGACAGGCTACATTATCGTCGGTAAAGATAGTGTTATTCGCGCCGGGGTACCGTGAGTAGCGCCGACGGCTGTTCGAAAAATTAGACGGCGTCAGAACTAGGCACAAGACGATCGATGATGTGAATAATCAAGGCCATATTATCCCCAATCAACACTTGGGCCGATGAGCCCAGCCGGCCCAGGACGATATTGCTGCGTGATCCCATGACGACAATGGCGACGTGCCGAACCCTTAGCTATGCAGTGTTAGCCGTAGCCAGAAGGTCATCGGGGCTGCCTCTATCTTCAATGAGGAACGCCGTGTACACGATGCATTCACTGTCAAGACTGCCGGACCCTTGAGCGTGTGAATCCACAGCAGAAGGACCGGAATCCTGTAATAAGGCAGATGTTGTCTTGCGAATGGAGCTTCGACCCAAATCGGTGCGTTAAGAAGAAATTCGTGATGCTAGTATTGGCGTGCGGAAACGAGAGGAGAGATCACGTGCGAGATTGGCAGGGTGTATATTTGTGCTGGAATTCCCGAACATTTTCTGAGAGCCTGGATGGGTGCTAGCAAGCTGACTGCCATGGGGTGGAAAGTACCTGGTCCCCTAACGGGCAATTCGAATACGCCACTAGAATATGTGCCTGAAATGTGCACTTTTAATCTACCTCAGGCCGTCGGATATAGCTCCAGTTTATCACCACACCGTGGACATTTGCTTGTTGTTACGCTTCTACCATAGTCGACACATGCAATTGAGCCGTTACTCTTACCTCGTACACTCTACGACAATCTCTGTATACCATTCGGTATTGGTTTCCTGTCAGTTCGCACCTTTCCGGCCTAAAACTCTCCCTAATCCCCAGGCTGCACTATGCCACCAAAACAGGCGCAGGCGCAAGCACGGGTAATCAATATCTACCGACATGGTTTCGAAGCTACTAAACCCTGCAGCCGGTGCGACCGCGCCAGTAAAATTTGTTGGGTGGCCCATCAATATTCCTCCTGTCTGCGCTGTGCCATAACGAAGCTTTCTTGCGATGCTGCCGAGCAGAATAGAGATCAGGACCGTGTGGAGGGCCCTTCACTACCTAACCTCAACGGTCGTCGCCAAGACGTGATGCTTCAGCTACGATCGTTTCTCCAAACCCCTCCGTCCGCCCAGTCGCAGCCCGGAACTCACCAAGAGCAAGTCAATCTACCCTCGTCGCAGCAGCCCGAGATGGATCCAGAATCAGACTCTCCGCAGCAATTTGGCATGAATCAAGAACAAGACTTTTCGCAGGAGTCTGTTCTTAGTCAAGAAGGAGATCTTCCGCGGCAACCGAGTATTGAACAACAGGTGCAGCAGGTGCTACAGGCGCTACGGAGGCTACCGGCGCAAGACGAGCAAGACGAGAAAGACGAGCAAGACGAGCAAAACGAGCAACAGGAGCTACAGGAGCTACAGGAGCAACAGGAGCAACAGGAGCAACAGGCGCTACAAGCGCTACGGGAGCAACAGGTGCAGCAGGTGCAGCAGGTGCAACAGGAGCTACCAGAGCTACCAGAGCTACCAGAGCTACCAGAGCTACCAGAGCTACCAGAGCTACCAGAGCTACCGGAACCAGGGCTACTAGAGCGAATAGGGCAACTGGATCAACAAGAGCAACAGCAGCTACAAGAGCAACAAGAAGAAGAATCCCCTTCACAGCCATTGCACTATAACTCTAATTCTGACTCTGACTCTGACCAATCGCAGGACTCTTCGACAGCTCAAGAAGCCGAAGTGGACACTCTTTTGGATATCCTTAACAAGGCGGCTAACGGTGATCTTACCATTACAAATGAGGAAATAGACCAGTTCTTTGACTTCTAGAGGTACGAGAGAGACAGGTCTTGCGCTAACCCTAAAGATTGACTCGATGCAGTCAAGGCGAGATGACCAGAGAACAGCTAAAGTCGCGGGACAAGCCGCGTCTCGCTGTCAGATGGGGTTGGTGTTGGTCACGCGAGTCTGTTGACAGCTAGGCCGCAGTGCGAAAGAAGTGTAGCTTAGGACTCAATACAGTGATCAATTGGTTTCTGAACCACCCAAACAACTATAACTCTTCCGGGACCCAACCGACTCAAATTATCTACGCAATAAGGTGTAGCCACACTGGTGTAGATATCCACCTGACACTAGCTTTCAGGTGGGTATTCATGTCGTATGCAAGACACACATATGTCTCCCGTTCGACACTTCCCCGGCCCCGGTATAGTATTAATGGGTAAGGATCGTGAGACTGGTCGATCATGTGCATATTTTAATCTATAGATGGGATGGATGGAGAAAGAACCTAGGTAACCCAGCAGGCAAGCGGACCATGAGGGGTAGAACATAATTCCACCGTCGACCCGTGCCTTCCCAACATTAGGCAGCCTCGGCCGCCGCATCGGGTAACGCGCCCTGGCGTGGCGGGACGTGGCCTCGAAAGAAAATTGTTGTTGCTTTGGGCACGTGACGTTGTATATCTACAACAGTTTAGTTACCTAGACACATACGCGTTCGCGGTCGGATATTCTTCGGGGGCGAGGGTCAACGAACAGTTCACTACCTAGGTACGTACCCCAAGGACGGAGGATTACGCTTTGGTCTACGTAGGTGATGAGTTCGTTTTTATCTCAAGCTAGGTGAGTTTCTAAACTGTTGACAACACTCACGGGCGAATTGCTTGATGAAATACATGTCATAATTATAAGTATGAGATTGATTGTTCCGATCAAGATTATTAATACCCCCGTGCAGACCTACGATCCAAGACAACGCCTACGTTAGAAGACAATTATGATGATGAAATGCGTGGGTGGGTGGGTATTGTGATTGATTTGATTTGATTCGGTTCTATCTATCTCTCATCCTCCTCGCGTCACCTGGACCCGACGCGATCGACCGATGGTCTCCCCCAAGCTCTATGAACTGCTTGCCATTGGGCCATTAGCTTGTGTGTGTGCAAAATGAGCCCTTACTATCTTCTCTTCCTCACAGCAGATCCCGACTTTGCCTGTAACTTGAAAATATATACAAATGTTGTTACAGAAAAGGGGCAGGCAAGTCTCTCGCAGCTCTTTTTCCGATCCGATCTTGGGGCTAAGGTTGGGGGGAGGTTTTTCCTTTTTACTCTTTCCGCGCTCAAAGGCTTCATACATAGTACACATTACATCCGGGACGCCGCTTTAAATGCATTTCGCTGGTGACCATGTATAACCACACAACCCGTCCATATCTACGGCGCGTCGTTACTCCGCGCGCGCTATTGTTAGAATTGTCTCTCCTTCCAGGATCGTTCAGGAGAAGAAATATTTGCTGTCTTTCAGTTGTCGTACGTCAAAATCGCCCTAGACAAATTTATTATTATTGTGCCACCGCAACCGAGAGTATTGGAAATCGACGTACCTTTTCCGGGATGGGTGGAAAGGTAAGGGGAAGCCATAAACTGACATAATCTCCCGGTTTCTTGGCCACAGTTTTCTTGGACCTTAAGGGGCTAATCTTTTTTAGAGTCGCTTCGAAATGTGACATACCCAACAATTCTTTGGCTTTTTCTTGAATTTCTTCCTCTGCTTCCTGGGCCTCTTGAGAGTTACCATCTCCTTCAATTACATCATCGACTTCTGACGTGATGTTGCCTAGGGCTACTGCGTCGATCTCATCATTAGTTGGCAGCAGTTCTGCAGCTGAGTATTTTTCGTAGATACTGGCTGGCGTGATCATTTTCATGCCTTCCTCTACCTCTTTAGGATCGGAGGAGGCCAAGAGCGTCTGTCGTTGTCTTTCTGTGAGCAGCTCCTCGTGCATGCTATTCCGCAACTTGCCTCGGTGTGCAATAATTTCTCCTGCCGCATCTGTACTTCGTTCAACCTTAGCGAGATATAATGAACCACTATACCGGGCTTCAAATTCAGAGGCCAGACGGCCAATGACATCCTCGGTATGAATTCTCACGAATGCATCACGAAGAACGCGGTTCATGACATTAACATCGGCCGCGTGCGTCCAAAAAGAATCGTGTACTGCGGCGAAAGAAAGACCCAGGTCATCGCATTCTAAAGCAGACAGAAGCATGTGACTTGCATCGAGTGAGTGAATGAAATTGGGAGGAAATGCTTGCAGTTGCTTTCGGCGGTTGACCGGATCGGACCGGTCGGGAATCGCTAGGTTCAAGTCTTGTAGGCAAGTAGAGATCACTCGACTAGTACTTTTACGATACGGCTGGACAATAGGCATACGCAGAGGGGTAGTCCAAATGATAGTAGACCTGAACTGATCCAGGAGGTCTTCCATCGCTTTCGACGAAGGCTTCCTCTTCTTCTTCGCAATCGTCACAGTTGACTTCCGTGGAGGTTTGGAAGCTTCTTCCGAAATTCGGTCAAGTTGCTCTCGAGTCAGCGCGCGACAAACTCGACCAGCACATTCTCCGAGCCAGTACTGAATGTCATGCGCTCCACGAAACATGGTAGAAAGCCCCTTGAAGATTTTCGTCGCGATGTAAGACGCGAGCAGAGGAGTAGGAATGCCGGTTTCTTCTTCGATATTTGGATGCGCTGCTTTGAGCTGTTTCAGGACCTGCGCCTTCGCACCCATAAAAGTGACACCATAGACGTTGGTCATGACAGTTTGTTTCACAACTTTACGGGTAATCTTCCCATCCACTGCTTTGGCCAAGAAGCCTCCCAATGCTAAATCGTCAGCGATGCCAGCCTTCACTAGGTCGGCCACCGCCGAATACACATCAGCAGGCCGATCACCAGGCAGCAGATTGACCTGCTGGGCTCCCCAGGTATCACCGCCTAATGCTGCATAGTGCTGTAGCCCATTGCACGTGCCGTCCTGCTGAACAGGAAGATGAGATACGAATTTGGTAGGATCTGGAGAGTCCAGTGCGGCTTTCAGCTCGAAGCAGGCCGCTAAGCACTGCCACGGATCCTCAGCTTTAAGCCACCAACGACGTCCAGTCAGCGGATGGAGAACTGAATCAGAAATGTCCTCGAGATGGTCCATGGCAAAAGCCTCGCGTTCATCCAGACTCGCCTTGTCGAACCCGAAGACGTTAGCGAGTTGGACCTTGAGCCAGCGCAGCCCATTTTCACCAAGCTCTTTTCCGACAGCGAATTGCAGGAGGCCTCGGACGTGATCTGCGCCCATGTGATTGAGGTAGGCAGGGATGGGATAAGCGCGTCCTCTGAAATCCATGTTGTGGGGAAAGTAGAAAGTTTGTTCCCGGAAGGCTCTGGCTATGTCGAACTGGAAGTTCATGAAGCACCGCTCTGAATGCAAACCGGACTTCTCATTCTCGACGAGCTTGACACGTTTTAGCCACTCCCTACGAGCAAGCGGGTCGTCTGACACGTCCGGCTCTTCGGGGATAGGGATGTTTGGATTCAGGGGTGGGATATTCGCTACCTTTTCGCCAGAGTTCCATGCCTCAAGCTGCACGTCGAAGACTGGCCTATTTATCCGCCAAGCGGTCCGGCCTAATACATCGAGCGCCTTGCCCACCTGGTCTAGGTCACCTCTTTCGATAGCGGCGTCGGTGTAGATTTTCTGGTCTCTCTCTCCATTCTTGACACGCATCAGCTGAGCAGGAAACTCGAGAAACCCTCCCCGATCGAACTTAGACCAGGGCAGTGGCTCCACCAACATGGGCAGGTGCCTGGCCAGGTAGTCACCCCGAGGTTCGCGCTTCATCAAATCCACCAGGACCTTGTTGGGCATGATAGTACCTACTTTCTTGCCCTTGCGGTGAATCGTGGTACGTGCAAAAGCAGGTTGCATCTGACTGACCGGCATATGCGTCTCAGGATGTTCACGAACTACTTTAATCTTGGCAACGTCGAGCAGGGCGGACATGAGTTGGGCTCCCACTTTCGCCTTGATGACCACTGGCCAAGATTTGATGCTTTGTTTAGACGACTCGAGAATGCCGGGCGCTTCGTGAGTGACAGTGGCCGTTGCATCAGGAGTGACGGTGGCCGCTACATCGGGTGGCGGGGCCATGGTGTCGGCTGCCATCGAGGCTTCATGAGTGGGCGACGTTGGCGGGGGCGTTTCTTGGCCAGATGAGGCCTTGAGCGCCCTCTTCCGTGGCTTCCGTGGCTGTTGTGCTTGAGAATCGACGTCGGAATTTATAGGTTTGGCCGAGTTGACACTGAGGGAGGACTCTACGTTGTTTTGCGAGGCGTTATTGTCGGATGGGGTCTTGAGCGCCTCTTTCTGTAGCTGTGTTATTTGGGAATCGGCATCGGAGTTTGTGGGTTTTGGTGAGTTGACACCGAAGGCCGACTCTACATCGCGCTGCGAGGGGTTTCTATCAGATGGCATTCGGAGGCCCTGTCTTCGCATAATATACTCCTTGCGAGCTTGCACTTTGTATTCTTTGTCCCGCCGCTGTCGTGCCTGCCAATTGATGTCATCTTCTACCACTCTGGCGAGATTGGTGACGAGAGTAGCCAAGGCCACACCCTTGTCCGCTCCGTGGTGGGCTAGGGAGTTGAGGACACCCATAATGGTCACTGCAGCTAACCTAGCCGGCGTCGACTGCCGGAAAAACGGGCCATAAATGCAGCGCTCTATATCCTCGGTGGTCTTCTTCTCGCGTGTCTCTGCTTCATCGCAGAGGGCGAATTCTTCCTTTAACTTCGTTTCTAGCTTTGTCTGCCAGTCGTATAATTGCGGGTTCAGGGCGGCGCTGGACAGAGCGGTGTTTCGGCCGATCTTGCTTAGCGCTTTGTTTTCGTCTCGCCAACGATTGATAGCAGCATCGACACAGTCTCTTTCTAGCCGTGCCTGGACCTCACGCCGTTCGTCCAAGGTGAGCTTACTCAGATCCTGGCCTTCAATCTGATCGAAGAAGGACAGGACATCGCGCAGGGTTTTCAGCCCCAGGCCCTTTTGGGGGACAGCAAGAACCTCGGGTATGAGTTTACTCTTGTCGGCTGACTCTTCGGGCGGCGGCATTTCGGCGGACACGGCATCTTCGCTCTGGTTGATAGCTACGATGGAGTCCCATTCTTCTATAGCGGCGCGCGAGGTAGGGCGGTATATCCGGGCAATGGTACCGAAATCCTGCGAGTTGAGAATGCCCGTATCCAAGACGGACCAGATCTCCTCCTCGGGCAACATATCCATGTAGCGCTTGACCAGTTTGTTCAGCTTGGCCCCGCGCGTCGACAGGACGGCGAACTTGAGCATGAAGGCAACGGTCTCGGGCGTGATGGGGATGTCCTTGCCACGAATCTGAGATTCGAACCAGCGGTGCATGGACCCGGCCAACGGCGACTCGGGCTGGTCGATGGCTTGGTCGAGAGCGGCGCGCAAGTAACGGTTGTGCAGGTCGATGAGGTCGCCGTAGGTCAGGCCGTCGATCTGGTTGAAGCGTTCGAGGACGAGGGCGGCGCGTTCGAGCTTGTTGACGTCCAGACAGGCGTCGAACACACACATCATCTCGTCGATGCCGCCAGGGACGCCCTGCGAATTGCCCCGCGGCTTCTGCACCACATCGTCGTGCAGGTTGAAGCGCACCGTCGTGGCGGGGTCGAAGCCGCGGGGATGGTAGAGTGGGAGCGGGAGCGGCAGAGGCGGTGGCGACTGCGCGTAGCCGGCGCCAAGCTGGTCGTTGACGGCGGTGGCTAGCGGTCGCCTGTGTGAAATTGCAGAGGCAGACACAGACACGGGCACCGATACAGGAACCGGGCTGGGCGAGCCGGCCGCATCATATCTCGACGGTAAGCGGGGCCGTCGCAGTGTCGTGGCGGCAGTAATGCGCGGCAGCGAGAGGCGGCTTGCCGCAGAACGGTGGCGGAGAAGCATCACGCTCACGAGAGCATGTGAGGGCTCTCAGGCGACTCCCCAGCCAGAGAGCAGAGGCAGAGAGCAAAATGATGGCGGGTGGCGGGCTCTCTTCTCTTGCAGTCTGCAGACCACACGCTGCTGGCTGCTGAGTTGGGCGGGCCGCTGTGCTATAACATCTAATTAATGAAAGACAGTGGAAGAAATGTCGTAGTGTCCGAAGGGCGGCGATAATGCCCGAGGCGGCGTAGGAGGTGAGGCGGGAACAATTAATTAGGTAGACATAGATGAAGACGATAGGTTTGAAAGGTTGAAGGTCGAGGGCGATAAAAAGATAGCGGTGGACCGATAAGTATGATCGATAGCACATCCCGACTTCCCGCCAAATTTTTTTTGCTATGGCGAAATAGTCCCATTGATTTTCCCCAGCATTCGCTTATGCTGCAGCTAAATGATTGGCTCCAAGCTGGCAATGATCCCACCTTCTGCTGCCCGCTTCCAATAGATTGCCGGGAACAGGACCCCGCAGCATCTCGACTCCACCATGATCGCGTGGCTGCTAGTGTACTTACTTCTACTACTTCTACTTTACTGTTTCACATAATTATCTACCTTCAAGTTGGCAGTCTAGCTGCCGCGTTTTCCACCAATGCCGCCACCAACACCACGACTTCATCAACACCACCATCCTTGAAGGTTGTCACAAGGTGCGCTGTAAATAAACCATGGGTGTTGCCAGGCCGGCTCTATCGGCAGTAGGCTGCTCGCAATGCCGTTCGCTAGTGCTGCATCTCTTCGCCGGCACGCTCCGGTCTTCGCCCGTGGTTCGACTGTCCCTGTCGCGTGTTCGTGTTCGTGCCCCGATCGCCGGCGCCCTGGCCATCCCCATCCGCCGTCTTTCCTCTCTATCAAGGCCAGCCGACCCGGCGTCCGAAGACATCGAGCATGAGGCCGCGCCTGCGAAGACAGAGATAGAGACGCCGGAGAGCGTCGGTACCGAAACAGAGCCTACCGACGCGGCCTCGCCCTGGTATCTCCAGGTCGAGCCTCCCACACACATCGCGCCGTTGCAGCCGCCACCGCTGCCCGAAGTCCCCCCGGATGCCCCTCCTCTCATCGGGTCTTTGCTAGAGTTCGCCGCCGAGGAGATTGGTCTGAGTGAGCTGGCTATGTTGGATCTGCGGAAGCTCGACCCACCGCCGGCCCTGGGTGCGAATCTCTTCATGCTGTTTGGCACCGCCAGGAGCGAACGCCATCTCGTTGTCTCCTCTGGGCGCCTGGTGCGCCATCTTCGTGCCAAGCATCGTATTTACGCCGATGCCGACGGCTTGCTCGGCCCGAACGAGCGCAAGCTGAAGCAGAGTCGGAAGGCGAGGCGTGCCAAACTGCTGGGCACCCAGGGCACGGATAATGCCGACGATGGCATTCGGACAGGCTGGATATGCGTCAACCTCGGCACTATAAATAGCGGCAGCGTCGAATCGGCCGTTGTTGCCGATGACGGGCGGGTCACGGGCTTTGGTGTTGCTCAGACCGGTTTCACCGTCGTTTTTCAAGTGATGACGGCCGGGCGAAGGGCCGAAATGGACTTGGAAACCTTATGGACACGGGCTTTGGACCGGTCTCTCTCTCCAGAGTCCAAGTCGACTTCGACTCTTGTGGACGGCGTCGAGGCGTCTGTGGATGATGCCAAAGCGCCTGTAGAGAGCGGCCCACCCCCTGTGGCTAATAGCAAAGATCCCATACCCAGATCCAAACCTGAACGGAACTCGCAGTCGGTAGAAGAAACCATGCTTGCCAATCTATACCGTCCCCGGTCTTCCCCATCCAACCGTACAGGACAATCGTCGGGATTCAGACCATCTAATCAAGCCCATTTCTACTCCACACAGGAACAATTCAGGTTCGCCACAGGAATGGATCCCCTCAGTACGTCGTCCCCCGAAGAACTATCACGCGTTCTCACGTATAATTCTTACCAAAAGCAGCGGCTCCTAGACCTGCTTCGGGCTCAGTTGGACGAAATGAACGTCAAGGAAGCTCGAGCCACCTTGGGTGACCTCGGTCGCTATGTTGAACCAACGCCCTTCATGCAGCTCATGACACTCGCGATGGAAACGCTCTCTCCTCCCCGGACATGGGAATACCGTCTAGCCATTCAGCATAAAGCGAGTTCTTCGGGCGTCCCAGCAGCGCTAGAAACACTCGACAACGTGCGATCACTAGTCCAAGAACTTCGTGTCTATGGTATTCAAGCAACAAGACGACAGTACCTCCAGCTCTTATCCTGCATATTCTATGTGAAGTGGCAGCAACATGCCGATGTCGCGAATTTAGCCATGGATGTGATCAATACGATGGACCAACGACAGGAAGATGTCATGGACAACGAGCTCATAGTCGCTATCATTGAGGGAGCTTCGCGTCACGAGGCTAGCGGGCGCTGGCTGGTAGACCTGATAAGCCGGATGGAGCAACTTCTATACCGGCCTGGCTCCCCGTACATGGACGAGCCGTTACTTAGGCGGCTCATGACCGCGTATGCTTACCGGGGCCTTTGGAGCAAGGTTTGGTTTGCCTGGGGCGTGCCGCCTCGGCACCTACTCCCGCGATCCTCAGACATGTACATCCACATGCTGAACCTGGCGACTGCCACTCACTCCGTCGACGTCTGCACGCATGTCGTCCGCCGGTTGCTGCAGGAAGCCGGCGGCGAAAATCCCCCGGTGCTCAACGACCAGGACATGCGTCAGGCCCTCGTCGATTGCATCCGCGTCGCAGACCCCAACGCAGAGGAATTTTCGAAGATCTCGCCCGAAATGACAACGGGCAATCTGAGGCGTCTCGCGCAGAGAGAGTTCGCCAAGTATTTCCGGACATTCAAGCCGGACTCGTATGAATAATTAACATTCAAACCAATTGTACTCTATATAACCTCTATACAACAACTTTGTATAAAAATAAAGTCATAATATATATTACCGGTACATATCTTCTTTTGCGTGAGTTACGGACCATAACTTGCACCCAGCCCACCAGGCAGCCATTCCATTGGATTAGCTATTGTGATTGGGGGAGGAGGGGCTGCTGCTTATCATTCGTCGTTGGGGCCCTAGCCCAGGAACGGACGGCCTTCCCGTTCCGGAAGCTGGGCTGCGCCAAGGCCGGACTGCCGAAGATCCCAGGGGCTGGGATTTCCGTCGTCAGAGGCGCTCTACGCTGTATGGAACTTGTACGGTACACGACAGAATAAGACGGGCGCAACCAATAGAGTAACCAAGGACTGGGGCTCGGTTTGGAGACCACGTTATGTAATTTAAATTCAATCGATCAATGAAACGAGCAACACGTGCTTTTATGCGTCGTCTAGAGTCACAGTCGGCTCAGACACCGGCAGTCTAGTCTAATCTGCGACCGGTAGTAGTAGTTGAGTTGATCGTGGGTAATCCCGCTCGAAGTAGGTCGAGCCAGCGAACGTGCCCGTGTTGATTGGACAATACCATCCAGGAGATAAGCGAAACATAATGTTGTACGCTTAAACAAGCTCTCCATTCTCAACTTCCCGCCCCGGTCCCTGGAACCCGCCGCTTTCCATCCATCTACCATCCACACACTCATCCACTCCATCTGTTCCAGCTGCCGGATTCTGCTGTTGGCGCCCGGAGAATAATGTGAAATGTGAGGTGAGCTGCGCAAGCCGTTACAAGGAGGGGGCCCAATGATAAGCTTTCCTTCCCGCACGATGGGTTGGGGAGAAGATCGTCGCCACCACGTATCTTGGCGCTACTGATGGGGGGGTAACCAACCAGAGAGAGATTTTGTCATTCGTTTGGCTAACGTTGCAACCCTCTTCCGACGATTTGGTTCGTGCCTGGGTATGTTACCTACCTACCTATCAGAGCAGGTGAACGCTCATTTTGGACTTCTCTGTGTGTGTAGCTGCGTGCGTACCCCCTGCGCCGCGATGCGACAATGTGTGCGGAATACGCCCGGCGCGAGGCAGAGCTAAGCTATGGAGATCGATCTACAGTGGAGAGCTTGAGACATGATGGATGGGTGAACGTGATATATTTATACTTGCTTGTTCGCTACTCTTGGCGATTATTTTCTCTCGAATATGCCGTAGCCAGACGATCATTTGCCTTCCTTCCAAATCTCCAAATCTAGCCCGAACCTACGGCCGGAACACACAGAAAGAGAAGCGAACACAGAAAAAGGAAGAACAAGAACCAAAGAAGAGAAAATGGCCCGCCTCAGCACCCTCGCGCTCGCGGCCTCGGCCGCGCTCCCCGGCGCCATGGCCTGGGGGGCGATGGGCCACGAGACGATCGCGTACATCGCGAGCAACTTCGTGGCATCCTCCACAAAATCGTACTTCCAGTCGCTGCTGGGCGACACGTCGGCCGACTACCTGGCCAGCGTGGCGGCGTGGGCCGACAGCTACCGCTACACCACGGCCGGCGCCTTCTCCGCGCCCTTCCACTACATCGACGCCAACGACAGCCCCCCTTCCTCCTGCAGCGTCAGCTATAGTCGGGATTGTGGATCCGAGGGCTGCGTTGTCAGCGCGATTCAGAATTATACGACGATTTTGTTGGACGGGAGGTATTCGGCTGCGAATCACCAGATTGCTGCGAAGGTAGGTTGGGAATCTAATTAGATGGAGCTGAGGATTCTCCAAGAGGTGAAGAGATGTGTGCTAATTTGAGATGTGTATAGATGATTATCCACGTACGTTGCCATTTCGCGATGCATTTTACTCGCCGAATTAGATTACTCAACGAGGATAATTGAGCTTGGGTACTTTGAGAAGAAAAAAAGGGGCTAACTTATGTGAATGTTTAGTTCGTGGGCGACATCGGTCAGCCCCTTCACTGCGAAGCGCTCGACGTCGGCGGCAACGACATCGATGTCACGTACGACGGCGAGGACACGAACCTGCACGCCATCTGGGACAGCGACATCCCTGAGTCCATTTCTGGCGGCTCGTCCATGTCCTCGGCTAAGTCATGGGCCACTACGCTGACGACTGGTAAGCTTTTACATAGCTTCCTTCCGCATTTTCGACATCTTAGCTAGATGATTATCCGCTCTTGAAAACTCCTCTTGTATTATACCAAGGCACATATATACTAACGGAAACCCCAGCCATCAACTCCGGCGACTACAAATCGCAAGCAGCCGGCTGGGTCTCGGGCCTCAGCGTGGCCACGGCAGCGAAGCAGCAAGCGACAGCCCTGCAGTGGGCGACGGAGGCGAACGCCTACGTGTGCTCGACCGTGCTCAAGGGCGGCGTCAGCGCTGTCGAGTCAGGCGACCTCAGCGGCGCCTACACCACCACTGCCGACCCCGTCGTCAAGCTCCAGATCGCGAAGCAGGGTTACCGCCTGGCGAAGTACTTGGATGCTATTGTCGCTGCTATGTAAATGGGTAGATAGGGGAAGATGGGGTTGTGGATGGTGACTAAATAAGGGAAAAAGTATGTGATAGGGGGTAGGTTTTGAGATTAACTAGCGATAAATGAATGATATTAACGTCCAAGGGTACCGGTATGTTACTTGTGAATTAATACGTGTACACTGGTTTATTCTGAGGTTGTCTATACCAGCCCAGACTGTCATATTGACGAAACATGCGTAGAATAAGGCGTGGTACCGGTACAGCACAGTACCTGACCCCTTATACCCCCTTTTCGACACGATACATACGATATTCACCGGAGTGACGTAAACATAGGTATATGGGTAGCATCAGCTCTAAGGGTTCATTTTTTATCTTGAGACGCCACGCTCCGAACTCGTCATCTTCTCATATCCATTCCCCCAGCATGTTCATCTATCCGTCCTTCATCTTGACAGGTAGGTATCACAACAGGAGGCCTATGTCAAACAATCCACCGTTCAACACAACACAGAATGACACAATATAAAACAGTGCACCACAGCATAGCACAACGTAGCCCCTCATCCACGCCGGCCCGCCACCTCCGCGAGCGCATCCCGTAGCATAGGCGCGATCTGTTTCCGACTATGTTGCACGGCTCTCTGCGTCCAGCAGCGACACCATACATCATTGTCACTCCCACCACCACTTCTATCACTGCCATCTTTACTAGGAGATGAATCCAAAGCTCCCTCATCCCATCTCCCCAGCCCCAACTCCTCTCCACAGCGCTCCTCAAACAATTCCGCAGCCCGCACGCCCTGATCACCGCGCGCATAGACCAGAAGCTCTCTCGAAAAGCGGCCCTGTGCATCGTGGAACGTCGTCAGAAGGACCACAAGATCCAGCCTCTTCCCCTCCTCTCCATCTTTCTCCTTCCCCCAGTTCTCAAGCGCATTCCACAATACCTTCCTATCGCCATCTGCTTTATTCTGCAATAAGTACTCGAAACCTTGCGGGACTGAGGACGTGCCCAGGCCGAGATTAATAGGAGAGGGAGAAGAAGTAGATGAAGAGGTAGAGGTAGAGGAGGAGGAAGGGATCCACCACTCCTTATAGTCTTTCCGCAAAACATCGCGTAGCGACATCTCGCTGATATCTTCTTTCAGCGCGGCGATGCGCGCGAAGAATGCGTCGCGGTCATACCCCTTTTCCCCTCCCTCACCCTCACCATCACCATCATTATCATCATCGTTAGGGTGGTGTTGTTCATAAGCAGAAATCTGCGCCTCCGCAAACGCCACGGCCGCAGTGTCGCGCGGCGTAGTCTTCGCGCTATCCCGCAGGTTCGTGGTGTCGATGAGGATAGGCGCGAGGGCTAGGCGGGAGAGCTGTGCGTCTATCTTCCTTACACTCACACTCGCACTCGCATCCGTCCCGTCTATTTCCGCCTCTGCCGCGCTGCTGTTGTTTTCTGCGCGCAACGCCGCCCAAACCTCTCCGCAATGCTCCAGTACTAAACTCGCACAACTCCCGCAGGGCTCAATCACCCTCAACTTCGCATCCGCCGGTACGACATGTTCGTCAGCATGATGATCAACGCATCCAACCACCCGCGCCGCGAATCTCTTTCCCAGGTCACCGGTCATGGCGTTGTGGTCTACGAGCAGCCAATCCCAATCCGTGGCTTCCTCGGGCACGTCTTCGAGCGTCAACACGTCGTCCCCATGAACTTCGGCGTCCCGCAGCACGGCGGCGAATTCTGGCCGGAGAGCCAGGTCCGCGCGCGAGAGGTTGCAGATCGGGATGTGAAGTGTGCCGGCTACGCTGTGTTTCTTGCCAGAAGGGGGAGGGGCGTAGGTGTGGAAGTAAGCTAGCAGCAGGGCGGAGCAGAGAGAGTCGAGGTCTGTGATGTGCGGTTAGCCCTCGTCTCTTATTCCCCCCCTCTCTCTCTCGCCTCCTCCTATGCTCTCATTTTCCCTTCTCAAACTTTTATCTCTCTCTTGTTTTCTCTTCTTTTCAACCCCTCACTTCTCGATTGTCACAAACCCTTTTTCTCATGACCCTGAACTCACCAGCTGACTCATTACCCACGACAAACGTGAGCGGCGCAGCCCGCTTCGACGCCGGAGCCGTCAGGGCGGCGCGGGCCGTCGCGAGGAACGTCTTCAGAGATGCCCGGGGTGGCATCTCCAGCGGGTGGGTTGAAAACGAAGTTTCGAAGGGATTTGGAGGGGTTGGGGGGTGAGACGGGGGGGTGATGAGATAGAATCGGGTGAAGTGATGAGTGATGAGTGCTGAGTGGTATCCGCCGTTTATGAGAGCCTGTAACGCAGATGAACTATTTGGTTGGTTAGAGGTTAAATTTTATATTCTTGCTCGTCTGGTATTTTCGTAAATGCACTCGCCCTCTATGTTTGCAATGCTCTAGATACTGACTTAACTAGAATGAATATGGACCGGCCCGGGTGACGTTGGAGGCTGCAGCGAAGCCCCGCTAAATAAAGAAGCCTCGCATCTCCAGTCCCGACTTGGCGCGTTTTTCGCGGCTATAATAGCCGTTAACTATTGCATATTACTTACTTACGGAGGAAGTGTATCGGGGATTAGATGAGAGCGCACAATGCAAAATGCACGGCCAAGGCACAGGACTATGGATTGAAATCTCTTGGAATAATCGCTCTCTTGTCTACGAACTGTGATAACAGCTCTTGGTATTCTAAACCGAACAACATCAATGGTAGAGTAATATACTTCTTCATGCATCCCATGCGCCCGGCTCGCCATAAACAGTCGTCTCGTCTAGCGCAAAGAATATCCATTCTAGCAAAACGCCCTGCTAGAAACCTACAACCATTCATACAATCGACTGAATCTCACAGCAAGTGCACATCGCTACAGTACTCCGCCGCAACAGTATAGTCTCGTTCCTATTGAAAGACAAAGATGACGCCGGACCGGTCCACGCTCACTGTCATCGTATACGGTGATTCCAGCACGATGGCATCGAGAATCGAGTCCAGATGGCTTCTAAGCAGCTGGGCTTGCTCGTTTGATATGACTGTGTGACGAGGTGGCTTCTCCCTACTGCTCGCGCCACCCTTTCCACTTTTGCCAGAGGCGCCGCCCGACTTCGAGTCTGCGCTTTGGTTGTTGCTCTTCGGTAGTCGCTCCACGTTGAGGCTGAGGCCTGGCTGGTTGGGAGTACTGACAGTCGCGAAGACGGGCCGTACATCTTCGCTCTGCAGACCACTGAAAACGCATGAATTTTCGATGCGGACAAGATCCCAGAACCGAAGCTTCTTGTCCGAGCCGCCGGTTAGGATGTAGCCGTATCGCACATCTCGCTGATCTTCCATGGCACCGGCGCCGACCACCATCGCTCGGACGCCACGATCCGAGGTGCTGGCTGTCGGCTCGATGTTGGTGGCAAAATGGTGAAGCATACCCTCAGGCCTATCGTCGTCGACATCCCACGCCCTGTACTCTCTTGGTGCGTCTTTGACGCCCCCGGCGCGATAGATCTCCCGGCATTGCACCTTCTCTAGATCCCATACTGTGACCTCGCCAAGCCCCGTACCCCCGGCCACACAAACCCATTTCCCACGGCCTTTGGATGGGTGTAGACTGAGACGATAGATGGCCGACATACCCGGCATGCCCCAGCTTTTTAGACGAACCTTAAATCGCAGGTCCCAAAGATCCAGGACGCCGTGAGACGTACCAAGTAGGAGCCAGTTCCGCTTACGGTCGACGCAGAAGCAGGTTGGCGTCCCGTGATGAACCGGATTATCAAGTACATATAGGAGAGACATAGTGCGCAGGTCCATGGCGAGAATGCGGGAGCGATTTGTGCAAAGAATCAAGACAGAGCTAAGTTCTTGCTTGAAGTGCTCACACCAAACCGCATATTCATCTGCGGGCAGCTGGTATTCACGCAGCAGACGTAATCGGATATACTTAATAGACCCATTAGAGACCGTCGTGTCGACTTTGACCAGATGAACTCGCCCGTCCGTCGCACAGCTGATGAAGGTATGAGTATTTTCAATAAAACAGAGAGCAACCACTTTGGCCCCAGGTGCGTGCTTATGGGTCTGACGGGCGCGGTGCGTCACGTTCCGTTCAAGCCGTGATGAATCCCAAACTTTCACGCACCCATCGTCGCCACCTGTGATAAAGAATTGATGGTCGGGTGATGGAATAACGCGATTGATAGCCCCATGATGTTCTGAAAATGTCGCTACTAGTCTACCCGTCGGTTTCCAGGCTTCTTCACTAAGTTGGCCGGCGGTCTTGTTACCTTTTCGCCTTGTGACCGGGAGAACCTGGGGACCGTACTCGACCATGTCATGCGGATAATTGTCGACGTACATGTTATCGAGCATCTTCAGAATATTGGGATCATGGCCCTCGTACGTGTGGGCGGCCCGCTGCTTTGCCTCTGACTGGATGTGCTCCTGGTTATAGGTGCTAGGAATCACCACTCGATGAGGTGCGCCGTGTATGAACGGACCTCCTACTTGCCCTAGAACGTTTTCTTCCGTTGTCCCCGTTTCCGCGATGGACCTGCCACTATCCTTCCTATTAAGGAGATCAAGAGCGCTTGACTGATGTCTTATGGCTCTCCTGGAAGAATAAGGAGCATCCGAGACCGATGCGTCGTCATCATTCGCTCGTCGACCCCCGGCGACAGATCCTCGCGGCGACCCATCAACGGGAGAGGATACTAGGGCTTGTGACGGCGATAGAGCCCTATCGTCTCGCGTTCGAGGTGAGACTGCGCCCCCACGACTGCTCATCCGTGATCGGCGGATATTGGCAGCAGCACGGCGCCTCCGACCAACAGGCTCATCAATCGTCATAGATGCGTCTAATAAGGCGTCGGCAATAGTATAAGGACCCTGACCAGGTTCAGTAGCCTTCTGTTGACGCTGCTCTTGATTTTGCCACATCTGCTCATCTATGCCGGCTGACTCGTCGAACATGATCGTTTGCAGCTTGACTTCTAAATTCCTTAAGTTGAGAACATCATCTAAATCTCTTGCGATATTATCTTGGGTGATGAGGTCTCTATTTTTCATCTGACTGAGACGCCAGATGAATTCTCGGAGAACAAGGAGCTTGAATTCGTCCTCCTGGGCCATACCCATGTTTCGCAGCCGGGTCAACCAGTGTTCATCCTCCTCGTTTCGTGGCACCTTGTTGAGTGACTGGGGTTGCAATTCCCGAGGCGATCGGATCGACAGTGCTGTGGAGGCAACCGTAAACGCAGATTGCCTCTGTTGCCTAAGCGCCTTCCAAAATACACCTCTATCCGTCTTCTGGGCCCACGATAAAGCCAGGTCAAAGACTGCCCTTGACATAGGTTTCTTCAATGCGTCAAGGAGACTAAGCTCAGAGAAATCTGGTATAATTGATGGTTTTAAGAATGGTTTGACTAGGGGAAGGACTATGCATCTGATATCTGCAGGGGACAGCAGTTTTGTGGCACTGGAGATGTACTCTGCCGCGGACTCTCGGATCCAGATATTAGGGTGCATAGTGAAACGACCCACAACATCGATTAATTCCCAGGTCTTCGCTTTTGAAAGAAGACCAAGTTTCGCAAGCTCTGCCAAGGAGTGTAAGGCGGCTTGCACAACGTGTTCCTCGGGGTCGGTGACGGCTTGTACCATAAGGGGTAAGCTGAATTCTTCCAAGCTCGTGCTTCCTAGGAATGCAGCGATACCAACAATAGTATCGAAAAATGCACATTTGAGCATCCAATCCCGGTCGTTCAAGTACGTGTTGAGATGTGTTAATAAAATATCGTTAGACTCAGCACTACCAAAGAATAAGCATAGCTCCGGGACCGAGGTGAGGAACGCGCGACGAACGGACGCATCAGCGTCTTCAACCAACGCTTTTGCGTGATGTTCGAATAATATCACGAGTTCTGCTTGCGTGTTATCAAACAATCCGTCGAATGCGGCATCTGGATCGCTCCCAGCTTCCACCTCCGGATCTGCCGTGCTGATGGACCCTTCCGCTCTAAGAACAGCTGTAAGCTCTAAGAATCGCGATGCAGTCGTGGCGAGGCTGCCCAGACACGACGCATAGGTGGCGCGGACCAAAGGTTTGGGCTCTCTGCGTTCTCTGCCCATGATTGGCTGTCGTGATGCGCCCGCCAGAAAAACTTGCATTCGTGGCATAATGTACTCTGGGAATACATGCGCATTAACTGGAGTCACTACGGTTACTAGAGCCAAGAGCTGCGTGATTGATCTCAGCCCCGCTATAGCAACAAGGTCGACATCATCGTTTAATAACGTCATCAAGTAAGGTAACACTCGGTCAAGTTTTGCCTCGTCAGTAAGTTTTTCCGAGAAGGCGAGGAGCAAGTCGCAGGCCCTTATCTTCGAAGCTGTTCGGGCTGTATTCCTTAGAGATCCCGCTATTAAAGTGAGGAAAATGAGGGTCCCGTCATCGCTCAGAGGTTGTGTTCCCATGGATGCAAAGTGCTCATTATTTGGTATGTTCAGTCTCACTGGAAATAGGCCTAGGCCGAGCCTGGGGGTGAACCGAGACAGCCGTGGGGGGTTCTTCTGTTCTTGATATCCCAAAAAATATGCGATTTTGTCAAAATCATAGAATACACGGTCGATCCGATCGTCCGCCTCGCCGAGGTTCTTGAAGGCTCCGGTTACGGGCGCTCTTCCAGAGGTGGGATCGGTGATTAGTTCCATATACTGATGGAGAAAACTGTAGAAGTATTCGGGGAACACTTTGCCCTTGTAGAACTGCAAATATTGCTCGGCGGAATACCGTTTCTCGGGGTCCCGGTGGATCATGCTCGACAACATTTCCCGCAGTCCCTGGTCTGGAATTCGGCTCAGATGTGAGATAATAGGGTCATACTCGCCGCGTCGGTACTTAAACATCTGGCTCAGACTGAATATGGGCGTTTCGAGGAAGACCTCAGCAATGACGCATCCGGCACTAAATATATCCATCGACCAGGTGAGGTTGTGGCCTTCCAACTCCTGTGCGTTCTGGATCTGCTCGACAAATCGCTCGGGCGCGATGTAGCAAGTGCGGCGCCCAGACAGATCGAAGAAGTACGAGTATGTGGCGGGATTATTGTCGGGTAGCTTTGTGGGCTTGAAGGAACCGGTGAAGTCGGTCAGATACAGCCAGTTCCATGATGTGACCATCACGTTCTCCGTCTTGATATCGCCATGGTAGACTTCTCGAGCATGACAGTCGCGCAGCGCGCAGAGCAGCTGGAAGGCCAGCCATTTCTTCTCGATGTCTTCGAGAAACGGTCTCGTGGACATGCGGTCGTAGAGAGAGCTGTAGATGTACTGTCGAACAAGATAGGCGTGCGTCTGGGTCTCGAAGGCGCGCTCGAAGCCCAGCGCATTCGGCACGTGGCGCAGTTTTTCTCGTTCCTCTATCTCGGACAACTTGTTAGAAGAAATGAATTCCAACACACGAAGACTGACTGGACAGCACGGCAAAACAGCAACACAACAAGAATACAACAAAAACCACGGGGCTCAACCCTGGAGACGGGATCTCCTCACCGAGTATCTTCTCGCCATACTCCTTCAGAGAGCAGCCGCTGAACGGTTTCACGGTGACCTTGGCAAGCGCAACGCCATCTCGATGACGGGCGCGGATGCTCTTCATGAACCGGGCATTGCCGATCGATCGCTCGTGGGCCAGGTCCGCCAGCTGCGGGATGTCGATGCCGGCCGAACCGGCATACGGCGTGGAGAGAGAGTAGCTGTTACCCATCGTATGGGCACGCGCGATGAAGCTACCGGGGCGGCGATGCGACGGTCGGTTCGATCATTTTGGGGGAAGTTGGTTGGCACGAGGGCGCGGTGGTGCTTGGCTGCCTCCGTGATGCGATTTGACGATGAAGATGCCGTTGTCAATAGCGATGGCAGAGATTATGAGCAACGACTGCTGATGACGAGTGACCAGAGTTTAGGATGCTTGGATGCTTGGATGACTCTTCCTAGGTCGATCGGGAGTTCTACACAATGCGGTAGATGGGCATATGACATAGGTAACCTAGGTAGTAGGTAGTGCCTAGAGCAACTTACATAAGTCTAAGCACCCTGCAGGCTACCATAGCCAGTGGGCCTGACAAGCCCCCACCACACTACTAACAGTCAACCTTAGAGCGGTTGCCCCATGAATTTAGAACTATGTTAGCTGGGCACCCTGGTTTTTGTTAGCTGGGCACCCTGCTGGGTAGTTTTGGCTGGCAGTCCAACTGTACACACTTGTTTCGATCGTTTTTTATTGCTGTTTTGAA